>CADDXX010000021.1:587037-820955 GCA_902810485.1 Alauda arvensis
CCTTCCCTTCCCTTCCCTTCCCTTCCCTTCCCTTCCCTTCCCTTCCCTTCCCTTCCCTTCCCTTCTTATGCTTTCTACTGTTCTTCTGAGAGGAAAATAAATCACTTTTAGGGAACACAGAGGAACATGGTGATGGTTCATGAAGCTGGTTGGAATCTTTCTTTCAGTGATTTTTCTTTCCCTCTAAGCATTTCCAAATCTTACTGYTTTCATAGAACAATTTTACAAAATAATGGATCAGTCATGTTATTTGTCTGTGAAGAGATAGGTATGTTGGGTTTTCATTTGAAGAGGAAGTAAATGACCTGTCACAACCTTTCTTGGGGGACAGCTGATTTAAAATCTAGGTGATTAAAATTGGAAATTAACTGGAATAGAGGTACTCAGTTCAGAARTATATTAATAGAACACTAAGGTTGTGATTCATATCCATAGCTAACAAAACTTTCATCTGTGTGTTTGTTGTGACATTTCTRCTCACTGTTATCAAGTACAAGCAAGGCAACTTTCTCATCAAGTATCTGTAGTGTAACTGTGAACTAATTAGGGTAAAACAGTGTACAGAAGTGATTTTAGTAAAAGGATGCCTCAGATTGTCTTGGTTTGGGGCTTTGCTCAACTGTTGTAGGTAAAAGCAAGGAAGAGATGGAGAGAAGGAAATTCACCTTCATCTTTTCCAGAAGAGGTAATGGTTTGATATGATTAATGATTTAATGGTTTCATGATCCACAGTTGTGCCAGACAGAGCAAATCACTCTGACTTCACCTCAGGGGTGTCAAGATAGAAGCTGGAGCTGTATGGGTGCTGGTCCCTTTGCCCACTGAGGTCCTGTGTGGTGGTTGTCAAAGAAAACTTTTTAGATGGAACTCATCTTTAGATCTGTGTGATGAAGTGCATTAATGTAACATGGTAATGGAGCTAATTTCTCCTGGGGGGCTCTGGTACATTTGGAAGGATATTGTGTTCCTTTACTGGTRTGTTGCTTCTCTGCCCACCTGAGATCAGAATGAGAGTGGCAATGGTGACAGCAGGGAGACAATTTGAGGTGTATAACCCCACGTGGGAGCTCCTTCTTCTGTGTATGCAAAGGAACAGGGGATAAAATTCATTTCTCACTGGAGTAAATGAAGAAGGTAAGGACATGAGAGTTTGTATCTGAATTTGCCTATTTCAGTTTTCAASTAGAACAGGTTGTGAATAAGAGTGTTCAGATGAGGCATGTTTTTACAAAGGCACTATTGCCTATACAACAACAACACCCTGTTTTGTACAGTTGTTTGAAATTAGTAGAACTGTTGAATAATGAAATAAAAACATCACTGAATTAGCTGCAATTGATATGCCTTTCTATTAGCAATACGACAGTTGCTACTTTGGTTCATGGCAATCAGTTATCAATGCCTACTGATAAATTATAGTACTATAGAGACCTGTGAAAATACTAAGGAAAGTTTTGTTTTGAAATCTCAGTGAAATTCCCAGTAGGGGAGCTTAAGCTAGAAATCCAGAGGTACCTAGGGGTAGCTTTAAACAATGAGCAAAAAAGAATAATAAAATAAACTATTTGTGTTTCATTTAGATGAAAATCAGTTTATCTGTTTGTTTTTCCCAAAATACATCATCTCCAGTCAGATCCATCTCAATAAGGTGAATAATTTAACCCTCTCAGTGTGTGAAGGTACATGTTTTGTTATGCTTTTGTGAGTCTTTTTTGATCATGCATACAGAATAAGGTATTTTGCTCTCAAAGCCTGACAAGGTCTGGTGCTAGTGAATACATGAGAATAATGGTGCTAACAAAGTTCTCATCCTTTTTTCACCCATGGCCTTTTTATCCCCTTTTGAGTGACTAGTGTTAACATCATTGTCCACATGTATTCATGCACAGGAGCTTTTAATCTCATCTTTTYTGTACTGAGTGGCTGTGCATATGTGGGCACACAGTTGCTGTCATGTTAAAAGATGATGAAATGACTTCTGCTCCAAGTATTCTCCTGCCATTTACTCTTTTCTGCAGTGTATTCACATAAGTGTTCTTTCCAACTTCCTTTATTTTATAATGTGTTAGCACTTACATCATGCTATTGAAATTRTTTTTTGCTCAATATTGAAAGACTATATATAAWATACATTATGCATAGGTACTAGTGGWTGTTAGTAACTGCTTTTCAAACAAATATATATATAAAATATATATTTAAAGTTACGTAATCATTAATGTCCGCCTTGAGCATTGTAACCTGCTAGTGTCGAAACAGAAAACTGCATGTTTAYTCTTGCAAAATAGTAATAAAGGAATACTACTACCAACAATACACTGGAACACAGAGAAAGATATAGAMTCAAAAGATATTCTCAGCTATGTTAAAAAAATTGCTGGATTGAATTTAAGGGTATGTTCATATATGAAGTGAGAGATACATTAGTTCTGAAGAGATTKAGTAGTTTCTGTTCTATGAATAGTTTTCAGAGCATCAATTGTATGATTCATTGGTCAGATTGATTTCTTTGCATTATGAATAAAACTACATTTTGAATGGTTTGTGACTAAGATCCTTCTGAAATTACTGTACATTTTTATGTCTGCAAAATAATTTATGCAAGATGCCTAATCAAARTAGCGTATAATATACCTCTGAATGAGATAAGGTTGTAATATTTTTGGAAGCAATTGCATATTTATTAAACAACAATAATTTGCCTTTATTTTTTTGTCTAAGCATTTGTTATTTTCATCTCATTTTCCAGAGACACTTTATTACAATGGTGTTTGTTTTATTGCTACTGCAGTATTAAAAAAATCTCCTGTTACTTACAGATTGAAACGTAATATGGGTTATAGTTCTGACCAAACTCTCATTAGGTTATGGCACCTCATATACAAAACTATTAAGGTCACTTATGATCTTCTGAACTAATGACCTGTGCATGCAAGAGAAATGGGAAAGGGCAAAGGCAACACAGCTTGTTTTTCTACTGCACCCCATTTGTAGGCAACAGTACGCAGATAAAAATACAGTAAAAAGAAACAAAGTCTGAAAGTTAATACCCCAGGCGCCAAACACATGTCTGTGAAAGAGGAATGCAAGCAGACATCTCTATGTGCAGTACATTAATTCCCAATGGSCTCTTTCCCTTTTACTMAGGTCAGATCATTGTATGGAGCGGAATCCCATCTCAGCAATGTGGTACCTGCCTTGGGGTGTGTGCAGGAATGGCATAGCTGGSTTTCYTTGCTCTGGGGTTAACACCCCACAGTAAGTGATTAATACTTCCACTGGTAAGACATGGACAGCTCGACAGGTCARTCCTGTTAATGCTGGCTGGGAATAAATCAGGCTTTTTATACTGCCAAAGTCTTCTCGGCTTCACAGTGCTGGGTGKCCCTGTAACACTGGAAGGATGGGATGCTGAGGAAGATGCCTGCACAGGATCATATCCCATCTGGAGTTTTGTTCATATGGCCCTTAATTTAATATCCTTCTTTCCTTTTTAATTGCTGGTGATGTGATGGAAAACATAAGATTGATAATTTTACTCTCTGAAGCTGGGGTGTGGCACAGTCATGAGGTGTGAAATCAGTGCAAGCCTTGCCACAGCCTCCAGTGAATTTTGCCACAGGAGAGATCAAGTCTGGGCAGAGCCAGTGAAAGTGTCACTAACATGCCCTCAGGAGAGAATGGAGTAACTTTGTAGATGGCCTCTCTGCTCCTGAACAAATGCACAAATCATGGTGCAGGAGCAGTTTCTGGCTATGGCCAGCTGTCCAGCAGAGATCACCAAACCCACACCTGCTTCAGCCACCAAATAACTGAGAAAATGTATTGGCACCCACAGCTGAAATCATGCAATAACCTGAGAGGTTGAAAATAATAAGCAAGTCCTCGCGTCTTTGCCTCTTTTGGGACACATCTTTTTAAATCAAGGCTCCTAATTTAGATCTTGGACTATTTTGTAATTCTGGTTTCACATACATACAAACAACTATACTACACATAACTGTAGGACTGCAGTTTKCAGATTTGATATGTCAGCATTCCTCTTGGTTTCAAAAGTATTTTTTTCWCAACTAAGAACCACAAAATTTCATATAGTAAGTTTATGCAGGATTTAAACTATGATTAACAGGTAGTGTAACAATATTAGGTTGRCTTTTGTCAAGGGAAGCTGAATGGAAGTAGAGAATGCTGAGTGGGATTTATCACTCTCTTTGTTATCCAAATATTTGACAAAAATAAAAACTWATCTTCATATATGTGAGTAATTTTTCCAAGAAGAAAGTTGGTAACATACAGTGCTACTGAAATTGAGTTTCAATGTCCCCTTATGWCTACATTTCTATACAGATATATAAAACAGTTTATACAGCTTGTTTGCATGGTGTGAGTGCTATAGATATTGCATAACCATGTTTATTACCTATCTTCAAATCTTTCCTTTAACCTTTTCAAAACTAACTGAGAATTGCAAATGGTAAATGTCACATTTTTGTAGGTGATTCTTAYTGAAATMTCACTGCTTTGTACCATTCAGTGAGAGTAAAAGTTTTCAAGAGTGTAATAAACATACAATCATCCTAGATATTTTGAGTCAGCTGTGTCTTGTTGACTCTAGCTGTAACATTGACTGTGAAAATTTTGAAGAAGAGGAAAACAGATTTTGAAATTTCTATCAGATATCCTTTTCTCACCCATCATCCCTTTGTGAAAGAATRAAGTTTGTGCATTAGAAAGGTACAGGATATGAAATGTCAGAAAAATGTATTTCAGTGTTACACAATGAAATTGATGTGTAGAAATGGTCTTCAAAAGCTATTTCCTTTCTTGAACAATAAATGTTATCATCAGCTATTTTTGATTAGCCTAGGAATTATGATTCTGGCTATGAATGCAACAAGTCTTCAAGTCTAGAAACAGTCATACAATCATGAGCAAAAATAATCCCACACCTACAGTGGTGTGGGATTATTCTTATGGTCCACAATGAATTGTTGGRTCAAGACTCACTTGTGTAAGACATTCTTGAGTCTTCAGCATCCATGACACTGGCTGTGGTTGTAATGCTCTTGTTGTTGGGAGAAAATGCAATAACTCCTAGAATACACAGTTTGAAAAACTGTGGAGAAGTGAGAAAAATGGAAGTGACAGATGCTTAGTCAGTAGGAAAAAAAGGTTTCCCTCTTGTTTTTTGGGTACTTTATATGTAGAGAGAGACCAAAATCTTTTGGGGAAGTAATTCAGCATGTTATCATGATATTATTCTAGAGAAAAAAATTACACTAGTATGTAAAAAAAGGAGAAAAAACATAGCAACAATGGATTAGAAACAAATCAGTTTAATAATCAGTTTAATTTTCACCTCTAGATGAGACCACTGAGTACACAATTCTTTCTTTAGCATTCAATATATTTCTTTAGCAATACAATGAGTAAGATAGATTAATATTCATACTTCCATTTTTCTTACTTCTTAGCATAGCAATCAAAACAGTTTAATTAATTGCTGGTCACACTTTTCAAATATTTTGTGAGAGTTACCTTTATTTTCCTGTTATCCTTCGGCTTTCCTCTTTTAACTTACACTCTGTATCTTTTTTATTTCCACTGTTGCAATTTGCTGAATTCATTCCAATTTGTAGCTGTCATTCTGGTATTGAGATATCTGGACCTCAGATGTCTCCTGATATCTGAGAAATATCAGCATATCCTAGTTCTGTACCAACAGTGCAGAATTATAAGTTTTCAGGCTTATAAACATTTTGACATTCAGTATGAACTCAGTAAGTTCTAGYAAGTTTCTAGTAAGGCTGCTCTTTCTCAAAGTTATTTAGTAGTTATTTCCTATAGGATTTTTTTCCTAAACTGAATCCCACTTGCTTGTTTTCCATTATGATTTTTTATCTCATGGTTTTATTTGTGAACACTAATCCAGTCTGGATGTTCATCTTGCATCTCACTCATCACTAGAAGAGCAATGTGATTGCAAGATCTTTGATGAATGTGATTGCATGATCTAGATTTCACACCATTTCCAGAAGGGAATCCCATGCTGCTTACTACTTTCTTCCATGATTTAACTTAGAAAACTAAATACAAATGAACTTTCCACTGATTCATGGGACATTCCACCTCCAACTTTTTAGAGCTTCCTAGTCTTTCAGAAAGTTTGCTGTCTACAGTCAAACCAAAGTGAAGTCCAGTACACAAATTAGAAAATAAAGGGACAAGTGCTCTCAACTTAGCATGAAATCCTCTTYGAGGACTTGGAGGTGACAGATCCTACAAGCAGTCAGAACCACCTATTGATGACTGACCCTGCACTTCCAAGCTGATGGAAAATAACCCCAAAGTCCCACGTGCATACCAAGTGGCAATTGAGCCAGCACTGCCTTTGATGACGTGCTCCTTTGCTATCAGTCCCCTTGCAATATTGAAGCTGTCGGCCAACAYGGGGCAGCCACAAGCAAAGGAGGCAGGTATAGCTGCACGTGAAATGTGTTCCCAGGGATGTATGGATGGCTATGAACCTCCTTACTCTCAGGGCTAAATACAAAACTCYTTCCTTTGATTTCGTACTTGCCTAAGACCCTCTCATATGCAAMAAGTTGTTCCASTAGCTGAAARGGGGGAAATAWGATTTGTGTTTARGTATTTTGATTATATTTCACTATGGTTGTGTGGGTTTTATGCTTACCTAAACAACCAGAAAAATTCAAARATACCCTGGTTAACCAAGTAATTTAGTTAACACTTCAAGGAAGGTTTAACATAACTCCYGCTTTTTGAGCAAACATATTTTTGTACAAATTAAACGATGCAGCTGAGCTCCTCAGTTGATAGGAAARAGTAGACAGGGCCTAAATCTCAGGACTACCTGAATCACGTCATCCACAAAGCTGCATGGTGCATGAGGCTGCTTGGATAATTATCCATCACCTGTCTGCTCCCTGCCATTAGTGCCCACTGGGCACTTTGCCCTGGGTACAGGTTAGAGCACCAACCATAGCCCACCCACCCAGGGAACTGAGCACGGAGGGCTCCAGCCTCATGTGGGGAGAGCAAGCCTTCACTGCTCTTGGGAGAGCAGATGGATGTTGAGGGCTGAGCTGAGACTCTCACAGGTGAGGCTGTTTTCGATTGTGCTGATCTTGCCTTTGCTGCCAGGAGTAAGAATGATGCAACCGCTCAGAAATGTTGAAGCAAAAAMCCCCTGTCTTTAAAAGTAATTGCTTCCTTGCTTTGTAAACTGCCTACTCTTTAAGCACTACGAATCATTGTAATTAATCCTTAATTCAAGCTGCYGTATCTATGTTACATTGTTGTGTTTACTTAGACGTAAAATGCATTATTCCTTACAAGATAATGGCACCAGTCCACACCGTGTCTGTGACAGGCACAGGCAGCTCTAAGCTGAAACATTAGGTGGAGGGTTATAAAGCTAGTTACGTGGCAATATGTTAATTAATTAATCACAGGCATGTTTTCAAAGCATTCTTGCTACCTCAGGTGGGGCTTCTGGGCTATTATGAAATGCCAAACTTCCCTTGGGGCTTTGAGGATTGCACTTCTAAATTCCTCAGAAGTTCAGGGAAGTAAAGGGTATGTTTTTGGTGTGAGTCACTGAAGTGAGGCTGGAGATAAAGATTTTTTTGTTTTGTTTTATAGTGGGGGAGGAGGGCAGTAACCAGCCAGCAAGCAAGCACTTCAGGAAGAAACTAGGTGGAGGGCAAAGCTATATTTTTCTAACCCGATGAGCCTATTTTTTCTAAACAYATCTAATTTTTAATTTAATTTTCTTTTAGTTTAATTTTTCTGAACTTTATTTATATTGAATTCAACTCTCTGGTATATATCCACCAGCCTTCTCTCATCTTCTGATTAGAAATCCAGCAGCTTGTGCTGTACTGGGCAAGTGAATATATGCCTCTTTCACAGTTCAGCATCAAGGACTTGAAAACAATGTATTTTATCCTGTGTTTTCACTAACAAAAAATTCCTGTTTTCTTTCAGTTTGTTTGTGAATCTGTGAGGTACCTGCAAGGCTGTATCTGTAAATCCCCCCCAACAACTTCTCTTTTTGTAGTAAAAGAGGAGATGCCTATCARATAACTTCATTCCATTTCAGAGGAGGTCTAGCTAGGGTGGGCAGGAAATATGAGATCTGGTAAAAAAAGTAAAAGAACAGAGAAAGAAAAAAGAAAGTGTGCTTCATAGGGATTTGCTCATTTTTTAAACCACACAGCTCTAGATGTGTATGTGCAAGAGCAATATAATCCAGCAAGGGAAGCTCCTCAACTCTGTAGCTGTCTGGCCAGCCCTGTGCCATGAGAGCAAGGAGAAAGAGATRCCTGAAACACATCCTTGGTGAGTCTCAGTGAGRCTGGCGCCTAAAACGGASCATGCCAACCAGAGACTGCAGTGTCTCCCCCTGAAAAGGGCTCTCAGCAGCACTGGGCTGAGTAAAGGGCTGGTGATGTCTGCATGCAGATGGTGATCCCCACTGTCCCATCCCAGCCTTTCACACCAGAGGAAAAAGGTTAGTGAGTTGTAGGCCACCTGCTCTGCATAAAACTTTCACTTGAATTGGCAGGAAGAGTAAGTGTAATGGAATTTTTTAAAGGGTTGGGCAATTCTGTTTATATCTGACTCACAYTGCATGTAGATTCATGAAATGTAAAGTGATTCCTGGATTAGATACAGAAGAGAAGTGCCTCATGTCAGGACAAAACTAGTACTATGTGGCATGTTGGTGCTGAGGGAAGGTCACTCAGTTTTGAATTTTTTCTAATTACCATTCCCACTCGGTATCTCATGCTTTACCTGAGGCAAAGTTGTGTAACACCCTGGGAACGCATTTATGCTTTCCCAGAGAAGGTGCAGAGGAGAGTGCATTCAGAGAACCCCTCCTAAGTTCTGCACAGCTCAGCCTGGAATATGTTCAGGCAGGACTTTGGGAGTGCATCCAGTGCTGCATAGATATCACTCATGGAGAGAAAAGATAGCCAAATAGTCTCTTTACTCTGATTCAAAGAATTCTCAGTTCACTGGAGAAATGAGAAAAGGAAGAAAAGTTTTTCCTCATTTGGWAACTTCACAGGAGCTCATTAGAGCAAGGTCTTTGAGATACAATGTACTTTSTGAAAAGTGCCTTTTTTTCTGAAGAAATAAAAACTTCAGCAGAACTTCAAATATTTTGCTTGAATTCTTCTAAGATTTCAGTTGCCAATTTAAAAATATATCTTCAGGAAAAGGAGGAAAGTTTAGATGAATGTTGGTGTGAAAGAGAATCAACCTTTCACCTAGATTTGTTCTGCACTAATCATGGGAATACGGGCATAAGCTCAAACAAATATGGAAAGGGAGTGGCTTGCTGAAAGCCTTATAAATAAAGTACAAAGGTATCGCAATGGAATCTTTAAAATTGGTAGAGCATTTTGTAACCAGGAAAGATTTGGCAAGGATCTTATTTACATTCTACTGGATTCAGCTGTTTTAAGCTGTTCRTTTGTTGCTTTCAGCTGAAATGGCTAAATGCAATCCCACAAGACAACTCTTCTTTTATTGATTTTAAAATTAGTGGGTATTCCTCTTCAGTGTGTTAGTAAAATATCCTGGATTAGAATGTTAAACAAATAGTCTAATGAAGAAAATTACTTTSTTTTTCTTTTCTTTTTTCTTCTTTCCCTGTTAAGGTGTTAGYAAAAGAAATGTATGACAAATACAAGTACGTAAAAAAATCAAGAGTTAAATAATGTAGAAGGAAGGGATAAAAAAAGGAGCTGTTTTATGTAAACAAGTTTTGACTTTTAATAATGTATTTTATTTAACTTTTCTAGGACCCTGCTGCCAAGTGGCCCTTAATTCACAGAGCTGTCATGCACTTGAATTCAGTGGAACAGCTTGTTTGGGAAAAGCTACAGAACTCCGTTTTATGTTTATGTTTCTGGAAAGATGTGTGTTTTCTTTTGGTGATCGGAGTTTCTATGGACCTGGTGCTAACAGAGTTATAACAGAATGAAACTCAAAGCTGCTGAATGAGCCTGGGGGAAACAAAACCATGTGATTTGGAACAGGATGGTGTTTGGTAGCTAAGGAGGATCCTGCCACTATATATGGTCACTGTTTTGTTCATGTTCTGAAATTCAGGAAGAGCCACACCTTAGACGCTTAATGGCTTGACACTGCAGGATGATAACTGACTGCCACTTTGCATGCAGGACAAGCACTCTGATATAATACTCTTGGCTGCACTTGCCTGTTTGCATGTTGCAGCTTGTGTTACACTTCAAACTTGTGATGACAAATAGGAACCAAATTTCTGCACCTCTGCCCATTGGTATTGATGGAGTGTATTTTCTCAGAAACCATCTCTGAATAATTCTGCATGGAGTTGTATCTCCAGAACAACAGATACAGACTATAATAGACTATTTATTTGCATTAGCTAATAGTCTAGTTTTATGACTAATTAATATCTTTATCTATTAMTTGAGTCTTTATGCTTTCTTTCTTTTGATAAAGACAGGAAGACTTCAAGTTCTCTGAAAGCCAATGAGAAATGCCTGTTGATATAGTGGAGTCAAGGATTGACCTCTGTTGCTAAGCACAGGCAGAAAAGAGGATAGATGAATTAAATGGGAAAGAGGAACAGAGGCTACATCTCTTGCAGGAAATGGATTATTATGTAGTAATTTACTCTTAAAGCTTAATTATTTTAATTAGATATTACATAGATATCTACCTTGCTCTTTAAAAGTGGCCTGGAGGACTTCAGTTGTTGCCATTTTCATTTGAGCGTGGCAGACATGTAGGGTCCTGCATGCCCCAGCAGGYACTCTGGCTGCTCCTGAGCTGGGGCTTTAGTCTTCCACAGGCCATGAGTGTGGTATTGATGATGGGCTGAAAAGACAGCCTGTATTCACTACTTATACTTCCCACATTAATCACAGTATGAATGCAGGAGGAAGCAGAAGACTTATTTTCCATTTTGCCTCTCCCCCTTACTGTCTGATACGTCCCAGTTACACTTGGTCTTACAGGAATCCAGCAATGGTGCTCTGTTGCTGTGGTGGACCCTGACTCCCTCTCCTCAGCACGTGTTGAATGTCAACAGTAGAACAAGCCTTGGAAATAGTCTCTGTCTCTGAGACCAGAAAGAATGTGTGTAAAAAGATGTGTGAAAAATTTTGCCAAAACTTGATTTTACTATGATGCCAGCCCTGAAGAGAGCAACATAAGAAGATRGGACTTCTTGTCCAGGAAATATCTCAAGTGACTTCTTGCATTACCTAAATGACTACACAAAGAATCAGCTCARTGATTTTATTTTAGGCTAAAAGGGTATAGTGCTAAGACTCAATCCTAGAGGCTTATGTAGTCCCTGCACTGAAGACTTGCACCTTTATTTGGGTTTTGASTGCACCTAAAGAGCTCTGATATGAGATTTGTRAGACAGAAGCAAAACCATACATAAGAGGCCAACTTCAAGATTCCTTCACATCCAGAGAGTAAGGGGGTATAGGAATACTGAAAGCATGGGCTGCATACCTAGTTGTGGCACATGGGCTAGCAGGGCCATGAGTTAATTTCATGGTCTGCATAAGTTCCTAATTTATACCCACATGCAGTTCAAAGACTTCTTCCCTGCTCAGAATTCCAGCAAAGCTGTTTTTGTCTGGTCGCCCTGCCTTTGCAAGGTCATGTTTCCCRGGGCATGTCCAGCCAGCTTGGACCAGAAATGCTTTTTGCAGAAAATATTCCCATCATCACAACTGGCAGTCCTCCAATTGAGCTGCAGTCCTGGACTACACAGCTTGACAGATTTTTTTTTTTGCATGAAGCTAATCCTGTCAGTGTTCTCCTGGAGCACACCTAATGGTACACAGGGTCAGGATAGAGCTTYTCTGAAGGAAATCTACAGTTGCACATGGTGTGCCTGTTGGAACCTTGAGCAGTGACTCTTGTGCTACAAATCTGATTCTCGTGGGACTCAGGGCTTGCAGACAGAAATATTCTCTTTGCTATTATGTTTCTTTCCAATTCCTACAGCTGCCTTTCAGTCCCTTCTGATTTCTGCTTGCATTCTTCAAATCTTTCTTCAAAATCTCACTTTACAGTTTGTTGGGGTTTGTATTGTAAGTTCTGTCCTGGTTTGGTTTGCCCCAGCTCCCCTGATTGATTCGTTATGTGGTTTGCCCCTGGGTTCCTCCTCCCACCCTGTCAATCCTATGCCTCCTCCGCCCCTTGTTACATCAGCCTCCCTCGCTCCTCCCAGAGGCCCCTGCCAATCACCCTTGGCCACTCCCTGACTTCTAGAAAGATCCATCAAAGTCCTTGGGTGATTGGTAGACARGCCTGGGCTCCACCCCTWGTTTCTCCCCATTGTTTTTTCTATCTCTGTCTGTCAACTATTACCATTTGCTGATTGTTTGCTGTCGTTTGTATTTAAGCCATTGCTCRGAGCYTCTCAGGGCTCTYGAGGGYTGGCTCCTCAGYGATTAAAASCTGTTGTTRCCCCCCTTGAGAGTCCTTCTCTWTAATTTGTGAGCRATCCATTGCGGAAACCTTCCAACGGGACCAGTGGACTGAGTGTGATGAACACTGCAATGCGGTCTGCGGTTTGCCTCTCCTGCCAGCCAGCTGGGCTGAGACCTCTGATACCAGGAAGGAACCCTGCAACAGTTTTCTTCCACTATCACTTTCTAGTCATGAGCCAAGTTATCTCTGAACCTAGGGGAAACGAGGTAGAGCATAGGTGGCTCGAAAGCCACAGGTCTGGTGTCTCAGTTGTCTGGGAAGAATTGCCAMGCAAGACAAAGATGAAGACTGGGCTGTTAAGAATTTTTCTCTCTATAATCTGTTCCCACTCTTCACCAGCTATGAGAGYTCTTCTCTCAGCTGGATGAATATTTTCATTTTTTTCAGTTAGTATTTTATTAAATTTAAGAGGAGCTAGTTATAAATAGGATACAGCACTCAGGGCTGAGATCTCCATTAGCCAATGTACACATAGAAGGGTGTGTATGCAATTTTCACTGTCCTGCATGACCAAAGTGTACATATTTTTGCTGATGGAAARGCAGCAAATCCAGTGAGGTTGAAGGTAGTTGCAACTCAGTTTCTGCTCGTGAAAATGCTGGGGTGTGTTTAATCTTGTGCACATGAGTGGTATGGGTATATGCAGCCTTCTTCTACTCTTCTGAACTTTCAGGGGAACCGGATGCTTAACTACTTAAGGACAAGCATGTGCACATAGAGCAAGAATGATTAAACTTGGCTGTGCAAAGGCCTCCTCCCTTCTCTGCTCCATCTCCCCCCACATCTCTCCAAAAGTGCATTAAACCACTTCCAAACTGCTCATGCAGTTGGGGATTATCATGCTCTGGGGATTGTAATTATTTGAGATCTGTATACTTCCCAAATTCTGGAGGCAATTATCATTTGGCCTTACCCTTCAAAGTGTGCTTGCAGAATGTGTAGCTCTTACAACCGTGCCTCTGAGAKATTCCTTACATAACTCCCAAGTTATGAAAATACAGTGTTTAATTTTTACAGGCAATGAGACTGCTTGGTCTATTGTTTCCTGTTAAATTCACCACACCAAATTCCATCCCATGGGAACTGAAGCCAGTCAGTAACTGAGATGAGGATTTAGTCCATTCTTTTCTGTCAAAATTGGGATATTTCACATATCTCATAGAGCATCTGTTAAAGGAACAAATTCCTGTACAGTGCTTTGGCCAATTCTGTATTAAAATCTTACCTTAGATGTGTTCAYATTCCTATTCAAGCTTGTCAAGTTATTTAACTTATTAAAAAAAAAAAAAAGAAATGCGTGTTTTTTCTATACTCATTGATCTTGTCTTTTGATGCCATGCCCATTATGCTACAATGCATCTGGAAAATAGCCCATAATTTTTCTTAAGGCAGGAAATAGTATTTATGGCTGTACAATAATATTTTAAAGTATATATGATCAAAAGATCGCAACTTCATTTTCAAATCAAGACCAAACAATAACAGAAACTACCAAGGTACTGTGCTCTGTTTCCCATTTCTCAGAATATCCCTGGAATTCTGCCTTCATTAGGTATACTTCCCACACTGCATGGTTTGGRGTCTGAACAGATGTACTACAGCCTGAGAAAGCACAAAACAGAGTGTGAAATGAAACAAATACAGAAGTGAACTATATCTGTGGGGAATAGCTCTAATTAATGGAACTGTTGCCCTAAAAGGAGCATTGTGTTGAGTGGGGGTGAATAGAAATACTTGTAGTTCCTTTAACCATTAGTTACCATAATCATAAGTTACATGATTTCCAGTGGCTGAGTTCAGGATGGTTAATCAAGCAGCAWTTTTTTCTTTTATTAGAGAGTGCAGTTCATTTCTGTTCTTCATTTTAGAAAGTAATGGATGGGAAGACTSAGCAATTTGTGCAAAATTTCAGGTMTGCAACTGACATGTAGCAGTATCTTGAGGGACARTAGCAATGAATGAAGAAAAAATCTCAAGCTGTGAAGAAATCTATAGTTCTCCACACTTATGACAACCAGTGGAAAGCAGGACCCTTACAGCACTGATGTATATCTTTTTTCCCCTGTAAAATATTTTTGGTGACAGTACTTTAGGGTAATGAACAAGCTGATGTAGAGATCTAGTTTTGTATTGACAATCTGGTGTTTTCTTTAATTTTTCTTTCCCTTCTATCARTAAAAAGGTGTCATTTTGATTCTACTGAGAGGAGGGTTTTGTGTMGGCTTCACAAGAATTGTAATTTATTGGTAAACTGAAGAAATTGAGGGAAGCTCTCTCTTCAGGATATAGGAAAACCAGAATTAACTCTCATCTCAGACTTTCCTACTGACAGTAAAAATTTGTGACTAAACTGAATGCAATTTGACTTATAGTCAAATTGTTCTAGAAGAAATTAGGTTTCTTATCTCTTATTTTCTTGAAAAGACACCATTTACAGTCTTGGAGATGTTTTAAAGTAAAAAACTGGTGCTGCCTGATGAATAGCTGACTGATGATGCCACAGTGAAGCTATTCCAGTTATGGGTAGCCAAGGGACTGGAGGACCTGGSTTCCCTTCCTCCATGGTGCTTCAGTGACAAGAGCATGCTCTGCAAGTGCTGTGGGCTTCTCTTTTTTCACTTGTAGCAGGAGGGAAGATGAAGCAGTGCCCAGAAACCAGGAGCCTTGCTGTCCTTGGCTCCAACTGGTCAAAGGCAGCACTCCTATGGTGTTACTGTCACAGAACATGTGAGCAGGTAGGAGCTTCTCTCTGTGATGTACTCCAGAGTGCTCATGGAAATGAGTGTATCACTGGGGAGGAAGCCTCCTGGTATGCCTTCTTTGCCTTAGAACAAATGTAAAAATAGAGGCTGATGGCCATGGCACAATCCATTCAAGCCCATCTGAGGGGTAAGATGGATCACTGCAAGGGTTTCAGAAGTGGATAAAAGAAAGGAATGGGATATGTCTGGGTATGAGCTGGATAAAATTGTGTGTAGGCAGTGCAGCTGGGATACCACAAAAGGAGGTAGAGACCATTTTAGAAAGCCAAGAATGGTCAAATGAGCTTCAGTAATGGGGCCCTAGAAGGGGAAWAAAATAACAAGGAAAAAGGTCATGCTTTTTGGGTGAAGTGCTGGCTGGGGAATAAAAGGCTTGGAATAAAGAGCAAAGAAATTCCTTCTTGATGTTTGATGATTGTATTAGGAGAAATACAATTTAATGCCCATTTTCAGTAAATAAACAGGGTTGCTACCCTGTTTGTACACAATTCAATCTTCAGTTTCCTCAAGAAAAACAAACTGAACACTAGCTAAGGACTCTGGCCCAAAGGGGTAATAGTAGCCTCTAATGGGTATAAATAGAGGGTAGGCGGCACTCTTTCAACACATTCTTTGAAGAGCAAACWGAATACAGCCCTTAAGAAAGGTACAGGCACACAAATATTTACCTATTAGGTCTCTATTCATGATGGGCTCAACCCTATTGTACTCMGTTGTTGCTTTCAGCCCTCCATAGATCTGTCCCCTGATGTGTGACCRGCATTTGCAGGCAGTAATTAGAGAACCAAGTGGCTCTGCACCATCCCGGGGTGTTTTGAATGAGGGGCAAGAGCAAGTTGTGAGTTCTGCAAAGTTCTCTGTATTGTCTCCAGAACCAGGGGTAGTTCAGAATTTGGTCCCAGATCAACCCTGGGCTCCTGTTACTAATTAATATCTTGAGAGTCTGCAGTAACACTAATGAAGGATTAGGGCTTTGTTAGAGTACTTGATGGATAGAAAGTGTCATCTTTTGGAAACACTTGTTGACAGAGCTGCCTTTCTCTTTTACCTGCCCTGTAATCAGGATACTGGGAAAGGTCTTAATAACTGTCACTTTCACATTGGGCCTATGCTATAATTTGATCATGGTAAACCATTTTACAGGATTAATTCAATRTAATACTGGATTTGCAGTTTTGTGAGATTAATGGAAATGGTATTTATTTTTTTTAYGGAAGTGGGCAGATGGACTGTGATTAAAGGAATTCTCTTCCAGCCAGATCATCCTGAAGGAATGAAACACATTGTTCTGGARGAATAATTTCCTCCTTGGAATATGCAGGACTGCAGTGAAAACACATCATAGGTGAAGAAAGGAGTTAGGTGCTTTGCTTTGCTGGCTGTGTGCAGTGTCTTGCAGTTTGTTTCTCCTGTKGCTGAGGGCCCTGTGTGGAGCAGAATTACACACCAGTCCTGTCCAGTGTGTGACTGGAGCAGCYACACAGTGTGTCTGGTGGATCTCAGAAGAGAGCCTGGGGAGGCAGGCACCAGGRCTGCTGGCAAGAGGTGCTCCCAGGTGCCACCACTGACCCCCACGTGGCAGCCAACAAAGGCTCTATTGAGAAGGGACAGGGAGGCAGGGCTGTGGTCAGGGTGGAGGAACATGATAGCAGCCTCTTGAGGCCAGGGAATCTGTAAAATAAACCTCTGGGCAGCRTGAACGTGGAGGTGAGGAATGTGAAACCGGAGTCGAGTTATTTGGGAGCAGTGCCAGTCCAATGCTGCGCAAGGCATTGCTGGCCAACGGAAGAGGCATAGCTGCTTATAAAAYACAGCAGTGACAGGRCAAACTCTTTGTTGGTATAAATCTYMAACTCYGATCAGATCAACTGCCCACTTGCACCAGGGAACATGGAGAGCACCTGTGGCTCACTGGCCCCTTTCCCCACCCTGGGCTTGGCCGGGCTGAAGGAGCCTGTCAGCTGGGCCTGCACAGTTTCTGTGACCTCTTTGTGGAGGCACATGGCAAAATGACTTCTGCATCTCAGCCAAGCCTATATCCATTCCTACTTGTGGTTATGTCCCAGACACATGCTTGGCCTGTTTCACCCGAGGATGAGGTTTAAGGCTAAATCAAGGCTGCGTCTGCTGGGAGAYGTGGTCCTCCTGTGTTCCCTCCTTGCTCTTGTTGTTTGGGCTCTTGTTTGCAGCTTTTCTGTACTGATCTTAGTTATGTCTTGGGTTTTCCTTCTGCCAGGTCAGGTCTGGTTCACCACAAGTACTGSTCTTGGCATAAAGGGAACTTACAGGCCCATGCAGGCAGAGGGTAGAGGGCGAGAAGGCCATTGTCCCTTTCCAGGGAAGCATGCTCCCAAACCTTCTCCTGCTGCTCCCCARACTGCTCTTTCAGGGGCAGTGGTTTTCCAAGACTCTYTAACCCACTTTGTGGCAATAGTTTGCAGATGTCTTCAAGAAAGAGAACATACAAACAATTTGAGCAGAAAAAGCTGCTGATCAGAAGGTAGGAAAAAGGTWAAAATATAGAAATGGCTTTGCAAGTCCTTTAGTGGAGCAGACAGCAGGTCTGATCTCCTCATGCTCCTCAGTTCTGCTCTTTCTCCACTAGATCAGCTGCTGACAGAACAGCCCAAAACAGCTAAAAATAGTGACTGGGTCATTTTAGCTGGGGATAATTGGAGAAATAAATGAAAATGAAACTTGGATTGGGCAGTCAGTCTTCCATCAATYCCTGTGTCATGCTACTTCACTCTTACAAATCATGCAGTGCTGAGTGTTAAGGAAAGTTGCCATTAAGAAAAAAACCCCCAAACAAAAACAAGCAAAACAAAGAACCGAAAGGAATCAATTCCTTTTGCTGCAAACAAGCAAAGTGTGTGGTAGACAATGCCTATTATGACAACCAAGTCTTCCTATCTGACAAGTTTTGTATAGCATCMACTTAATTTATAGTCCATAACATTAATAAATTAAGTATTCTGAACTGCAATTGGAGTGTCCACAATCATAGCAAAGGAAGAAACAAACAGAAAATTTAAAAGAAAGAAGCCCGATAATATTAAGACAACTGAGCTATTGTCTACACAGTGGATTTAAACTTGATTTAGCTTGTGACAAGTTGTAACAGTGCCCACCACAACATCTTATATCTAATGCTTTCCCTTGAGGTGAAATGGAGGAATGATCAATTCTTCTATCTTGATTCAGATATAACAATAATGGTATTTTTATTTATGTTATTAATAAAAAGTTATTTTTATAACAAATCACTGTCCTGCGCCGTGTTCTTGAAGAACAAATGCACCACTGTTGAGTTTGTTGAACTGGAGGGATGAAGAATACAGCCATAAAAATCTGTTATGCATGACTTATGATTATCTTCTTATTTTATATGGGGCTTATTTATATGCATTTCATCAGCCTAAATTCTAATTAAAACTGAACAATAAGCTCTAACTTTTCAGCCACAATGTTCCTGCATCCTCTCTTTAACGGCAATATTTTAAGGAACATACTTGTGACTTCTCCAAGTTCTGGATCTGTTGTCCTTGTTTAAGAATTGGAAAGGAACTGACTAAATATTTGTAACCAATAAAGAGTATTTGGCTTATTTGTGGAGTAATTTTATTCATTCTTTGTATATACTGAGATGACTTAATTTATACTGAGGTTCTTGAACAGATGTTTTCACAGAACTTGCCTGAAGTTTTAGTTCAAATAATTATTCCTAAAAAGGAAACAATGGCTTGCTATTGGCTGATGTTAACTCTTTGCTATTCTTGTTGTTCCTAAGTTTGGTTCTGCCTGGACTTTACAACCATGCTGTGTGGCTTTAATTACCTGGATGCCATTATTTGGGAAAAGGCTAAATGAATACTTGAACTGTAGATYGTGTTATTTGCCTGATCTCTGACATTTAAAGACAATCTAGCAACCTAGAAATCTGAATGAACATTAAAAAAAATCTAAGAGGAAGAAAGGAAAAGCAGCTTATGATACAGAGTTCCCCATTCCACTGCAGACTTCTCTCMCTTTAAGAATTTTAGCTCTCATCCAGATCTGTTGCTGTTAGCAGTGTATTGCCATAACCTCATGTATGTGTGTGGATTACTTTGCTGTCAGAGAAACCTGAATGTGTTCATCCAGATTCSCAGGAAAGGGACTCTCTTAAGAAGTACTTATTAATTGTGATTTGCTCTAGGAGTATCAGTCTTGCCCAGCAAGTCATATCTTTTGTTTTTGGCAGTAGCTCGCTGGCCTAGCAATGAAAGTTGAAACTGGCTCTCACCTAAGTCATACCTATTTGTGGTAGAGCCTAGATTTAAAGAGCAAAATCTTCCTTTCCGCCTTTCAATATAAAGCAGAGCCATGAWATGTGATGACAGTCTTGATGAAGTATCTGAAAGACTGGCTTCTTGCAAAACAACATGTGCCCTTAAACAGAATAATTTCTGTCTTCCTTTCTAATATAGAAAACCTATTTATTATGTAACTTTCAAATCCTTTTTTAAAGATTGACTTGCTYGCAAAAAAATGCATAAAGCATTAGAAACTGAAATTCCCACTAAAGTGCTGCAGTTGTTCCAGTGGTGTTTTGCCTGTCAGGTTCTGGTGAGGCCATGAGGGATGAAGAGATGGGACAATTCTAGACTTTTCTCTGAGAGGCAGGATGTTTTGTAGCTATATGTATTTTCTGCTGCCTTGCCTGTAACATTTCCCCTCCTCACCTCTCCTCTGTCCCAATTTGTCTGTGTATCCAGAAAAAGCTGTATTGAGATCAGCTCATTTGTCTASCAGCAGATATGTACTGCTAATGATTTCTTTTTGTTCTGTACTTGCTTGGACTTTACGTGGAACAGCAAACTAGAGGTGAAATGACCTCTATTATGTATATAATCTCCTATGCCATATAATCCTCATTTAGGAATTGAGATTTAATTTTCTTGTGTGGGCTGGTAGATATGAATCTTTGAGATGAATATATGTAGGATAGGCGGTGCTTAACATTTTTTGGATGGTGCATTTCAAGTTTTGCCCAGACTACAGGATATTCATTGAAGGCCAGATCTAACTTCCATTGAAGTTAAAGCAGCAAGGGAAGAATTTGACTCTTATGTAAGAATGTATTTATCTAAAGAAACAATTTCTCATCCTTGTTCTTTTTTGCCAACTTTTAGTATTATCACCAAAAAAAAAAAAATCAATGAAAGAAAAATAAATGCCTCACATATAAGTGCTTGTATTGAATATGTATTACAAACTGAAATGAAGTGTTTTCCTTTGGAGTATCTTTCTTGCTATGCCTCTGTTCCCAAACATTTATGATTTCAACCAGAATATCAACACAATGTATAATAATATGAACATTCTTTTGAAGTACAAGCTGAAGAGATGAGGGCAAAGGGAAAAATTGCATTTTTTTAAAAACAAAGTACTGTATTGTGAGAAAACTTCTGTACTCACTCTCAGTTCAGTTGGAAAACAATCACACATCTTTTTTGTCAAAACTGAAGGGGTTTTTCAACTCCTCTATTATTCCTCAGAGTTGCTGCCCATGGCACTGAATAGGAGAATAACAAATATCTGGCTAAAAAAATGTCATTTGTCATTTAAAAAATGTACCACTGTGTTTTGAGTAGTGCAARACCAGCCAATAGATCACCTGAAAGTGTGGAAATTGGAAAATGACACTCTCCAGTTATGGAAAATCCCATTACTCAGAATTCAGATGTTTTATAAAGGAGAGAATTCTCTTCAGAAGATTTGGCTGAATTTTTTACATTCTTGTATTATCTCATTCTGCTGGAGGAATGTAAACAGTGCTCATCTGTCAGTATAGCTGTTGCAGCTGGACGGCCTTTAGGACTGGGATTTTTAGAAAAAGGAAGTTGTATCCTCAATGYGAAGCTTACAAACTGGCAGCTCTAAACAATAAAATTTCCACTGTGATGGGTAAGGTATGACAGACAATTTGCTTTGTGTTGACCCATTGCTYTGTCTATTGTGACTTGCTGAGGAATTAATCCCAGGCTGGATATGTAATCAGATTTGATGCCTGACTTCCTGCTCTCCTAAAGTGACCAATTAAGATGCCATTAATTAGAARTGARCAAGTATGAAAGTCAAAAAMCCYSCMAAAMCCMAAAAAMCCCMAAAAMMMAMMWAAMMAAAAMMCCCMAARRRKTYCCYTTTTGTCTTTTTCTAGAATTATTTATTAGAAGRTTGAAAAGTTTTGTTTGTAATGATTAGAAAACATTTGCTTTTCCTCATTGGCTTTATCTACAAAGCAGTAATATTGTAATCCTGCACTACCCTTCATCTCTGGCTACCTTGCAGAATATGATTTTCTCAGCAAATGAGGGGTTTGGACTGGGAATTACATAGATATTAGTCACTGTTTTGTTTTCTTACTTCTACTTCAGCAGAGCCACCCTTAGCCATGCATTCCTATCAATTCCTTTTCTAAATGYTATGATTCTGACACAAGAAGAAGTCAGTGGAGGTACCTGAATTCAACTTTAACAAAAACTGTTTCTGGAAAACAGTCCAGAACAGTGTAGCTAACTATTCATCTCAGATGCAGCTTTTAAAAGTTGCYCTTTATCCATCTTGTATTAACCAGGATAACAGGATAAGCAATCATGAACTCAGGACTCAGTACTGAAYAGCTGTCCACTTCTTTAGTCTTATAATTACTCTTTTGTATTCTCTACTCTTTGTATTCTTTCTTTCTATAAACCAGCCCAACTCCAAAGTAAAAATTCATCTCTGCCTTTCTCTTCCCTGTGGTACASTTTAAGCAGTGGGGTGGAGATCTCATGGATCACTTGCTTGAACTTGCATACACAAATTTCTCCTAAATTGCTCTAAGTAACTATTTATTTATTCATTCAGATTAAGCCCTTTCTTTTTCTCTGTTTCAGTCTTCATCCAGAAAAGAATAATAACAGCAATTTCTGCCTCTCCAGGGTGTTGTGTAATAAGTATTCAAAGGCTTGGAAGACACCACCTATGATGACAGCAGGGGTTAGTCTRTAATGGGCACTACTAATTTACCTGGTCACTGAARGTTCTGGTCCAGTAGAAGCAAACRGAGGGARTAGTTRTTTTTGCCACCTACTCCAGATGCTTCTTYATACTAATGAGAATTTAARTGGAAGAATACTTTTTGTTCATGCATCTCACTCTTTGATTTCTGTATTCTGYGCACATTCTCTTCAAATTTGCTCAGTCCAGATGTAGWGGACAAGCCTATTTCTTGATACTTGCTGTCRTTTCCAAATAAAGTGGGATTTTCACCTCCTCTAAACAGAGTCTTATATAAATGTAGAAGCACATTTATTTGTCAAAAACTGAAATGTGTGTGTACATACCCTGGTACAAAAGTGAGGGTCATTGTTGTGGATAGATTTAACACCAGTGTATGAGATCAGCTCAGTCGTATACTTGTAAGTTAAAAGATCTGTAAGTAAAGTGTTTTATAAAAGCATATTCCAATTGTATGTTTCATTAACAAAATGACTAATCTCAGTAAATGTTACAACAGTGCTGATGGAACTTGAGCTCTAATCTATGAATACAGCATTATAATTTTACAAGAATAGCTGTTCTTAATAAACATCAAAGTGCATGCAATTATCATGTGACTTTAGCCCTTTTTTTCCCACGATACTATAGTTAATCTTGACAACAGYTAGCATTAAGTGCAGTGACTTAACTCCCCTGATGATAAAGTTTAAAAATAGCTTTGGTTCAGCTTGTTCCACTCCACCATTATCCTCCTTCACTTGGCTCAGGGGGGTGACCTTCAATCTCTTGTCTTGAGGCAGGGCTTGGACATGCTGGACACTGCCTTTCGGAGGCTGTTTTGCGTGARTTTTGGGAAATGGAACTGGGACAGGGAAGTGCATGAAACATCCCCTTTCTCTTGCACAAGCAGACCATCATTTTGAATATAAGCTTAGGTTGTGTTAGAATTTAGAGGTTACCTCTACATTTCTCTTGAGTTCAATAAGCTCCTCTTGAAGCTTATTGAACTCAAAAGCAAAGCAAAACAAACCAGAGCAATTGTAAGATTTTGGAGCAGAGAATGGCTTCCTAAAAAAGCAGATGTGGAGTAATGGAGGTGCTCTGTTGTGGCTGGAATTGGGCAATGATTTGTCCTGCTGATGGGTAGTTTGCAGCATGGCTATAGAACCCATAACTGCAAGATGCCCTGTGGCTGGGCTTCTGCAAAGGCGTCATTCTTTTGTTTAAATATTCTTTTGCTTGATGGAGGCTTCAATAATAACTTGGGAGAGTGGGGAGAATTTATCCTAAGTCTTTCATTGTTGAAAAGTGCTGTACACAAGGGCCTACTTTTGTGGGGTTTGAGGGACAGTTGTGTTCCAGGCAAAGGAAACAACAAAAGTTCCCTAAACAGGATTGGGACTCATTTCTTGCCTCTGCAGATCTCAGCCATATTTTACCTCCTCCTTTGCACTAATGGTATTGTCTGCCAAGACAAAAMCAGAAAGAATTCTTTGAGAAATTCCCTTAAAATACAGATGAGCACATTGTGTACAAAAGTTTCATTCCATTTGCTAGCACTTGTAGTCTTTCCTTCTGTTCTCTTCTCACCCTATCCTTGACTTCTCRACCTGGTTTGAACAGGCCATTTTCTGATAAAACCTATTACAGCACGAGTCCTTGTAACATTCTAAGAAGGAAACACAGAGCTGAATCATGAAACTAATGAAARTAATACTTATCATAGTCTATGGACAAATAGAAATACATTGGTAACAACAGTATTGTTCYTGCATTTACTGAAATCTTTAGTTTATTTTCAGTCTTAATGGGCAGATGAATTAGCTCTTTTTGCAAACAAAGGATTATTCAAAACCCCTAACTAGAAACAAATCACACACTGTACCTGCATTTCTTGAACTAAGAACAGAACAAAATCAAATGTTTTTGTCAGGCATGCTTTATAATTGTGCATTCCTGCAGATAGAGACCCAAGCACGATCCTTCTCAAATGACACAGATGATTATTATTTTGTTCCCAAGGGAAAGTGGTTTTACAGCATCAGTATTATCCACTGGTAATGAGGTGCTCACAGATGGAAAGAGGAGGGGTAAGACAGATATAACATGAGTGACTGCCCTGTGGCAAATATTGCTTTAAAAATGTTTTCATAACACTTCAAAGAGTCTGAGTGAGGGGATCATGTGGTACTACTGTCTAACTCTTGCTTTAAACAATAGGGACTTCCACCCCCAGTCCTGGATAACCCTGTTAATATTGCTGGTAGTTTCTTTTCTTGATGCCAAGTACATGATTAAGACAYCGATTCAACAAATCAGAGATGATTACTTCACCAGAAAACATCATATGATAATGAAAGGCTTCTGAGAGGGACCTCTCCTCTCTTCTGCAGATTTGCTTTCTGCTTCTTTCTTACCACAGTCTCAACCACCATTGTTAGTTTGCAAAGACCTCTAAAGAAGAGCTCTGTGACAGTGGTGAAGCATTTTAACAGATGATTGTTAGATGGAAGAATGGATGAATGCTGCCTGTGACATGTATTTGCTTTTTGTTCTCAGATGTTACTTGGTGACATTACCTTTTTKTTATGGCTGAGAGAACAGGTGTAGCAGAGTCCCAGACCTTTCTGTCTCTTTGAGAAGGCTTCCTTGGAGCTTTTGCCTGCCTGAATACTGAAAGGGTTTCCTGATTTTTTAGGAGCAATTCTTCTGGTTTCACCAGAGATCTAATAGGGAAAACATTTCTGAACTRTTCCCTTTGATTGTAACAAAAGYAGAAATGCAATTCAACTACTTGTAGAGAGAKGTAGTAAAGCACCATTAACTACTTTTTTAATGTGAAACCTTCAACAYRCAGAAAAGAATTGTCTCTCTGCAGCCAGGTGATACACTGAGTGCTGATATGCTATTCCTTCACACCTACAGGGAGGGTCTCTCAATTAGAATTGTATATGAAAGGCCTTTTTTTCCTTTTCTTTTTTCTTCAAAATTTTTTTAAATGTGTGTGTGTGTGTGTATGGTCACCATTTCAGTGACATATTGCTTCTTATTCTGTGCATACATATTAGTGACAATTTTCCTTTTTAACTGGGCAGCCAAAATGAATGCAGAAAAGGGAGAACTGCATGGAGAGAACCTGGAGAAGGAAATGTGTTTATAACCCCACTAATTCCAGAACATGAAAATTTCCTGATCAAAGCCTAAAATCTGTCTCCTACACTGATAGCATGTGGGGACTAAGTGGTTTTGTGAATGAACTACTGCACTAGTAAAGCCTTCAAATCTCTCTGTTACTGTTGTAGTGCGGTATGGCCACAACTATTAATCCCTTCCTGGAAGCAGTGATCAGCAGCTGGCAAAAGTGGTATTTTCCAAGGGGAAGGCTCTCTTTTTGGGTGAATTAAAAGGTAAGATGTCTAGTAAGAATCTGCCCAGCTGCTGGGGGAAAAGCTGCATTGTGAGAGGAGCCAGGCCAAGGATGGGTGTACATCAGAGGTGAGGTGATCCTTCCTTTGAACCCTCTTCTGGAGCAGTGTGCTCATTGTTAAACACTTTAAGAAATACAGAGATCAGATGGAGATCACAGTTTCTTCTGCCATGAAAATGACCAAAGATATACTTAAAATATGAGGAAGGACAGAAAAAGCAAAGCTGTTCACTTTTCTCTRAGGAGTGAAGGAAAATGTGGTTACAATCTTCAAACAAGTGAAAAGTTACTGCAGAACAAAAGGCAATRTGGTATTGTTAGACATCCACTGTTGCTAGGACAAGAAATAATGGGGTTACATTTAAAAAAGATGTTTAGGCAGGAAGGTTCAATGGAAACATATTCTCAGGAAAGGTTAGTTAAATGTGGAAAGTGACTGCCTGAAGATAGTAAAGCTTTTAAAAACAAGTCTGAGAAATATCTGTCATAAATGCTGTATAGTCCTTATAGCACAAAGAGTTCTCAGGCTTCCTCCAAACATTTTTTTTTGTGATATAAATGCTGGGTATTTTTTAGCCTTTTTTATAAAGGTTTTATCCATCAAATTGATTCTTTTCTCTTCACCTAACTTTGTTTAAAAATCAGCCTTGTTCTTAGCATTAGGAGTTTTTTCTTAATGACATTTGATTTCTTGTTTATAAAATAATAAGCCATTTTCATAAGGTGCTCTATCAAACAAAATTGTGTCTGCTGTTTGAGGATATAAATTTTTTTTTTTAAAGAAAATACAGATATTATGTTGTCCATTTCCCCATATTGAAGAGTTRCTCAAGCTACAGTAAACAGGGCCAGAGTGATTAAGATTACGAATGGACCCCTCCTGGATTTATCTGGGGAGCTTGTGASAGCAGAGWGGGGCCATTTCAATGTGCAGTTATTGGACAATGGCAAGGACTCAAAGAGAGTGGAACCTCCTTTTACTAGCAGTGAGTACATAAGAGACTGATGACATTACAGGTGTAATAAATGAAGTCAGCTTTGCAGTTTATTTGTAGGATGATAATGAAGTATTATATCTATCATATTATCCAGATGACTTATTGTAATCATGTCTCACATCACTGTTTATTGCTCATTATCTTTCAGTGTGCCAGTGCTTGATGCACTTAGCATTGGTGATGATTTTGTAGCTGGATAATCAAATCAGACATTATACTTGGTTTTAATGGAAAGATTTTGGTGTCCATCTCTTCTTTCTCCTAATTCAGCAAGTAGCCACCATYCCAAACCTTTGTCCTTGATGAAGGCCTRTCTTCTAAGCTTGTCTCTGTCACAGATTTGACTTGCAGTTCTCAGCAAATTGAGTCTTCCTTCTGTTCAAACAGATGTTACTCACYGATTTTTCAGCTTTTCCTGATAACATCTTTGCATTTTATATTTTGCATACAGCCTAGCACAGCAACTGTAATTAAAACCTGGCAGAAGTCAATGGAAAGGCTAAATGATCCAGGGTGCTGCTAATAGTAAAGCYAAAATAGACTTCTGAGAAAAGTAACCTGAGTCCTTCAGTGCACTCTAAAACCAGGGTGACCTCTTTTCTGAAGACCAGTTTTTACTTCTTCACATTTGTGGGRCATTTCATCTCTTGCTTCAGAGACCTCAGTTGAAACAGTATCTTCAGTACTCTTTTCTTTAACCTTTTTCTTTCCATTTTCTTAGATATTCTTGGACCATGTTTCTTTGCACTGTCTGCTACACAGAAGACCAGCACTATCTGAGGATAGAGACAGCACTCTTGTTTAAATAATGATCTAATGTTATTCATCAATGAAGAATTTTCAAGCATGTGAAAATGGGAAATGCCCAGGTAAAGTGATAAGTGCTCTAGGTATTAATTGCTCTATCGGACAAGTTTGCTCCATTTATTTATTCAGAAAATCCTCTTTGATGCAGTGTAAAGATTTCACACAACTTGATGGTAATTGAACGGGGAATCTATCTCTATATGCTTAATATTCCAGAGAGTTCAGGCTCTTTAAAGATGTCATAAAATGTCCCCACAGTGCATCAGAGTGTGTACTTGAAGAAATCTCCCTTTTGTAATACTATCTGTGASATTCTCAGAAACTGAGAGTCCTGGCCAAAATAATTCCAGAGGGACTGAGACAAGCCAAAACTAACATGGTTTAAAAAAGTATCTCTATAAGCTTACACGAAACTTTTTTAGGAGGGATTTCTTCAGTGAGCATGCAGATAAAATTTTTAAAACTGAAATGAGCGTCAGTCCCTCAAACWTTTGCCCATGGCATTTGCCACAATCTGAGGTATATGCCAAGAGTGGGATAGTAGTGTATAATATGATGAAGAACAGCTGGGTCCTCTTCCCTCTCATGAGTAGCTTGTGCCAGATTGCTGTATTCTTGGTCTGCATGTTTGGGATKCAGGGTGAGTTAGAGTAGAAGAAATCGCATGGAAGCAGCCGGCATAGTTTTGAACACATCTTCAAATCTGAAAAAATATTCTTACATAACTTCTGGTCATTTGCTGTGATGAATTCTAACCTCTTGGTGACTCCCTGAGCTGATTTCCCAGGTGCCTGTCAGGCATTTTGGAACTTGGCAAGAACTGCTCATCTAATGTTGCCTCCAGTGACATCTGGGAATTGAACTGCCCTCCCTCTTACATTTTATTKCTTTAGGAGACTTTTGAGAAGCACGAGTAAACCCCATCAGATACCAAAACTTTGCACAGGTGTTTTTTATCCCACAGTTGCTTTGCTCACAGTTTAAGCACAGGCTTTGCAGGCAGACAGCAAAGCAAAGACTTGCTAAAGCATCTCCTGTCTGAAGGTCAAAATGCCCTTGGGACTCTCTGAATTCTGTCTGAGCTGGATAATGCTTTTTTCTTCTCTGAGACCCTGATTTGGGAGGTATTCAAAATCTCTGGAGCAAAAAGGAGTTGYTGCTCTTTTCATAACTTGTTATTTCCTCTGTTATCTCTTTGGTTCAAACCTAGGAAATTTTTTTCTGTCAGTTTATGTTTTAATTTTTGCTACCATCCTCCATATATGTCTTATCAAACATCACCAATGTTAATGTTCAATTCAATTTCTTTAACCAGCCAGAAAATCAGGAGTGTTTTTTTCTTTCTTCTATCCTCTCACTAGCTAAAAGCAAAACAAAGCTGCGCAGCTGCTTTAAAGATCATTATTCTATTGCACAATATTTTTACTACTGTGAGAAAATACAAAAATTCCTGAGTTTTCTAGTAGGCTTCCCAATGATTTTATGATGATAGAGATGGGACTGAGGTGCTACTGCTCTGCTGTAGCTAAACCATCACCCACTGGCAAAGAGAGAAGAGGTCCAGAGCTCCATATAGTCCCCAAGAAGCTTTCTGTCTTTATCTCTTAACTAGCAGGTGAAAATACTGACTTGCAAATAACACCTAGTGTGACAGACGAGGCTAAAAATGGCTAAAAAAGGAGCAGTCTTTCAAATTTGTAAATAACAAAATGCAGTTGTCTGTCCCAGGAAAGAAAAGGCAGAAGATCAGTGCCTCACAGCAGTTCCCAAGGGGCAACAGGGAGGGGGGAGCTGCTTGGCCCAAATACAGTCTGGTATATTTGAGCAAGAGGGACTGGGAAGAGAAAGGAGGAAGGAACTTTGATGCAATAGGAAACTTCTGAATTTATCAAGGCAAGTCCTCCGCACAGTCTTCGTGCTGAGGCCTCCTATACAGTCTATGCTATTCTTAGAGCATGCAGCAGAACAATGGTTCCATTTGAAGAAGCTCTTTTATAGCTTGCCAATATAAAGAAGGCTGTGCAAAATGATATGATCATGTAATTGAACACTGTAAATAGATACGCTGACCCAAACGATAGTTTTAAATTAGATCACTTTCCTGCCCCTTCTAAGCTTTGTAGACTTAACAGAATGAGAAAGACTTGATTATTTTTTCTGGATTTATAAAGGTTCGTGTTACTTATATGTGATTTATGAAATCAAGTGATTTGATGGGACAATGATGGGAACTTTTTTCTGTTCATTGAAGTAGAAGWTAGATTAATTCAATCCATTTGCTGGTTTGACTTTAATGTACAGTTATGAAGGTAAGATCTGTGTATCCTGCAAAATCCAAACCCCAAACATAAGGAATACCTTTCACTTTTTATAATGCTGCCACAGCTTCCCCTATTAATGAGGATTAATTTGGATTATTAAAATTGGCTCTGTGCARTGCAATAGAACTGGAGGTACAGGCTTGAGTCAGACAGCCTGCAATTGCATTTTGAATGGCCACTGCCAARACAGAAAGCTAATATGACAGCCATTGCTGGCTGGCATGAGCCACAAAATGTCCTGGCTTGCAYAGGCTCATGGCAGATGCTTGATTCCCTGTATGCTGTGGGAAATGAGCTGTGTTGCACTATGGAGATGGTATGTTTAGTTCCCTTTCTAAAAGAGCCAGATATGGCCCAGTGCAACAGCCTCTWGAAGGTATTCTGAACTGCCTCTGACATCTCATCCAACTCCTTTTCACTTTCATTCTGAGCAGYGCAACAAGGGTCTGAATGTGCACTGATCACAGCCTGGCTGGTGCCTGTGCAGTCACAGCAGCGCACTTGGCACGGTGGGAAGGCTTTGCTCTTGGCAATAGGTGACATATAGCAGGGTGTGGCCCATGCACAGAGGATGTGATGGGGACAGAGGCAGCAGGGCCAGAGGTGGTGCCTGGAGCAGCAGGTTCTGCTGTGAGGAGTATTATGAAGCCTCCTGGTAGTCAAATACTGGGACAAGACTGGTAATCAAGATGGGGCAAACCTGGTGTTTTGGTCTGCAGAGTGACAGTGGAGCAGGAAGTGGTGGAGTCGGGCAACATCCCAGAGTTCAGCTGTGTGCCCAGAAAATAAGATCCCAAAAAGTAAAATAAAGCCAAAATATGCCAGAAGTAGCAAATGGTCTGCAAAGAAAGCAGGCATTTTCTTTAATTAACTAATACTGGATTGCTGTGTGAGCAAGTAGGAGTGGAACAGGGTGCCTGATCTTGGGCAAAAGGGAATCTACACCTGGGAATCCCAGACACTGTGTTCCCCTTTGAGATGTACGAAGTTTTGAATCATCCAGATGTTTAGCCTGATTTGTGGCACATAATTAACCCACCAGCATCCTGTCTGGAGTGGTTTTGATCCAGCCTCATGAACTCACACCATGAGGTGTTGTGTCATGGGACCATGATACTCACAGCATTTAGATATTGCATGTCTCAAAAAGAAGTCAAGAGTGTTGAAGTAATGAGCTTCTGAAACACTACYATACTGAATTTTAATTGCACAGCACCTGGGAAATTAGCAGGTCTGATCTGTAGCTGCTTCATCTGGGCYGCTTTTTTCATGTAGTGCTGCCATACCCTTGCTTAATATCTAGGTCTTCTSCTGAAGTTAGTTTTGTTTCCCTGCTGCAGCCTTAAGCTAGGGATGAAGTGGCAGGTTGATGTTGAACCAAGCTGCATGGTGAAGGTATTGCATTGGAAGAGGGGAGCCCCTGTATATGGTAAGGACCAGTAAGTAACTCCTTCCTGAGGTGATCGTTCTGGGAGGCTTTTGGAGAGGGAACAAATTTTCCTATGCTCAGTTTTGCTGTTTTGTGGGAATTTGTGATAAATGTTGTGGTGGTTTCTCTACTTTCACTATTGATTCAAACCATGCATTTTTAACACCACAGCTAGAAAGAGAAAATGTGAGTGTTGAGGGCTGAGYTGGGAATAGGACCCTTAAGTTGGAGCTCTCACTTCAGTGTGTCTGGAGTCTCAGCTGGAAAGCTGCTTTGCATTTGTTTGATTTGCATTRATATATTGTTACATCATATATGTGATACAATAGGTTAAAAAAAAAGCCATGTGGCTCTTGTCAAGAAAATGGGAACTTTGAACTTCTAGTAATTATTACCATATGATTCTTGCACTCTTTTTACATATATAGTGATACACTTATATCCTACTGAAATGCTGAAACACTGAAATGTGGTTGTTTTTTTTTAAATCAGAGAGAACAGTTGAAGCAACATGTGTATTGCCACAATAATTTCAGCTCCTTACATCTGTTACTTAGCCACATCCTATGTGTGCAGAGGATCTTTAGTCAAGAAAGTGAGCTTTGGATGTGATTGCTTATAATAAGTTAAACAAATTCCTAAGCAAATAGGTTGAGCAAATAATTTTCCTTTTAAATTATTCAAAAACTGATGGTGATAATGCAAAACAGAGACAGGAGCAGTCTTCCACAGGCAGTAATTTGACATAGCAAGTTGAACTAGTTGTCTCTTCACACTCAGATCTTATTTACCAAATCTTTTCTGAGTGAATTYATGTAGTGCTTGAGTGTGAATCGTCATATTAAATCTTGTCAGTGGCATTTYAAATGCTGTACTAACTAATGTTTGAACTAACCTGCTTTAATGCTCTGCTCCTTTAACTCGTCCTGTTATTGTCTGCTGCAGTTGTTGACTCAGTAGATTTTCTGATGTGGTCTGGGAATGAGTTCTTTTGGACTTTCACATTATCATATTACAATATACACCACAGATTATTTATACTGGGGGTTAATTGCATCATCTGAATGGAATTCATTTTCCATTGTATCTACAAGTTTGCATTTTAAAATAGTATTTTCTCTTATGGAAGCTCGGAATAAAATGACATTGATTCTTGAGGAAATGAGCTCTAAATAATGATTCTATGATTCCATGTTTGGCTTTAAGCAAACACACTGGATTGGAATAAATAACTGGAAAGTATTATTAGAAGATGAAATATATTACTTCTCTACTGTAATGTAATATGGAGTCTGTCCAGCTAAGCATAGTAGATAAATAAATAAATTAAAAAGTGTTGAGCCTTCTCAAAGGGACAGAGTTGTTAAGTRCAACTTATCTGTGCTTAGTATAATCTTAACTTTTCTCCCAAGTATTTCCATTTAATTTAAAATAAAATCTTGAAAAAGTTCCCAGGACCAGAAACTAGAAATATGCAATATCATTCATGAGAAAAACAAGTGGGAAACAGAACTTCATTGTGTGTATGATTATGTTTTTGATTGACTGTCAACACATAAATGTGAAAATAAATTGGAGGCATTAACTCACAACCCCATTTTTTGTCATGGCTTATTGGTGAATTTAAAACCTTGAAGTTCATTTTGGGTCAAGCAAACATTTTGCTTTTCCCATCAAACAAARCACCTCATTGACTTGCACAAGACACCCCAGAAAGGAAGGGCTGATCCASAAGATGGAGGAGGCAGGGCCTCCCCTGCCACGGCGGTGCCTTTGCCCGATGGCCCTTGGGTTACCATGGGACGTGAATCCCCTGCATCAGCTGCCACATTCTGCTGGACTACGTGGCTGAGGGTCACCCAGCTCTGGGAGAAGGCTCTGCCTGAGGCTCAGTGCTTTGGGCACCCAGCCTTCACACTTCCTTTCCTCCCTTTGAAAGCAATGTGCAAGTGAACACTCTTTATCTACCAAAAATAAGAGGATTCTCTTCTTCCTCTTCATCCCAAATGAAAAACAACGAGGGAGCTTTATTTTTTCCTCCCATCTCATAAATCAAACAATCCTTTCCCTCAGATGGCTGCACAGGGGGAGCCTCGGCAGCCCTGTCTGCTCTGCACAAAAGCCTCTGAAGCGATGCCAGGCAGGGATGCAGCAGGAAGAGCCGGGCCAGTGACCCGTGCGATGGTGCAGGGCTGCGTGGCTGCCTCGTGCTCTCATGCTGGCCACYTGGTGCTGCTTCTGTGACAAGAAAAGTGATTGCAACTCTGGCAGGTTGGGGACTGAGGCTGCCCTTGACACGGGCACCTTTCCAGAATGCAGCCMTGACCTCTGCAGCAGCCATGGTATGCACAGATGCTTGTGAGTGCCCACATTTGGGGCACATTTTTGCTTGACAATAGTGGCCTAGAGGTCTTGCGGAAGAAAGATGTTGTTTTCCATGGCTGTTTTGTATTTCCTCATGAAGAGCTGGACTGAACTGGAAATGAGTTAAGTAGATTTGTTTGATAGGCCTTGGGAAGCTTTGCTGATTGGCCCCCTGTTGTGCTGTTGAAAACTGGGGTGAGCAGGAGGAAGGATTTGTCAAGATGAAAAAGTTTAAGTCCCCAGGCTCATATGTGCGTGTCTGCACACAGAACAAAAGGAAAGAGGGAATTACAAAGCTGTTAATTTGTTAATAATGAATGGACAGTTGCCAAGGTCCAGTCTGTATTCATGTGCTGTGGTTAGTTGCAAAGAGAAAGGACAAAAAGCAGGGGCTTGGTGAGTCCTTTCCACCTCTGGAGGAAGTTCTCCRGGCGTTCTCTGGAGGTATCAGGGTTTGGCAGTTCTATCCCCATACGATGCAGTGTATCAAGTTGTCATTAAAAAAAAGGAAATCACCCCAAATTTACTAGCATGAAAGAGTGGATTCAATATAGGTAACCAGAGGTATAATGGTGCCAGATTCTGGGAGAAACAGATAACCAAAGTGTGCTTTCAGAAAGTTGAYGAGTGACAGTACTCTAATTTAATAWAAGAATATTGCCTTCAGCTCAATAAACAATGTATTTTTYCTTAKAATGCAACATTTTGGGGAACCCAGCATGCCTTTCTTTTTTTTTATGCATGAGACTTTTTGACTCCTTATGTAGGGGAGCATCAGAAAACACCCTCCTGGGCTGGGGTTAATGGGGGCTAGGAAAGTAAATTCTCAACATACTCTACTGCAGCAAAAGCTATCTTTTGGGTCTGTTTCTTATTTTCAATCTGGGAATGAGGRGGAAGTTCTTGGAGAGTTACCAAACCATTACAGGTGATTGAAAATATTTAGCTCTTCTCTTTTAGTAACAGAAAAATATTTGCACTTTAAAAAAATTGGKTCCAAATCTATCTGACTCCCTAGAACCATTTAATGAGTTACTGACAAGATCAGCCTGGGATGTGGGATATACTCCATGAAAATAACYTTTTCCCTTCTTCCCAGGAAGAAATTCTCTGCAGGTACCTGTCACCACCTGGTATGCCCCAATCAGGCAAGACTGAGGGAAGCTCTCTGGCTGCCTTGTCCTTAAGGGGTSTTTCTTCTGATAAGGTATGAGAACCTAAAGCCTGCTGTAAGCTAGGGAGGGAGCCATGTCTCTAGCAGGGCGGCAGTGCTTTGGGGAGAGGTTTCTCTCCCAATAACATACCTGTCCACCCTGTGTTTTATGGCAATCCAGCTCCCAGCCGTGGGTTAGTTCTGAGAGCCTGTGTGGGTGTGCAGGGAATGCACATTTGTGCTTTAGGCAGTGCAATGCTGATGTTAATGAGGTAAGCCTTCTCCAAGGTTGTTAGTTAAAGGATGTCCTCCCCCGTYCCTCTCTTTGACTGGCGCTGTCAAGACCTGTCTGGGCTATTCATCTGCTCCTCTATTGGTGAGGTGCTCAAGCTTCTTGGTTCAGACTCCTGCAACTTCTTCAGGCCCAAAACTTGGGCCTAATATGTTTTCCTGGACATAAATCAAAGCGGAGTTAAAAATAATAATAAAAAAACCATAAAAAGCTGTTTGTGTTTTAGAGATACCATATCATTCAGACTTCAAAATACAAATTCTGTTTAAAGTCTTTTTCCCTCCCCTGTGGTTTAGATTCATTAGTTGCTAGACTTCCTTAGTCTGAGCAACAGTTTTAGTATAGATTAAGAAGGAAAACAGGATCTTGGTTTGCATTATAAATAAGTCTAGATTGTGCATTGACTGCCAGTATATTTTTCTTATTCCATATCTATGTCAGCTTGGGATGAACACTTCRTCATTGTCAAGCCACCTGTGTGACTGCAAAGTGCCAGCTGAATCYGTCAGCTTTGCAAAGAGGAAATGAAGAGACTTTGATCCTCTGAATAGCGTCTCTTATCACCTAAAGAAGTTGATTCAGATTAATATTTGCTGTGACTTTCAATATGAAAGATTTGTTAGCTTTTTATCTACTGAAGTATTGCTCTACCAAGGCTATCATGAGATCKTGTGAAGATCCACAGTGATTTTACACTGCTCTTGTATGCTGCAAGGTTTGTGCTCCCCTGGCCCTACCTTGAATTCATCAGCTGGAGTTCCAGCTCAGCCTGTGCTTTYTTGCCTTGGTTCACCCCTGCCATTTCAGTGGCCACTGACACGTGAAGTACTGCACTGTTGGCAGTACTGGCTGCCCTTGGGTTCCTAAGGGAAGTATTGTAAGGAACAGTTCCTCAGTGTAAGCAGGAGTAAACATGTTTTTCTGGGCTTTTTTCCCTCCTTCTGGAGATGCCTGGATATACTCATCTTCTGAGCTATTGACTGAGGTCACCTTAGGCTCTGGTGTAGTGATATTTTTCCCCAAAGGCTGTGGTTGTATTCCCTAATCCCACCTGCAGTTTTCTTGGTCTCTCTATGCTGGCATGTGTTTGTGTGGCCAGCTGCATTTGTAACCCTTCTTTGTGCTGAATTAGGTAACCAACAGAAAACCAATCATGAGACTGCACTGAGAGGGTGGCCTTTCTCTTGGCTATGTGCTCCCACTGGACATCTTCAAGGAACTGAATGCTCAGAAGACTATCAGAACCACAACAACAAAACCTAAGTGATTCGATTTTCTTGGGGTCTAGCTTTCCCATATTTGCAATCTGCATGAATAATTGAGCTGGTATAAGAGGCAGGGCAGGGACTTGCACTTTTGGCAACTGCTCAACTCTATTTGGCTCAGGAGATGCAGAAGTCCCATTTGCTAGTAGGCTCTGGSTGCCATTTAATATCTGTTGGTATGTAAGGGATCTGACTCATGTTTGCTTGACAAGCAGCTAAAATGGGTTAAAGTATGTTTCTCCCTCAGGCACACATCAGCTCTTTTGCAGCTGGGGTCAGGACGCCACGTTTTTGGCTGGCACGCTGCAGCGCACAGAATGCTCTGCTCCTGGACAACAATCTGTGGCAGTGGGGAGGAGTGAAGGCCTAGAGGGGAAATACCTCCAGGTGTCACAGACAGATTTATGAAAGCTTATCTCCCCAAACCCACACCGTGTGGTCAGGGACTTGGCATCTCGCCAAGTGGGGTGCCGATGTGGGGCAAGTGGCCCAGCCTGTAAGCACCAGGCTGCCTCATGGCAGCTCCAACAGCACTGCAAGGACCCTGCACTGCTTTGAGGAGGGCTGGTTAACTTCTGTATTTAATTTTGCCCAGCAGTGTAATGTGAATGGATTGTAAGCAGTGCACTGGATCGCTTTCAGGCTCACAGTTCAAGAGTAGTCTTTTTSCCTTGGTTGTCTCTTCTATCTTCCTATCTCCTCCCCAGCAACCATTTCCCCAAAAAGTCATAACTCAGATCCTTTAGTTCCTTATCCTAGCCAAGTGCTTTGATCAATCTAGTATCTCTCTAAACATTTTCCAACATGTTTCTCGTCCTTCCACCTTGAATGAGCCTCCCAGAAAAATGTAAACCATTTTTTRCTTTCAGCAGATTATTTCTTGTTCTTCAGCTCTTCTGTGGTTTTCTTTTCTTTCTTTACTTTTTTTTCCACTTAAGAATGCTTTCAGCATTTTACATAAAAACTAGACGGACATGTTGTAGGAATTTATTGAGTATTTCTGTTTATTTCTGGCACAGAACCCAACCAAATCCCCACTGAAGTTTCTGTTGGGTTTAGAGCAACAATCTGTTTGAAAACTTATAGTGCTCCTTACTCTGGATAACTGCTGACACACTCTCCCTCACTGCTTCTCTTTTCACGTGTAAATGACACAGTGTGAGATTATTTTCCCTACCTGAACTCCAGAGCAGCACTGTGAGTCTGGAAAGAAAATTAATGGTGTTGAGAGTGCTGATCAGTATCTGCTACTGCCTGTGTCCATTTGTGATTTGGACTCCAGCAGCCATCATGCTGGCTGTTATTAATGTTCCAATCTGTTCTCAGACCTGGTTCTGTTGCAAAACACATACAAGGAGAAATAAGCAAGGGACATTTAGCTCTGTTAAAATAGACCTGCTGTTTTACTGCTAGATTTCTTTTTCTTCTCTATTGTTTCCCTCTCCTTCATCCTCTTAGTGTGGCATGTATGTGGGTGCATATAGTAGTTAATTGCAAAATATACTAGATTTAAAAGCAAAACAGAACAAAACTCTCTGAACCAAAATTGCTTCTTTAAAACTGCAGCATTAAGTTTGGCCATGATCCATSCTGGAGACTTTCCTTGGCAGAGACTGTGATGCAGACATCTCAGTTTGGAACTGCTCTTTCGGACACAGATTCCTGCAAGAATAACAGGAACATGATAGGCCAAGTTATGCTAGGCAGCAAAGCCCACTGCAGTCCAGTGAAGACAATCTGTCCATTCACCTCTTATGGACTTTTCCCGGCTGCCTGCATGTAAGGGAAGAGGACAAGAGGAAAGAAATGTAGTTAAACTGTTCTGTTTCTGAACAATTCAAGTAATGTGAAATRCTTCAAACTTCCACTGTGAAAAATGGTTATCTTTCACATGTGTTTTATGCTGTTCTTCATTAAAAACTTCTTTAATTGTTGGACTGTGTTGAACTCTTACTGGAAAAWTTCCTGCTCTTCATTTTCTGGCCTGATCCAGCTGACTTTTAAGCTAAAAGAGATTTGTTAGATTTTGTAGGTAGGTCATGAGTTTAGAACAAGCAATGCAAAACCAAGTACACGTTCTGAGTGCTGCTGAATGATAGGAAAGAGATTTGAAGACTGAGATCCCTTGTTGGAGCAATGGTATAACTGAGCATGTAAATGTAGCCCATTTATTTCAAATTTGGACAATGAAGAGTCTACCCACTTTCTTACTGTCTGGCTTGGAATGATAAACAGGTGAGCCTGCCCTGCTTCGTTTTCCACCAGGACATTGCTGGTTTGCAGGGCCACCTGAAAACCAATGTGCATTTGAGTAGCTCCTCACAGCAAGGGCTATGTAGGGACATATACACTCTGCTGCTATTTAAAGCATCAATACTAAGTTAGTGCCTGACATACTACCTCTGACCTGGTTGGCAAAACAGATTCAGTTCACTATAGACAGATTACCCTCTCCTTGCTCTGCACTGAATTAATATTAAGGTCTCTGAGGCAAGAGTTAAGTCAGGACAAGGTCTTACCCCAAACATTTTGATCCTAGTCAATTTAAATTAATTTGTTATTGTGTTTTGCTACTGAGAATGAAGGGGACTCAAGTGTTTGTGTAATCTCTGTTTGATTTTTTAAAATTATTATTATTTTTCCCTCTTCTGCTGGGAGTGAAGTATTTATTTCTGTTGCTTAGAAAGCCCAGCCAAAGCTCATCCATATTTCTGATGCTGGATGCAGTCCATGAGCAAATCGTGATTCAGTTCTGCATGACATAGAGGGTTTTTCTTTATTTAAAGGATATAGTTTACAGAGTTGCATATGCTAGTGCTTTAAAAGCCCTTCCACTGAGTTCTTTCTCCATAGTACTCAAATGAGAACACAGTGTTTTCTTTATTGTTTGGAATAGCCTGGGAAACAATGCCTCCCAGTGTGAACAGATCTCCTTCAGTGCACTGGCAAACTCATCTCAGAGGAATGTGGTTATCGACTAACCCATGATTTCTGATAGCAATAGCTAAAAAGAGTGGAAAAGTACTCAGCTCCTTGCAGTCCAATAGCACAGCAGTTTACCGATGCGCATGAGAAAGTCGCTTCTATTTAAAATGGTCATAAATCCTATTGGCTCAAACACAGCATCCTGGCTGCCCAGGGGTGGGGAAACAGCTGTGGACCAAGGTCTCTGGTGGTGTAAGCTGGTGTGGCTCTGCTGATTCCAGCAAAGCAGTTCCATCCACACAAATTGAATATTTCATCTTAATATACATTACAACATTACTACTTGCAAAAAGTATACTTTGAATTAATGCTTGTGCTTGTGGGAAGACATTCAGATGGAAAATATAATCATTCATTGTTAACATGAGTGTCTGGATTCAATGACTGAAAGTTGGCRTTGATTTGTGAAGTATAAAATAAAGAACACACAGAACAAATACACTTGCATAGAGAATATTTTTTTTCCCCTTGGGAGAGACTGGAAAGRGAACAGGTTTTCAGCAATTTCTTCAGTGAGTGTGAGGGAGCTGAGGGACTTTAGTTCTTGGAATGCTGTAATGGTTTGTAACATTTGTCTTTACCTCAAACCGGATGCTGCACAGATTTTGGGAGGGAGCTCTTCTACTTCCGCCTCATGTTCTGGCAAACGGCATTCCAGCAAATGCCTGATGAGGCCTCCGTGGATGAGGCATGGGTGGGCAGAGGGGAGCTCACTCTCGTGTCTCGGTCTCTGCTTCATCGTGGTGGGCCAAGGCTTCCTTCCTCCATCGGCTGCTGTGGGCTGAGCTCCCCAGGGTTTGCCAGGCTTCAGGGACCAGGTGCAAGTGGGAATGCAGCAGAAACTGCTGCTGCAGTGCTGGCAGAGCAGAGCCCTGCCTGCTTTCAYTGTTCCTGCTCTTTCAGAGTGGTGCCTTGTAAGGAATACCTGAAGGAGAGCAAAGTCTTGCAAAGCTGAAGGAAAGCACTTCCAGATGTGGCCTCCTCTAGAATGGCTGGCCAGGCTAGGGCTGGCAGCTTGCTGYATGGCAAAGTTTGAGCAAGGGAAATGAAGTTATGACTGCCACCAACAAGGAACAGGGAGATGTCCCTAAAGTCGAGGAGAAAAAAGCAGAGAATTCCCTGCACCAGTGGATCCTTCTTCAATCATGTGCTGAAGAGATGAGTTACTGTTGCTGATGCTGATTCTCCTCTGCAAGAGCAACCAGAATTCTCCAAGAACTTCAGATCTGCCCTGTGGAGCTCTGTGTTTGTACAGCAAGAGTCATTTGCAGCGCTGCCTCGGTGCTTTCAATTAGCATTTTTGTTTTTTTATACAAATGATTTTCTTAAGAAATGTTTACCTGGCAGGAGAAACAATAAAAGAAAACTCAGCATCAATGCAACAGCTATGTAGTTCATCAGAAAGATTTCCCAGGTCTGGCACCTCCCTGTGCTCCCTCCTTTCTTCTGCCACTACCATCTCTGCTAGCTTCGATAGTAGCACTTTAACCTCATTCAGAGTAGGTGTAGGCAGGGGAGAAGTTGAGGTCCCTTGTATCACCAGGAACATGGATTTCCCAGGTCCTGGGCTGCAGCCTGCATTTCGGAGGTTTTGTTTTGGAACAAAAGGGTTCGAATTCCTTTTTCAGTGCAAGGTATATAGGAAATGTAGTTACTGCAAGCAGCCACACCATGGCACTAACAGCGTAGAGTGGGTCTCAGCCAAAACCGAGAGCTCAGGTCAAAACTTGCTACACTAGCATATTTTGCTACAGCAAAGGAATTTTAATGTGATACAAGTAAACATTATGTTGCAAAGAAACTGCGTGTCCCAAACCATTGCAGTACGTATGGTACCTGTTTGTATCGGCGGTGCGTTTATAGTCGTGCCAAACTCCCCTTCTGCCATGGTCCTGCAAAAGTCATTCACAGTGCCAGCCAGTGTGAGCCATGGCTGCCTCTGACCTCCTGTGTGATGCAAGGAGGAGCAGGGCCAGCTCACTCTGCGGATTCAGCGAGGACAGACAGATTACCACCAACTCGCTTTGGGATGGGACACCCAAGAAAATTTTCCGCAGAGGGTTTCTGTGAGAAATCAAGAGCTGTGCTGCCTCTTGGCACTCAGTTTGTGTTCCAGCCTGGGGCAAGGGCTTTTGGAGGCTGGGGTTCCTGCCGTGACAGGGCCTTYGTGGAAGGATATTATGAAAAAGTGCAGGTTCCATGGGGAATTTGCTCTCCCTCTAGGTCTGGTTGGTGAAATATATCCTGTTGTGACAGGTGATGTGGTTTCAGTCCTTCACAATCCTGCCTCTTCTCCAGCTTGCACAAGGTTGAGTCTCCCTGGTCTAAGTTCCCTTAACAACTGATTCAAATCTTGGTGCCTTGCTCTTGGAGCAAAAGATAATATGCTCAGTSTCCATTTGTTGTCTAATCCACAGATTAGAAAGACCCACTGCAGCAGGAGGAAGTAATACCTGTTGTGTCCTTTCACCTTGTCCTTTGCTCTCCCTTAGTACTGCCAGCACTTGGGTGCTCTGCCAGCCACGTGCATTTTGAGGAATCCTTGGAGATGCCAGGTAATAACTGGTGCAGGTGGAGTGGTGCCAGGGGCTTCTCAGAGAGCAGCTGCTGACACAGGGATGTTCACACACAAGGATAAATGYAGAGGTACATGATTACAGTTTTCAAATGCAATCTGTGTATCAGATACTATTTCACTGACTGACTAGTGTTGAGTGAGGATAAGGCACCTTAATGTTTGTCATTGCAGTGTAATACCAATATTTATTTAAAAGTTAGTTTATTTCCTAAATCCCAAAGTCTGGAGAAAACCATCACATGGCTGAATGACAGATTTGCAAGCCAAAGCCATGAACTGTCTCATTTTGCTAACTTTAAGTTAGAGGAAAAAAATGATTACATGAAAATTAATTAAACAAGTAATTAATGTTATTTATTAATGTTATTTCCCTCTGGAATTTGGTAGGCATTCATTTTTCTTCTTTTTGGCAAGTCACATTTCTCTGGTCTGAAAAGCTCCTGTTTTCTTCTTATTTTATAAGTGAACAAGGTAAAGCTGCATGGAGAATCTGCCCCTTTGCCAGGAAAAAGCACCTGGAGCATCACTGCAGTGCAGGAACCAGGTCTGGAATTAATTCACCCAGCTTATAACTGAATTAAGTCATGCTCTGGCTCTTGTGCTTGACAGGACCATTCCAGGGGCTTCTGGATGCCCTGGAGGGAGTTGGGAGACGTTATGAAGACTGCCACCAAACCTGCCTGGGGAAGTGGTAAGAGCAGGCTTGGGACTATGATTCCTCCAAGGCTGCATGACTGGTTGTGATCCTGTCTCCTGAAAACCTGAGTCATGCAAAAAACCTCAGTCRCATCAGCCTCATGCAGGCAGTGTTGCAAACCTCAGGATGTGTTTGTTGCCACAGCCTGTGTTATWTTTCACAAGCTGTTCAAATCACAGATAGTAGTCTCCATTGTTGGTGGGAGAGGTGGTGGAAAAGAGGGTGGGGAGAAGGTTGTGTTAAAGAATATCTTGGAAATGTAGGTCTTATTTCTGTCAGCTGATTTTTTTTTTTTCTGTGGTCAAAACTATGGAATATTTATTTTCTTTGATTTTTTTAAAGGACAAACTGCWGTCGAAGGAAAAGAACCAAAACATGAAAGCTGTAAGAACAGTATCCTGGTTTCTGTGAAAAAAGGAAGAAATCCCATTATTTTGCCAAATTGGTATTTTCAGGAGCCATTACTGCACTAATGCTTCAGAATGAAGCAGTATGAGCTCCCTGTATTCTCCCACTGCCACCTCAGGGAGAGAGTCCAGGGAAGCACAGGCTCATGGATCTCTGGAACCTGGATGCTGGTCATAGGCTCTCTGAGGCAGCATTTCCTGCTGTCTCCTTGCCTGCAGACATACCTGGCCAGTTCCTCAGACACTGCCTCTCTGTTTAGATAGAATTGAATATTTTAAAAAAAATTTAATGGGTCGATTTGGTCCTCACTGCTAACAGTCAGTGCATTCAGGACTTTTTTGGGTGACACTTTGAACCTCAGCTGTGCTCTTCCAGGAAGGATCCTTTCATAGCTGTGTCTCTGCATGGCTGGGAATGAGGGTGAGGCAGGGACCAGAGAGCTGTGCTCCAGTCCAGTGAAATATTGTAAACTGAGTGGATGGGAGAGCCAATGGTATGCTCCTTGGCTGTCCCCTAACCAGGGAGGCCCAGACACCTCTACAGATAATTAGGGGTTCAATCTTACCTTACAATTTGCTAAGGTAGCAAGATTCTGCTTTTCAAGAGTGCATGTCTGTTGTCTCCTCCACAGGGTACAGATACACATTTTCTTCTCCATATAGAGCAATTAATAGGTTCCATTGTAGGATTAGTGTAAATTAATCCTTCTGGTGAGTTTTCTAGACAAAAAGATTACCTATGAGTTAATACCATGAGGAAAATTCCTTTATCTGCATTCCCAAGAAACCACTTGAAATTCTAGGCAATGAGAATGAGGCTTTTTAGAGCTAAGTGGGAAAAAAGAACAATTAYTCAGATGGCAGAGATGAGAAAGCAGTAGTGTTTGCTCTCAGTGGCTCTCATACCCAAGTCTGCTCTGGATGTACCCCACTTCTGACAATCAGCTTAATTAGCAACCTCTTGACTAATATTTATATAGTTAAAGTTGCAATCTAATCTCATCTTCTGCAAGTCCATGCACATTCTAGTGGGTCAAGTTCTTTTCTGTAAGCAAGGTCTGTTGGGTGACAGATGCTTGGAGAGMTGGTTATAACTCAGTATAACATAGTATTCTGTGCACTGTCCCTACTAGCAGCATTTGGACATTGGGAACACCAATTAAAACCTGCTGTGATGTGACCACATCTTCTTCCATCCTTTTGGCTTCTGTACAGCTCCWTGTACCCAAAGCTCAAAGGGAAGAATGGTACAAAAAACACTAATGCACATCTCTGTGGACTGGTCACCTGTACTGCAATAATGAAATTCCCCAGCTGGACTGGAAATCTTCTGGGAGTCTAATACAGCAGGTTCCAGTGGCACTGCTGACTAGATGAAAAGGGAGAAAGGCAGTATTTGGTCCAAGCATCTCAGTTCAGCACAGTTTCTCTGTGCCATCACAGTGAGGAAGAGTCACTCTCTGATGAATCTCCACCCAAGAGGGCCATCTCCTCATTGCAGTCACACCTGGGGAATGTGAGCCCCATGTTAAACAAGAGGGACAGGAAAGTCTCATATTTGTCTAACCGGCAATTTTGCAAGTTCATTTTTGTACTTCAGGTAGATTAACAGCAACAGATATGAGTTCTTGTGTACTATGTAGCTATTTAAGCCTCTGATTAGATTATGTTTTGTGCACAATCYCTTTCTTGACACTTGACACAGCAGCTGCCAAAGCTGGTTTCTGGACAGGCCCATCTTGGGAACAGTGYGTGCTGTGATTTCGATAAAGTGCGTTCAGTCTGGATGTGTGTCTCTGCTTGCCCCTTCCATTGCAACTTTGTTGTGGTAACTTCTATGAAACCCAAGACAGCTGCTTCCTAGTTTTTACACAAAACACATTAATTGGGACCTCTGGCTTGTTTGTAACAACCAACTCCGACTTGTAGGAATTGCATACCTATGATCCTCATTTCCACAAATTGCAGCAGTTTGCATTGCCTCAAAGTTTGATACRGGTCTAATTAAGTATTGGTAAGTGAAATCATACAAAAACTTTGTAGTGRTCCTTCATGGCCCGATGTCTGCTAAAAATAGCTGCTGACAGATCTGATTTCCACATGTCAGAGTGAAAAAGACTGCCAGGTAATTCAGCTGTGTCTGTCACAGACTATATTGTCTGGTTGCACTTTTAGTCAGCTCTTTGCACAAATTCTCCTCGAAGTGTTTAGTGAAGCTGCCTTTCTGAATAAGTTTCTCTGTAAGGTTATCTGCTTTTGAAACGGAAAGAGTCCCAAACTACAAATATACCAGCAGGAGGACGAGTTAAAATCTTTGCATCCCCTTGATACATTTAACTCAATCATGTTTTCCTAATGTATTTCATGCATTTATATATGATTCTTAGTACTCTTTTAACAGGTACTTACAAATCTACAAATTCTGTACCTCTTTTAAAATACATTAACTTCTCAGAATTATTTAAGAATGCTGGAGGACGGTATCTGTATCTCTTGTTGGGATGTTWTTTTGTTTTAGAAGATCAGTCCCTGTGGTTCACAAGCCACTGATTTACAYAGTGGCACTAGCCATGTGAGCACTATTGATTTTGCCAAGAGGTCACAGTCCAAACCTCCCAGCCTGTCCTTGGCCCAGCACAACCTCCCAAGCCTCTGGTGTCACGGGCTTGTCTGACTGTGAAACAGGAATGAAGCCCTAATCCCTGTAAGCACCTTTTCTAGATAAGTCCTTGGTTCATGGAGGAGTTGCTCGGGCTGTGTCAGCATAATGGGAGCAGACTAGCTGCTCCCAGCATATTTGGTTGCTGCGGCAGCTGATCTGCCTTGCTCCTATCACTACAGCTCTGTTTATGATGGAGYATTAACATAGGCACATGTGTCCTTTTTTTATAGAGCCACCTGGCACAGCTTTGCTGCCTTCACCCTCAGCTCTGYGGGTTGGAAGCACATGTTGGCTGTTTGGGTCTATCAGAAGCAGGGCAATGAGCATGAGTGGTGCTGAGGGACTGACACTGAGGGTAAGACATGCATTTGAACTGGCAGTGGAGGGATGGAACTGCTGCGTGTGCAGTTAACAAAACTTTCCTGGCTAAAGCAAAAAACCTTGATGCTTACAGACCACAGGTACCTAGGGTGTCTAATACAGCAGGCCCAAGTGCTGCTGCCCAGTGGTTGGGTCACACTGGTTTCAGCAGTTGAGGGGTTGATTTCACTGCCTGCTGTGTTAGCTGATTGACCTTCTGGAGAAATGAAATAGGAACAGTTTTGTGGTCCAGAAGCATAGTTTTGTTTCATAGCATGACAACACTGCTGCTCTTCCCCAGGTTGCTTTCTTGGCCTGTACCCTTGCAACAGCAGCCAGAATAATATAGGCAGCCTCATGCCTCAGTTAACTCAGCTTTACATGGCATTAAAGAGCATGCCAAGCCAATAAAAATGGGAACATGACCAGTGGCAGGTGGTAGCCATCCATCTGCTCCTTGAGGTTTTGTCTTGTTTTCAGTGCTGTAGATCCCCCTGTACTAGTCTGGCTGCCTCTGCCAATGGCAGAATAGACAGGGCCATGCTGACACTCTCTTCTGGGAGAAAGAATGATCAGTTAAAGAGAGAGTTTTGTGTTGGAGCTTGTGCTGCCATGCTATAAAATTCCCCATGCTTGGACAGGGAAGGGAGGAAYTGCTGTGAGCTGGTGGCTGCTTAGAGTAGCTGGTGTTGCAGTAAGGCTCATCCTCCCTAGATTAAAACACTGTTTTACCTTGTGTGTGCCCATTTGGTGTTGGTCATGGCATAACCATTTTACAAGCACTGGACTGAGACACATCTTTGGGMATCACCTGAAATAAAAAGGAGAAAACAATAATTACTGTGTCTGCCCATATGTTGGTCTGTCCCCCTTTCAGAATTGTATTTCTGTGGGGTGAGAAAATTATTGGAGACTGGTTAATCTCCCGAGCCTTGCACAGAGTTGCTGAGTGACAGGAGAGAATGCAAGGGGTTGCTGCTGTGCCACCAGTGAAGGAGCAAGCAGCCAGAGAGCTGGGACAGTTGCTGCTCACAGGACTGGCTGGCTGTGAGCCAGCTTCATGCTGGGGCTGCTTCAGTGTGGTACCATGCTGAGGCAGGTGTATTCTATTGCATAGAAAGGCTCAGAAGCCCAAGAAGAGCATCATGCTAATGCAGCTCTCACCTTTCTGCACTCGAAGCCTATAATCCTAGACAATGACCACAGCCACAAAGACAACTAAACCTTACCTGAAAGTGCATTTAATTAAAAGCTGCCACAATATCCATTGGCCTAGAGGTGCTTTAGTTTTTACTAGCAATTTCCTAGARGTGCTCTCAGTTTGGTGGCACAGCACATGCCAGCAATGCCATGCTGGCAAAGTGATGGGCTGCAAGGTGCTTCTTGTATCCAAGACCATGTACATGTGGCTTGGCATCAAATCTGAAGACTCAACTCCCCAGTTGTGGGGCCAACATGTTGGCTAATCATCCTGGGCTGTCTTCCTATTCCAGGAGGAGAAYTGCGTGTTTGTGGAAAGAAGTTTGTCTTATAATAAAATGGCTGATTGCCATCAGTATACTGTAGCTCCATGCCTAGACACCTTCATGTGGGGGATTAGGCAGGAATTTGGGTCTCTCCTCTGTCTGAGAGAATTCTCAAGTGAGCTSCTTTCTGCTGATCCCAAATCACTGGGCTATAAACCATTTGTGGGGGCAGGATTGAGGGGGAGAAACATAATTCTTCCCTGTGCTCAAGAGCCTTGGTGAATGAGAAGGCCACTGCCTTTACAAAACTTGTGCAAAACTGAAGAGCAGCAATGGGAGGAGTGGTGTGCTTCTCTGCCAACACATATCTCTCAAAATAAATGCTTATAGCTGAAAGACATGGCCTCAGGCAGAAGTTTCCCACCATTTGAGGAGAGCTGTACTGGGCTATTTTGTGAGGGGCTGAAGCACAGCTCTGTTCTCCACCTGTATTTTAATTGACAGACAAGTGCCTGAGTAGCTGAGTAAAACCCAGGCTCTGTGGTTCTTTCATGTGCTAGGCGAGGCACCTGGAAGAGAACATCTGTGATGAGCACAGCAGTGCACGGCACAGCCAAGCCCCTGAGAGCTGGGACAGGCAGGGATGGATAYGCGAAACTGAATTTTGGATGCAGGCTCAGGAATGGTTGGCACATCCCCGGGCCATCGAGGCAGTGCCTTGACTGGCAGCTCATGAGGGGCAGCTGAACATGTCCCCAGAAGCACTGGCAGCATCTGCAGAGCCTAGGGCCTTTTGGCACTGCAAGCAAGGGGCTGCCACAGGGCCTGAAGCTCTGCTCTGCCTCCACTGCAAGAGAAGTGATCTGCCCAGTACCAACCGAATATTTTACTCTGCCAAGGATTGATAGGCATAGGAGCCTGCTTTGCTCTCTTTTGAGGAAGAAAATTTTGGCTGCAGGAGAGGTTTCACAACAATGTTTTCTTGCCTTGCAAGAGGCATAGGCTTTTTTAAAAGGCTTTGGGTTTAGACATAAACCCTGGGCCAGCCTTTGGGGTCTGTGCCTCCTGTACCCCAAATGCCTGTATTCCATCCATGGGGCACCTCTCTGATGGGGCTGGGCACCCTTTTGTGTGGTGGAGACAGTGCTCARCCTATGTGGGTTCTCCTGTATCTGCTGCCCAGAGCCACATGTGGACTCCACCTTACAAGCCACTAGCTCTTACAAAAAGATCATCCTGGCTGCAGCTAAAAAGGGATTGACAGTAGCTGGACCTTCCCCATTTCTCATGCCCACGTGAATTATCACACCTAGCCCTACTGCTGATGGGGCTGTGCCAAGGTGCAGTGCGGTGCAGTGCAGTGCTTGCCTGCTTGACTTAGGGACCAGCCTTTGCAGGCACATCTGAGTGCACTGTCAGAGTGGTAACATGTGTGCCATTTCACCAAGATAGTATTCACCCTTAAGTTTTATTTATTACACTTTTCCTTAGTAGGTTGCAGAGGATGGTCTTTGCCTCAAATATGAGGCATGGTCTGGTAAGGTGAGGGAGTGAGCTCCCTGAATGGGCTGGCTGCAGCCTACCTCCATCAGCCAGCAGTAGGGTTGGCCAGTTAGGAGCCTCCCAGATGCCAGTGTGGTTTTTAGGAGTCAGCCTCTTGCTTCCAAGGACTGAACCTGCTCCTTCAGCTTGTGCACTGACGTGAAAATCCAACATGGAGATGAAGAAAAGCAACAATAACCCAGATGGCTAGTGATATATTTTAATAAATACAATGCTGTTTTTCATCACATCCCTCCCCTCTCCTCTTGTTGCCCCAGGATGCTCTTAAAACCTGCAGTGAGATGCCAAATTGCAGCTTATGCATTTCAGGTGACTTTAAGATGCTTGTATCCAGTTGTTTGTTCTGTTGATGCTGGATGTCAAATTCTGCACCTTTAAGACTGGTTCTGAGAGTGAAGGGGGGGAAAGAAGCATGGAGTTTGTTATCAGAAACTGCTTGCTCCCCCACATTCTCTCTCGCTGACTGTGTTGGCTGCAGCAGAGACAGAGAGACAAAACTCTCCTTTGCTTTTAATTAATTTTTAGGTAACTGGAGCAGAGAAGTCTCCCAGACYGTGGCTTTTCTTTTTCTTGGAATTGACTTGTCTTTCTCTAGACTGAAAACCTAAAAAACCAGTGGGAGCTCACACCTGTGGCCCACCAGGGCCCAGAATGTAGCATTTTCCATCAGCGGAGGGACTGATAAGAGACTAAAGAGCTGAGCTACACCCCACAATAACGACTTTCTGAATTTACCATCTCTTCAAAACAGCAACAAGTTTTATTGTTTAACATTATACATTTTTTATGCTTGTAAATACATGTTAACTAAACAGGTTCTTTTCCACTTTTCTCCAAAGAAATCTTTTCCAAAACCAGTTAAGGAAAGGGCCACTTGAACCTGCTTTCTAGAAGGACTCCTTTGGAAATTTCCTCCCAAATTTACCCTAAACCAAAGCAAAAACAGGGACCTAACTGAAAACAGATGCCGTATTCCTGCAAGCTGCCTCCTGGCTGTGGTAGATCTGCCATTGCAGGGATTGCCAGCACGTGGGGTACCCTGGGGGATACATCCTCCATGCAGGAAGCTGCTGAGCAGCTTCACCCTGACCTTCAACTCTCCCCAAGAGCCCTGGCTTTTCTTTTTGAGCCACTTTTCTCACATGGAGAGCAAGACCCCAAAAAGAAAATCAAGAGCAGTTTCCAACTTCCCCTTCACCCCACTTGTCCCAACAACACCATTAGTGTTCAGTGAAAACAGAACTGAAATGAACTGTGATGTTTAGGAACGGGCTAAAATTAGTATTCCTCATGAATGATGACATTCTCCCCAGAGATGGAGTTAGTTAATTTTTTTCCACCATAGGTACTGCTTTTTCTTGGTGCTGCAGAACTCTTTGCAGCAAAGTGAGGGAAAAGATGTCCAAATCCCCTGCTTCCATCCACAGCAGAGTTGGCTGCTGCTTCATTACAGGAATTAAAAAGGGAGTTGGAAACATGATAAATGCGCTCATTATAAATGTGAGTTTGCCCTTTGCTAACTTGGACTTTTTCTGCAAACACAGTGCTGGTTCCCATACCATGGGAGGCCATGGGAACATGCATCACAGCTCCTGCAGGACTTTGAAGAAGATACTGTGGTCCCTGCATGGGCTCACCAACAACAGCCCTGCTGTGCTGCAATGAGCTTGGTCCCCATGGAAGGCTTGGGGACAGCCTGTCCCTGTGATGGCAAATAAAACTTCAGCCAGGGCTGGTTGCTTGTGACAAGTAGTGGCACTGTTTCAAGGTTTCATGAGCCTAAAGAAAGAGAGTGGGTGAAGGGAGAGAGGTGTCCTTTATGTATCTGTTAAATAAATCAAGTTTGAGGGAGATCTACTATTGTATATGGAAGAAAAGACGGTTGTTAYGGAGCAAAGGAGCTGAAGTGTCTGCCAAAGTGTCTAATAGGATTCAAAGCCTTTTGACTTTATATAAAGAAACTACACGGTTCAACTAAGTAGGCTGGTTAAAGCCAAGCAGTCTCTTACACTTTAAACAAAAACTAGATAAAAGCTTCTCTCTGCCACGTGGCTSGGAATAATGTGCTGCCTCTGGACTCCTTGAACCTGGCCTGGCAGGCACTAATTTATCTGACATGACTGGGCAGCACTGAAGAGCCCTTCCTGTCTTCAGGGAGGCTGTAAATATGCCCACGGTGACAACTGCAGCTCTTGTTTACACTACAGTAGGAAAAAACAACTTGCATATAGAATATGGAAGTTGACTCTAAGTTGGCAAGTTTTGGAGAGTATAGTGCCAATTAAATCTTAAAAATTAGTAAAAATGTGCCATRGAAAAAACCCAAACTCCATTGTATAAAGTTGTCTKGGTGTTTTTAAAGTGGTGATTGCTGTGGTGACATAGGCTGTATCTGTCCAATTTAGTGTATTTTAACAACAGAAGAAATATTTTCATGTCTGGAATTCAGACACTGAAGTGAGTCTGTGTGGTCCAGGGCCTGATACCCTGGGAAGRGGGGCCAGCTGGAGGCATGGGAGGGCTCATCATATGGCTCTGTAAAAAATCTTTTGAATGCTCTCTTCTATCAAAATACTAAAAATAAAAATCCCACTTTTTCTAAAATAAGCATTTCARTTCATAAATGAGAAATTGTGTGTGGAAAGGGCTGACTGCATCATTTTCATCATTATCAGTAGTGTGTCAGGTAAATCAGAGATGTTCAAAATGTGTTCATGACAGACAGWGGGGCTTGACTGAAGAAGTGATTGGATGGAGGATGCTTCCTCCTGAAACAGCCACTGGCATTAAAGCTGCCATTTGCATTTATGTCAGAAATGCTGAATAGAACTGTTAATGGGCTACAAAATATGTGTGTTCTTCTTTCATGACTCCGTTTCTATGTGTATACCTTGCTTTTTTCTGGTCGGTTGGATTTTTTTGGTTTTGATCGTTTGCTTGTTTGTTTTCTTTCAGGATGTTTTAAAGCAAGTGCTCAGTTTCTCTGTTGGAGGGTGATACAGCCACCAGGATGGGGAAACTCACTTGCCAAAAATTTCATTTTAACCACTCATTTGTTTAATATGGTGACAGAGTTTTGTTTTAAAACACGTCTGCTTTTGTTTAGGTAAGCAGAGCAATCTTGGTGGCAGGGAATTAATGCTCATTACTGCTATTATTATTGTTAGTTTTGCCAAAACTCTTGAGTATGAGTGGGTGAAAATAAGAAAARGTCACATTCTAACATGTCTTCGTCACATGAAATGAGTATTTTTTTAAAGTCATGCTTGTAAATTGTGTGCTTCCTTGTGTTGACTACACCAGTGTATTTTAAATTCCTGGGGTTTTTACCTTCACTGTTGGCTTCATCTCAGAAGTCAATTCCACGAGTGTGAGTAAAATGTGTGTGTGTACTCTAGATACAACTTCTTGGGGTGAAGACACTTTTGCTAATGGATGTAGACATTTCTCCATCTTTCCAACTACCCAAATCTATCTACCTGAGAGTAGAGGATGTAGTGTGGGAGGTGCCAAGGGGCAGCATCCTGCAGACCTGTCTGCTGATGTGGTGGGGGCCCTGGTCCTGCTATGTGAGGGGCATGAGTCCACAGGGAGCATGAGGCCACTGGGACTGAGAGACCCCCTTGCTCTGCTTGCCTTGTTTTCCTGCGAGGTGCAGAACATTCCAACCCATGGAATGCAGAGATGCAGGCACGCAAAGTAAGACAGAGGTTTCCCCACTGTGCTGAGGAGAGAAAGAGGATGCCTGTGGGTTAGGATCAGCAAGGGTTTTATACCTGCAATTTTCKTCTCTGTGGATTTATAAATTGAAGCATGTTTTTTGGAAGTTTTATGTGTTCTGAAGCCTTTTTCYAAAGCAATTATATGATGTATTAAAAATTTTTTACGTGAAGGGAATCTCATATAGCAGGATAAAACAGGAGAGGTTCATTGTCAGAAGTCATTAATAAGCTCCAAGGGGAAGAGACTGTCAGGAAAAGGAAATTCTCATGACAGAATGGCAGGTAATTAATAATTGCTGCAATTATACTACATAATAACTAGAGTACATTCTGACTGTTCATCAYTGGCTTGCCAGGCTTCATTACTCCCAGGTTCTTTCTGGTATAAAAGCCAAACCAACAAGCAAATCTCATCATGTTTTGGTGTGACTTCAGCTCTTCATGAAATTTAGAAGGTGATGTTTGATACTGAGTCAGAATTGGTCTGGATTTTAATTTAAGAAGTTCCTCTGAAGGATTTGACACAGCAGGAGAGGGCTGTCACCAGAACCTGACAAGACCTCCAATTTTAAAAAATGTGGCAGAAGTATGCAGTGATTAAATATTAGAACTTTGTGTTGTGTTAAATGTGGGAAGCTGAAATTTTTTTGAGCAAAATTAGTGCTACTTAGATAGTGATCTCTGATAGCCATTGAAACTGTCTGTGGACAATGACTTGTTTACTTTCATTCATGAAAAACAGACAAATGCCTTTTGAATGCAGTGATCCAATGGTATGGGTGAGAGCTGGTCAGTCAGCTGGCTTTTGCARAGCCCACTGAAAAAATGCTTGAAGAGTTCCTACCTAGGATGGAAGATGTCTCAAASACATGACAGTGTTTCTTGACCAGGGAAAGGTCAGCTGTATTATGGCAGCCTCAGTGACATGGACTTGGAATCTGCTCTTAGGAGAGTATATGCTTATAAGAGGAATGTACAGTTCTAAGAAATTAAATGTTTTGGAATAATTTATTCGACTGACTGAGAATATCCACTGAGTCCTGAATTATGTGCCTTTTATTCTGCTGGAGCATTAAAAAGAGGCCATTTTCAGTGACAGTCATGAGCCAAGGCTCTGCAAGTGTGTGATGCTGCTGTGATGTTGTGTGCTGCTTTCAGGTAACTGAGCCCTGGTGACACAGGATAGAAATTACTTCCTCAAGTATTATTTAATGGATAATCTTTGTAAAAAAGCCTTGATGATGAAAGATGGCTAGAGAAATGTAGCACATCTGTTGGACAATTTAGGGCTCAAAAGATATTTTAGRCTATGACACCAGCATAAAATTTTAGTTCATTGCACACAAAGCAATGATGCAAATATTGTTCACTAACAGGTCTTGGATAGGAAGAAGAGGATGCAGAAAGCACAGGTCAGGGGTGAACTTCAGAGGAGGATGCAAAGCCTTGAGCAGAACTTGTCATCTTTCTCAGAACTGGCTCTGAAGGTGTGCAGATGTGATGGAAGCCAGTGGTACTCCAGGGTCTGAGGTAGGAGTTTCAAGAGTGGTGTTATTTTTTAAATGAGTATAAAGCTGTTGATAAACCTAAAGATTTTGACTGTGAGGAGCTCCATTGTCATTAGCTTGGCAAGGTGAAACATTGGAAAGTATCTGGTCATTGCTGAAGGGGATTCTATAATTAGACCAATGTGGTGTCATGAATATGACAAAGTAGATGAAGACTCCAAGACTTTCACCAAAACAGAGCTGACGCAGTGAGCCTGTCAAATACTCCCCCTGACTCTCCCACTGAGCAGCTGAAGGCAGAGGACCTGAGTGTCTCCTCATTCCAAAATGGCATGTAACCAGCACCACTGAATGTGCTTCTGGCTTCCTCAAATCATCTTGGTGTTTCTGGAAGTGCTATAAACTTGTGAACATGTGGAAGGGGAAAGTTTTCTTCAGAGAACAAGGCTTTCTGCCAGCTCCTCTGTGCTTTAAGTATTCAAAATCACAACCACTCTGTTGGTGTAGCAACAAGAAGAGGTGCAATGATGGCATTTGGTGCACAGAAAACTTCCATATATCATTTAAGAAGGCATGGAATGTGTGTGGAATTTGTCTCAGAGAGCCAGATATGCTGCTTGCCTAAATTACATTTGACCCAAGAAAGTAGAGCTAGGGTTTCTGTTGTGGTGGTTTGAAATAGAGAGATTAAATGTAGCATGTTCTTGGTTGTTTAGCAAGAGAGAGGGATGAGACATCTGAGAGCTTGTGTGGATGCTGAGCCCTTTCCAGGAGTGCAGAAACTAAACTGAACAGTGCAAATTAGATGGCATGGGAATTGGGTAAAAACAAAAAAAAGGAGGTATGCCTTTAAGATGATGAAAAACAGAGGTCATCTTTGGATGGTCTCCCAGATGCCTAGTTTGTGACAACATATTAATAAGCAGAAAATATTAAAACACCTGTCTCCTTCCCTCTATATGGTTATGCAGCAGGTCGTGACCAGCTCGTGAACTGTGAGACAGCAAAGACCAGTAGCAAAGTGCTGCAGAGGCAGACAGGTGCAGAGGGTAATCATGTCTTGCTGCTGTTTAGCAGAGACCCTGTGAACCAGGAGCTGAGAACTCCATTTCTATTTCCTTCCATTCTTAACAGAAGCTTTAACAGTGCACTAGAAGTTTGTCATATTTGCCATTAATTTTTTTGACATTAAGTAGGAGTTTTTATTCTTTTTCTGGTAAAAAACTCCACAGTAATTCCCTCCCTCATCACCTTTAGAGTTGCAGGCAGACCTGTGTTTTGATGATGGTTATATAAAGAAGGTTTATGCTGCTTTAATAAATGGTTTTAAATCCTGCTTAAAATGTTTTCCTCTGCTTAATCTGTAATGTTTCRAAATAGTTTGAAAGGTCTTAGGGATTTCATTGCCCATCTTGTCTTTTTAGGCTTAAGGCCCAGGTATTTTTTGATAGATTGCCTCTYTCACTGTAGATGTACTTTGAAACAGTTTTGTTTGGATAGGTGCTGCATATCTACACCCTGTAATCTCTCACTTGCATTTGCAGCTGACCCCACCTACTACTTCTTATAAAACTTAGTTTTGCTGGTTTGGGGAAAATATAGGCAGTCTGTAGTTGTAAAGCTGTGCTTTTACCCACCCCTGAATTATTATTTCTGTTTGTGGCAGAGGGCTTAAGCCCTTTCAAGCCCAAAACCTGGTTTAGGCTGCAATAAATCTTGAAGAGATGCTTCAGTGTAGTCATGTCYRGTAGCTGTGCTGTCATGTGCCAATGTGAGAATGGAAGTCCTGCTCACACCACAAAAACTGACATAAAAATAAAGAACATTGTTATAGTAAAAAATAGCATTTCACAGGAGCTGGAGAATGGGAGATAGTGGTAAGTAGAAAAGTTAGAGTCCCTTAAAACTACACTTTTATCTTACCCTCTTAAACAGCYATGCCATAAAAAGGAAAAGTAATAGCTGTTAAATGAGAAAATATATTTACGGGTTTGAAAAAACTCCAATTAAATTTTGCATTCAATGTGAAGAGACTTCAAAAAAATTGAGGTTAGTGAGGCACAGTGTTGGGCTTGGATGTACCTGGGATCATTTCCTCGCCAGACCCATTTACTTCTGGATGTTTTTTCTGCAGAGACCTTGGCTTCAAACCATCCACGGAGCAGTCCCAGCATGGGCTGCCTCTGTGCCCATTTGTTGTTAGCTCTTTAGCTAATGGACCACTGTCCTCTCCTTCTCCAGCTCAGATCCTGCTGCTGCTCTCCTGCTCTCTTTGGCCCAGGGCATCCTTGGACAGCTGCTGCTAAGCTCACAACAATTCTGGACCTGGGGCTTGTCTCCTGCTGGTGATTGGAGAAGATCAGCACCAGGAGGCCCTGATTTCTGCCTCCACTTGTGTCAGAGACGGTAAAGACAGGATTTTGGATGTGCATGGCCTGTTTCATATTGCATTGCATTTCATTGCTTAGCACAAAGTAARGAGGTGTGCAATCTGCTCAGATGTTTATTGATGTCAGACCAGGCATACTCTGCTCTTCCACAGTAAGTTGAACTCATGTCTTTTACTCTCAAAACTACCCTGAACTCAGCTGTAAGTTAATATATATTTGTGCACCCCCTAAATTGGTACCACGAGGACTGAGCCTGACCCGGATGAACTACCTTGGGCGTCAGAAGAGCTGTAACCTTTGAATTATCGATGTGTTAGAAAAAAATCACAAAATKATTTGAGAAGAGTGAAAAAAACTGTGCTGGCAGCTGAATTCCTGGTACAATGGCACATAGCTTTATTTTCCATATACCTAGCAGTAACAGTAGTAAGAATAATAATAAAAACAAAACAAAACAAAAAAAAATAATAAAACCCACCACCACCATGTTTATCTTGTAAACCTAAGTCTTTGAGAAGGTATTAAACACCTAAACCTGACCTCTTCCAAGCTGCTCACTGGTTCTTTATTTTTGGAGCTGTGGCAAGCAACACCAGCAAGATCCTGTTATGTTCCAGYCTAGTGGTGTTTCCAGATGGTGCAATCCAGTTAGAAAGGTGGTCCACTACAAGGAATTTGTACCTYGCATGTTGGATTATTTATTTGCAGCCAGCACCACAACTGAAATTWATTCTTCACAACATACTTCCACAAAAATTAATTAAAAAATAATTTTAGCTTTTGTACTATCTTTGACATATAYCATATTCTGATGTTCCTGTCTGAAAGCTTTATTGTAAACCAGCTGGGACAGAAGTTTTCACAACTCTTTTCATTAAAATAAACACTGGGCCAAGCAGTGAATGAATGATACTCAAAATTTCAAGCTGATRGTTTTGATTGCAGAGGCTCATCCCATGACTGTGTATTTTTGAATATCTCTCAAAATCTTCTGCTTGTTGCTTCTGAATATGCATGGAATGGAGATTGTRATTGTGCTGCAGCGTTGTAAAACTGTTTAATTTGTGAGTCTTTGAAATCTTGTACATCTCTATCTTCTGCAACAAAAAAGGAAATCAGAACATAAAATTAACTTTTTTCCATAAAAATAGCCTGTAACAGCTAGTACTCTTTTAAACAAGGGATGGAATATGATGGCKCATGGTAGAGCTATCTAAAATTGCCTGTACTTGCTCTTCTATTATGTGCTTGTGGTAATTGAAATTAGGTAGAGGTTGAATACCAGCAGGTGTCTTATTTTCAATCTATTTTTTTTTTAAATAAGCCAGAAATGAATACTAAAAAATATGTACACATATGCTGCTAGGAAGACATTTGACACACTTGATACAACTGTTAGCTTTTAGATGTTGTGAAACATTTTTGGCAACTAATTATCCCCATTCATGTATGTGAATTACAGCACAGAATTAGAGAAGTGAAAGTGTTTTGATACAACAAAATGTCCTTTATATGTTAATGTGAATTCCAGAAGGTTTCTGCAATTTKAATGTAGTGCTTGCTGGGCAACTGCTGTTACTGAAATGAGCTGCAATAACAAGAGCTTAATAGTTAGCTTTGGTACAGGGAGACTCACAGGAGCCAGGAACTTCCATTGAGCRCAAGTCAAAGGGGCAACTTCTCAGATTTTTCCTAAATATAGCTATTTCTGGCAATCCCAGAAGTTAAACAAGCATTGGATGTTGTCATTAGAGTCTCTGGAGTGAGATTGGAGGTATGTGAGAGACTCCACCTTGAGCTCCCATGGAGGTCAGGGCCAGAGAGCAGAGGTGAGCCTGTAGGTGAGGGGGGGTTGCACCCACGTACAATTGAGTAATGCAGAGTTTGGATAAGGGATGGGGCCAGAGAGGTGAAAGAAAGTATGAGTTATGTCAATATGGGATTTATCTAGATTCCTTTCAGGCTCTTGATTTTGGCTGTGCATGACAAGGATGTGCAGCCCCTCCTGTCTCATGCTGTGATTTAGAACTTGCCTCTTGGTGGCTGTGAGGATTTTGACATGGGCAAGTTTTCCAGATACTGTATTTTAAAATTTTCCCTCTTTGTTTGAAAAAAATCTCTCTTGCTTGTCTTTAAACCCATTAGGATATTAAAACAGCCAGATTTTTATTTTGTCTCATCAAATAGCCTGTGCCCTACAAATACAACTTTAGCTTATCATAAACTGCCTATAGATTTGGGATTAGCTTGGCAWGAGCATGAATGAAATGGAAAGAATGTCTCATAATTTTTTGAATGGTTTTCTTTGATGTTTCAGAAAGAAAACAGATTTGGTACACAGAACAATTGAAAAAAGAAGCCAAAGGCTTAGGGGGTAACTGGTGAAGTCAACCTCTTCCTTCTCCCCTCAAACATCCTCTACTAACCTGGCTGGGATTCTTCCTGAGATGGTGGTTTGCAACCCTTCTCTGCATTGGACATGTTTTCCCTTTGTGAGCTTGTTCTATCTGCTGTGAATAGGAATTGGGTGGAACATCTCCTGCAGCTTTGGGGTAACAGCATGCTGACTAATAGCATGAAAAATACTGTAACTCAATAAAGGTTAATATTTACTATCAATTAGAAGAAAAAATATTTTCTTCTGTTTTACCTCAACTCTCACCCATCATGAGAGACACTATGGGTAGCTTCTGAGAAGAGCAGCCTGGGAAGAACAGTACTGTTTGCACGCTTCTACTGCCCTTCCATTCCCTACTGCAGGGTTTWGCAGCTGAAGATGTTTGTCAGTAGCAATATTTGGTGCAAAGAATGCTGTGTTTAATGGTGATGAACAGAAATTGGCTCTGCCCTAATGTATTCGTCCAAAGAAGAAAAATGAAGAGAAGTGTCAKAAGGGACCTTGTACTTCCAACATCTGCTCTGAGACACTGTGTACTCACCACAGAGCTGTGAATACTCCCACAAACGTAGCACGGGTTTCCATGCTGGAATGTGACAAGTGCCAGTCCTCTYTCCCATTGGCAGCACTGCCAGTGTAGCTGCACCCTGGTGCAGTGGCTGTTCCSTCTTACACGCAGATGTGCTTGTCCCTTTCCACTGGCACAGGGTCTGTGCCATGTTTTTCATGGAGAAACTTTATCCTCCTTTCCCAGAGGTGGTGGTGGTGGTGCCTTGGTACCATTTCCATGGTGATTTAATTTTGGTGGTGAGTCCTCCCTCAGGTGCCTTGCCAAGGCTTTGCTTGGAGCTGGCTTTAGGCCACCCTTGATGGCACCCATCCCTTGCAGAATTAAGTTGCCTGAATAGGGAAGGGAGAGCCACTGGGAAAGACATAGCAGGTTGGTGATTTCATGAGGGGGATCTTGGAAAGGCACAGATCCTCCTTGCRTGGGTGTCTGTGAGAAGTGCAGTGGGGGAAACAAGAATGTCTTTCATAGCAGAGTCCTGCCTCCTTGAGAGAGCTGTTAACTCTCCTGCCTGAATTACCTTCCCTTGGTGTCAGCAACTACGCTGGCTGTCCTAAGAGAGGCCAAGGACAAAGGGGCCTGGTCCATTCTGCTCTCCTCAAGAAGTCTGCTGCCTGTTCTGCCCACACCAGGAACCAGCCCTACATTGGATATACTTTGTTGGTGTGCTGGCATTTGGTGCAGCCACTTCCAGGCAGCTACCCTATAGTATTTCCCTGGATCCAGCTCCTCATTCATGAAGAGTGATACCCACCACAGACCAACAGCTGTGGCGAGGTAGGAAGCCCCTCCTGGGAGAAGGCATGGACASTTACGGGTTTTGCCTACCATAAAAGACCTTCTTCATAGTGAAGTTCTTTATTTTTGTAAGTGGATGAGACTTTGTTCTCTTGGAGGCCAATTCAAAACTTCATGCATCTGTCAGCATCAGGAGACTAAGAGAGCTTTTGCAGCCCCCTCTCTCCTGCATCTTCTGCAGGCTTGATCTTTACCCTTTGATCTCCGGATCTACAGCCCTGGAAAAACAACAGTTTCATTTGGTTGGGGCAGAGCCCTCACATCTTCCAGGCTGTAAATCTGACTATTGTGTTTGAGCATTGCCTGTGATGCTTCTTATCGAGATTATTGTTCCACCCTTTCCTGTTTGGTTTCTTTCACAATTCCTTTTGAATTGACTCCCTAGTAAAGAGCCCATCATAAACAAACACATAGAGATTTGCACAATGCAAAATAACATTGATTTCCCAGTTTTCCTCCCCAGTGGTATAAAAAATGTGCCCCAAATATAAAATGAAAGAATCCCAAAGGGATGGAACTCATCCAAGAAGGTCATACCCTCCAGTGGCAAACCACCACTGGTGTAGCTGACACCCACCCCCATCCATTTYCCAGCTTTCCCAGCGTTTTCATAAGTGGGAGAAGGCAGTGGTGTGTGCCCACAGAGCCCCCCCATCCCATTCCTAGCAGAACCCCCCACTTCAGCCCTCAGCAAGGTCTCGTGTCGATTCAGTGTCCTCTAGTGGCAAACCTGTGACACACACACGACAGCAGTGGGACGTGAGGACTCTGTCTGGCTTCAGGAGACTCAGGAGGATGTGGCCTTAAGTAAATACCTYGGGGATAAGAGGTCTACTGCACACGTCATCCAAGCCATGGATGCAATGTGTGGCAATGTGTCAGCCAAGTAAGTCACAGGATTACTGCCATCTGCTCCGGTCCTTGGAGTTAGACACTCCAAAAAAGGCTTCTGGAGAGTGCTGTCAGTAAAATACTTCAGGATATTCTTATAGGTGAATAAACWGTCCAAAAATTTTCAGTGTTCTTCACTATGAATGACTGAGATTCTTTCTTAAGGTAGAGTTTACAGCTTGACTTTAGTGAAAGATACAGTGGCTAAGCTGTAATAGTGAGACAGAGCCCCCAGCTTCCCTTCCACTGGCTGGGAGCCAGTTTTGTGCTGCAGCAGCAGCAGTGCTCAGGGGACTATCAGAATGGCTCCAAAAGTTCTCTGGAAATAGCACACTCTTTTTTCATGGTTTTAGCATGTTGGCATAAATTTTTCTTGTCATGTTCACTGGCCTTTAATTATTTAAACTATCATGACAAAACTGCATTTTAAAATGCTTTCATTGATCCCCAAAATTTTATTGCAAGCTCTTGCTCTTTGTTTTTCCCCAACCTCTATTCCCATCCTACCAAATTCTTCTGATCTCTGCTGTTGGAAGCTRTTTCCCGATCTACAATTTAGTGATTTCAAATCCCTCCAGACTCTGGGTATGTTTTCTGTCTGGAGATGGACTCTGGCTAAGCTCATTTCTAGTGGTGACATGAAGGCATGACTTGTTCTTTTGGCATGCAGCACAAGTCGATAGAGAAATCAGATCAAATGGATCTCTGCATTAGATGAGCTTCCTGGAAAAGATGATGCACTTTGAGTTGTTATCACCACAAGCTCACAATTAGAAATATGTCATGACACTACCACTGAGGAATAATGAATCAGCTTCTCAGAAATTTAGTGTTTATCCACAACCGAACACAACATTTTTAGTGGCTGTAAAATGCCCCAGAATATCTTTCTGTGCTGTAAAACCACATATCAAACCTTCGGCCATAATCATTCTCCCACAAAAAGTGAAATCAAGCACTGCTTAGTGTTTTCCTTAAACAGATGCAGAAAAGATTTTTTCTTCCCCTTCCCTCCCTTCTCCTCCCCCTCCCCCCCCTTCTTTTTTTCTGTCCCTGAAGGGCAAAGAAGACTCTATAAAATATCTGAGGCTTTTCAGATGGCACTGGTTGGCTGGTTTTATTCACTGTACTGGGACAACTCAAGACTGCAAAATGACCTTATTTCTACTCCTGTTTTCACAATGCTTTGCATCAGACAAACTGGTTTGAACACGTCCAACATACTTTTTTCTTTAATAATCCACAATGTTTGGATAAAATGCACAGGCAGTTCTTGGAGGATGTACAGGAGCCCAGATCTTCTCCCGGCCTTACGAAGTGTTGGGAACCTACAAAGTCACCCAGGACATCCTCACTCTCTGGTCTCAGTGAAATTCCTTTGCAAAGTGGAACCACTTTGGAAAACAGGCTTAAGGAGCTCAAAATTAAAGGCTGTTCTTGGGATCCATCTAGAAGGGAATCATCAGCTGCTGTCCACTCAAAGAAACCCAGGACCTGAGTCTTTACCCTAGTGAGGCAGGTAAAGGATCTGCTGAGGGTGGCAGATGGTTTTACCAAAGATGGTAAAACACCTCTGGTCTTATCACCTGGTTGGACCAAGCCACARCTGTGTAAATACAGGTTTGCTGCTTTCTGCCACTTACAGGTATGTTGAGACAGATGCTGAGTTCATGTCTGGCCATTGCCAGTGGTAGCAATCACTCCATCACCTCCCTGTCACAGTAGAAGTGAGCAGCCTGGCCCTTCTACACTGTTCGTGTCATCCCTTCGTGTTTCTCCTTTGCAAGGAATAKCCACTTCCAATSCCTCAAACAGAGCAYGGCAACCCCAACTTTGCCCATGTCYCTAAARGCCTGGTGCTGRTTCAGATGCTGCTCACTGCAWTACACATGCTCCAGGAATGGATGGAAAAGGTAGGGGTCACACCAGAAGAAGGTAGTGAGGTTGCTTTAGGGCTCCACTGGAGGTATTTTGCCTCAGATGCTCCTAGTTGCTGCTGTACATGGAAGCCCAGGGAGCTGGGAGCAGCTGCCTCTGTGCTGACTGAACTGGGCTGCTCCTCTGTGTCTACAGAAATAATTTTCCTTCTAACTCTTGTCAATCTTTGCTTTTTTCCAGCATGTTCTTTAAACGTCTCTGTAGCTTCCTGCTCTTTCACCTAACTACTGGCTGGGCAAGAGGCAAGACATTTTGTGTCTGTCTGGAGACATGGCCAAATAGCTAAATAGGCTGGAGGAATATAGAAAAATAGGCTTGATTTGAAACCTTTTCTCTGGTAAAGATTTGAATCTCTTACCTCTCTAGATGCTGATTTKCATGCAACTCTTTAAAACATTAATTTTTTGAGGACTTTGAAGTCCTGTCATATTGCATGAAAACCAGCCAAAAATTGGTCCAGAAAACTGCAGGAAGAGCTGATGGAGAGAAAGAAAATTACACAATCATAATTTCCATGGGAACCTAGGCTAACAGGAAGATTTTTATCCAATCTGTGCAATCTGACTAGTGAAAATATGTAACAGATAATATGATCCGTGGAACTGCAGGCTATAACTTTCAGCATGTCTTTATGTCCTCATGCATCTCCACCATCTACTCCTTGTTACCACTCAACCTGACCCTCATCCTTGTGCCAGCAATGCTGTCCCCATGATCTTGCAGAGAACAGCAGAGTAGCAGTTCTCTGGCCAGCTCTCACACCCACTCACTTCGTGCATGGCAGGGTAGGTGGAAGGGATGTAAAGAAATGTGTTTTGTGACTGGAGTGGCTAAGTCCTATTTTCATGTGACCAAATTCTTTTGTTGTTGGACCAGAGTTCAAAAGTTGTCAAAGAGCTTTCCAATGGATCATTTATGAGAGATTCTCAGTGAATTGAGGCACATGAGCAGCACTGATGGACCATGGCTTTACTTTGAATTTTTGCTTCAKACTACCTAAAAAATTTGCATTTATGTTCTGAAGAGTTATTATGTCTGACAACTTAATAGTCCTGTATGTTTTTACCTTTCCAAGCTCCTCCTTCTTTTTTCTTGTATCCTAGAGGAGATGAACCAGAATTTGATGCCTCTGAAGAAATGAGGAGTTTTCATGCCATTCTATTAGTGTGGTGTCACCTTTCTTCTTAGAGAGACAAGGTGATGTAGTGATAGTGCATATGGTTTCTTCTGTATAGCAATTTGACAAAAGCTCCTACAATTGACTATTAAGTAAGCAGGGGGATAAAGGTCAGACCTGATCATGTAACTGGTAAAAAAATCAGAAGGATCTGACTTGATAACACATAGATCTGTCTTGGCTGATGGTTTAAAACTATTTSTCTTTGTAAGCTGGTGGAAGAGGGAGTGAAGAGAATCAGACATTAATCTTGTATATGATGGTTTTCCTAGTTTAATAAAAATACTTTGTAACTCACTAGTCAGACAGACCAAACTCAGCCCCCCAACACATTGATACAACATCATATTTAATACTGCATATGCATGTGGAAAGAGTAATTTGAGTTGAAAAAGATTTTTAGTCACTCAGGAAATCAGATGTCATTGTGGATAGCTCAGTGAAAACATCTGGTACAGAGGATCAAAGGCAAATGCTATTTTAGGTTGTAGTAGAGTGCTGTTGAAAGTAATATGATAACATAATGTTTCAATCAATAGTGTTTGGTAGGTTGTGTTCAGTTTCAAATGTAGAGGTACAGCCAAAGAAACACATTGGAAATARCTAGATTTTCAGAGGTGGTGGTGCTGAAGAGACAGGTGGATGCTGGGCAAACAAGGTGGCTTGGCTCTCCTCCTGATACTGTTATTGGATTCTGGGACACTTAAGACACCGTTTTCTTATTTGCCATGAGGAAGGCAATTGAAACTGCTTAATTATGGCAGTTAGGAGAGARTCCAGCACTAGAAATCTTTACCCAGGCTTGATTTTTTTATCTCCACAAGAATTTAGGGAGCCCTCTAATCTATGCTTACATGAGGAGAGGGTACATAGCAATCCTTGGCCTTAAAGTATATCAGGATCAAGTAAGAGAGGAAGGAGAACACAAGGGGAAAATGAATGACAGTTGAGAGATTACATAAAAATTGTGGRAACACATTTGAAGTAGAGGAAGAARCATGCCAAATAATTTCTCACTGAGGCAGACCGGTGAACTGTAATGGACCCAACAAAAAAACTGTGTTCCTTGTTCATCCACATTTATGTAGCCAGATTATCYGGATTTAAAACCACCAGATATAAAATGTTTTGTCCATATCTGAAAACTTTTTGTTGTCCTAGAAAGAAATATCTCCCATGTGTCAAAACAACAGGAGTTTTTTTTTTTTTACTTTGACCAGTCTACAAAGAACAAGATGGGTCTGAAATAATCCACGTTGGGTTTTTCCTCTCCAGATTTCTGGTTCCAACATAGTTTTACCCATGAGGGGCTCTGTACATGCACTAGAAGAGCAAACATTTTGATAAATTAGTTGTCTTAACAGGGACTGATGAATTTTGMAATGCATAATCAATCTAAGGTGGATGGGGTTTACTGAAGAGAACAGGAGAATTTCAAGTTAAATACATTGGGGAAATGTCATTATTAAACTTCAGCTGATTGATTTACAGAATTGTAAATCAGGTTGTAAAAGTTCTTGAAGATCATCAGGTAAGAAGTTCTGTGTCTAGTGAAGTGAAATCAGATGTAGGGTTATAAACAATATGCAGGCATTTATGCTGCAACAAAGCAAATCCATGGGGATCTATAATGGAGTGCAAACCAAACAGCAGCCAGCCATATGCAGAGCCAGAGCAGGAAGCATGGGGAGGCACTGCCCTTCCACTGTGCTTACTGAGCAGCACCAGTGAGCGTTGCTTAACTATCCTCCCATTCTACAGACTTGCTCTATAAGACCCATTCTACWATTTTGAAGTGATTCTGGAGCATATAAACAATATATGTAATAGCAAATGCAGACAAAGTATGTGGAGACCAAAGGTGGGCAAAAGAGAAACTCTTGAGGGTTTAGAAAACAGGCCCTGTGAAAAAGGCTGAGGACAATATGCAATTATTTGGGTTGAATGTTCTGTTTAAGGCAGCTGAGAAAGAAAAAAAAAATCAAACATGGAGAGTGGCTATTTTAGTGAGCTATGCTGAATATTTAGCTTGGGTAGCACAAGCCTCAGARTTTCTTGTTGCGAAACCTGCTTCATGTTTGATATCATGTGGCTGCCTAGGCCATGTGTTCCAGAATGGCCTACCACCTTGAAATAAGATCTTAAAAATAGGACAGCTCTGATGCTGTTGATGTAACCACTGTGCTCCCAGAGAACCATGATAGGGTTCTGGGTTTCAGACAYTGGGTGGAGGATGATCAGGGCATATCCTGTGGACCTTGGCAAAACGTGGTATCGAGTACCTAGGACAAGAAAATAGAAAAAAGGGATTTCATAGTGTTGTGCCATATTGCATCAGGAAATAGAGACCTTTYGACAAGGGATTCCTTCCAAGGCTATGTCTTGGCAAACAGAGGTCAAGTGGGCTAACCTATGGGGTATTATCTTCAAAAGCTCCTCTTGGGCTCCTTTGTGCAGTGAAGTCTAACAATTCACRGGAAGGACATATAAAAATGTTAACTACATGCTGTTTGAAAACTGTTCAACAATAGCCAGTCTGAAGCAGCCAGTCTTTCATGGTCTGGGAGCTGGAACCCAGAAAAAAATGTGGCAATAAAGGGCAAATGGTCTTAAAGTGCTCAATTTATTATGTCAAAGATTTTATGACCAAACATTGTGCTATTTGCTTGATCTTTGCTTTCTTCAACTCTGTTTAAAACATACCACCAAGAATGTTCATTATTATATRCAATCATTTGTATATATGTGCAAAATCCTGCTCTTCCAGCAAACTTACTGGCTGTAGTTACCCAGAGGCAGAACTGTACAGTGAAGCCATCTAGGTTTCATTMGTTTCCCCATGACTGTTTCATGCTACCCTGCAGCACCCATAAGGCTGAAGCTTGGCACATGAAYCCACACTGCTAACCAACCCCCAGATGCTGCAGYCTCACCTCAAGTCCTGGTGATGYCTGGACTCTATGTCTTTACTTTCAAGTACACTAACAGAAAAAGGCTTATTYTAGCAGTTCCCAGCTGCTGTAAGCCATGGTTTCCAGTGCTTTCCAGCCTGAAAGAATTATCTCCATCTGCCCAGCCAAACACAAGTGCAGTGGGGAACAGCTCAGATGGTTTTGTGCAAGGCTGAAGGGTGTTATTTCCTCAGATTGTGCCTTTTGAGGGGTAAAAAATGGTCAAACCAAGCAGATTAGTCACGGGTGGTACCATGAAGAGGATGCACAATTTTTTCCCAGTCACACTGGGGATGTGCCATCTGAATAAGTTCCACATGTSGGCAAGAGTCACCAAAAAACCCAAAAGCATCRTAAAGGTTGGAAAAGATCTCTTAGATAATCAAATCAAACRTTGCAATGGTTGAATTTACAACTTYATTACCCACAGTGAGCAAAGACTGGGTGRCACCAGTGCCACAAAAGCAGTGGGCTATTATCAGGCCTTTTAAAAGCAGTTACTGTCACATTTAGGTGTATCTCATAAACCTGGTTGAAATTCTCCCCCATTTTGAAAACGTCTATTTATAGTGAGGAATGATGGATCTCTGTGTTCATTAGCAAGGCATACAGGCCTGAAAAATCGGATGTGAAAGCCTGCAGAGGCTGGAACTTTCATTTATTTTGCTCAAATTTGGTYTCAATTTCAGAATGGAAAGCATTAAGACAGTAACAGTGACCACTCTACCTATAAGGACAGTCCTCACTTGGGAACAGCTCCTCTGTCACAATTTTCTGGCATAGAGGACAAGCAGGTCACCCTTCAGATGAGTGAAGTATCATTGATCTTGGTCTTTGGGCTACAGGCTGAACTCCAGCCTCAAGYTGCAGATAAAGCCATCAGCATGGTACTTAGCCTAGTGGAGCCCAAGCCAGCCGGGGCCTTTTAGCACAGCAGAAGTACAAATGTTAATAATAAATCAGTGAATGGTTGAGAGATTTGCCCTAAAAGGAAATCTCCCAGCTCTATTCTTTCCAGCTATGTTGTTTCTGGGAGGTTGCTGTGCTGTTTTCCTACCAAAAAAAAGGCCCTTTTTTCTCCTCAATGCAAGATGCCAAGTCTTGAGGTCCCACTGCTCTGAATAATTAAGAACAGAAAGTCCTTTCCTACAATGTGACTGAGRCCTTGTGATCCACTGTGATGTTCTGATTTCTGATTCTGACTTTAAATGATCAGATTTTGAATTCAATATGAGGCTGAATAAGTAGTTACTCATGGATGCAACCTGATTTCATCAAATGGAGCTAGCTGAGCATGACTGCTTAGCTGCCGGCGTAAAGAGCTCATGACCTGCCTGCAATGACGACATGGTCATTTTTAGCAACAGTACATTTTCCTTCCTTTTCAGATTTAGGGCAAGTATGTTCCTGGACACAGGCAAGAAACACAGTATCCGAGGTTCCATGTGAAAGAGAGGAACTGACTAACTGAACAAAAAGTGGGACAAGAGTCCTCCGCTGAACATTTCAAGCCCATGAATCAAGTTGTYTTATTACCTTTTGGTGTTTTTTTTAGCCAGAGTGCTAATCCCATGATTCAAGTGGGTYTTAGGAAGCAGAAAAGGGCAGTCTGACCTCTGGTAGCCCCTGAGAGATGCCACTGTGATTTTTCCAAAGCAGCAGGTGTTTGTTCCAGAGGACYAGCAAAATGCAAACCCCGGATTAAAGCTGCCATCCTTGAACAACTACTACTGAATTGGTAACAGCTTTGCTTCAATAAGAGCTGGATGCAAACCAAAGATGGCCTCAGGGTCTGACCATGGAGGTCTTACCTACAATTCTTCCTGTTCTCAGTTGAAAAATTTGTTTTGKGGCTGTTTTCCTGCCTGTAGTTTTGCTGTTGTGTAGTTCTGTGTTTCAGCCCAGAAATGGTAACTTTTACTAGCAGCTCAAATACCTCATTTGTTACCTCATYGGTTAAAGAGGTGTTAGATAATGATGCTCAGTCAGTTAAAGAGCAATCCAGGACACTTTGGATTTCATACGAAGACAGATTTATAGATGTTAAGCCTGTTGAGCAAACTTATGTTCATGGCCCTAATTTGATTACAGAAGTAAGTTATGAACAATCAGAAAGCATGGAAGGTAACATAAGCATTGTGCAGAACCCTGAGAGAGGCTGGGAGGCAACCTGGCAGAGCCAAAACTAGTAACTGAGGTATCTGGGAATTACTTGGTATAAATCTCCCCTATTATCAAATTTCCCTGTGGCCTCCACAGCCAGTAGAAATCTATCTATAGAAAAGCTTATGGACAGCTGCCAGTAGATGATGCCTGGAAATMAGGAATGAGACAGCTGGTGTTTGACCTTGCTTTACTTGATCATGATTCATTATAAAAGCTGGAAATCTCAGGGCTCCCATGACTCCAGTGGGAATCACCCTTTCCAGCCCTGTGGAACAGCCTTCTCAAGAAGATCTATAAGCCACAAGTGAAATTTTCCGTGTCCCCTGGAGACTTGCCTCAGCTAGCTGTTGAATCATACCCCCAAAGGGAGTTTCAAAGATGTTCATTGGTGGTGATTGATTTTTTTTCCAAAACTGTCACCTAGAATAGACCATGCAATTGCAGCCTGAGAAAATCTAACTAACAACTATGCAACAGATCCAGAAAATTGCTCAGCAAGACTKGAAACCTCTTAGCATATTGCCTGAGTGGTACAAGGATTTTCAGAGGTKCACTGATAATTAAAATAAACTTTGCACATTGACTAAAACTTGAAGGAAAAACAGTGAGCTRTATAAGAACTCACCAAAGCTTTAATCCAGAAGAACAAAACAAACAAAAAAATTCTACCTCTTCTTTTTCTTCTTTGCTCTCTGCTGCTTTGGCCTGTCCCTCAACCTAGCAAAAGTAGCTCAGAAAAATTTAACACTTCACAGTAATTTCCAGAATTCCAGGCTCTCCCAGTAGAGGGAAGTATTGTTTCATTTCCTTTGGCTTTGAAAGTCTTTGTCAGGGGAAATAAGGCAAAAGTACAGAGAGATCAATAATATACAAAGAAGGAGATTGAAATGATCACTTAGACCTTAGTCTTGCAGGTACACACCTTCTTGCATAAGCAGGAACTCAAAATAAATGAATGCATAAAAGCTGCAGGTCAGGCTCTAGATAACTTAATATGCAAGGACACAAACTGTATTGAACAAAAATCCTGCAATGGAAGCTAGAAGTGCAAATTAATATTTTTCTTGCTATTATCAGTGCTTTCCAGGATGATGGTCTGTAGCCTAAGCTTTTGCATGTTTCCCAACTGCTGTTATGTCTGTCAGTTCTAATTATCCAGGGGAAAATGGGGATGAAATATCTGAGTCATACAGAGACCATGGCTTCCCAAGGCAGCTCTGCAAAAAGCCAGCTTGAATTTCTGCATGATGCTGCCAGGTGAAATCATTCAGGCATGGCTTCCCAATTATTGTGTGTTGTCATGTGGGTACTGGAAACGAGCTGAGGTGGGATCAGGGTCATTCCTTTTGAGCTCCTGGAGCAGGAAGCAGGAAGGAGTCAGGCATGGAGCCTGCTCAGTGTACCAGCTCCTGGTGTTGTGCTCTGGGGCTGTGGACTTGATGCTTCCAGCTGGCTCAGTGGGAACAGAGCTGTGCCCAAACCACATAAAACCAATTTGGGTCCCTCAACCATACCAAAAATGTTAGAACCAGAGTCTAAACTCTGACAGGCATCCTTAATTATTTACACATTCCTCAGCTGATTTTCCCCTCTGCTAATTAACTCTCCTGYAGACCAAGATAGATAGGGATAATTTGGAGAGCGTGGGCTGGAGGCAGAATGGACATAGTCATCTYAGTCTGGGTTGAAAGTAAATTTGCCCATATGGACATGATCTATGTGGCATTGCATAGAGCCACACTGCCYGAGTAGAGCTAGCTTTATTCTTTCTGTCCTGTGAGGTGCCAYCTGCAGAGGGATTAAATTGCTGGCTGGTGAGGGAGAGCAGCCTTGGTTCCTCAGCAGTTCAATGCTATTTGCAAAATTTCTTTTTCTGGCCAACACAGTGCTGCCATTTTCCCAGTAAAKGCAAAGACAGGATTTTTGTGCACTTGAATATGATTTCTTCATGCTCTGTTATTTTTCTTACTACTCATGGGAGCAGTAATTAAAACTTTAATGGCTGGAACTTTGTACTTATGGACCATCCCATTTTTTTCCTACCTACAAATACCATCTAAAGTTGTTCTTATTTTTTCCTTTTTTCTTGAAATCAATTAAATGAAATCTGCCTTCCCCCTCTAGAGTCAAGACAGATGCACCTTCTCTCTCCCAGTTCAAAAGTATATTAACCTAGGGACTSGTCTGGCATTTCCTTAGCTGTAATTGGGGAAAACACTTTATTTCCTCATCTAGAATCTATTGTGGGAAATTTGTCATTTAAAAGTCAGACTTATTTCTGCTTCCCCACTTCTGCTTACTGCCTAATACCTCAGGAATCAYGTGAAATTATTCTGCATGAAGCAACTCATGATGGCTTCCACAAAACATGAGTCAAAGTGTTGGACGCACAGCACACCACTGCTCTCTGCATGGTGGCACAGAGCAACTAGTGACTGTGTATGACCTATCTCCATCCTTGGCTCTTATTCAATCATTTTGAGGGKGATATTTTAAAAGACAGGAGAGGGTATTGCATAAAATCCTCCTCAACTTGTTAGTGGTATTTGTGAGGATATGTCATACTTTGTAGGAACTCAAGGATCTGTTACACTCTTTACATAGACATGGTAATAGGGAAATAGCAATTTAAAGATTATTCTAAAATACACATTTTCCTTGTGCACATTATGGGTTACTAAGTGCAGAGCTATTTAACATTGCCAGAAATGTCTGAGAAATTTTCTTTCCTTATTCAGAACATCAAAGGCAAGCAGAAGCAGTTTTTTTGGTTACAGCAGACAGATTAGCTCAGAGAACAGGTATCAGTCAATTTGTTTTAGCATAAATTTCACTTATAACCTGGAAGTTAAAGGATATCAGACAGCTGCCTTTAGTGACCTTATGTATGATGACAGGTGAGCATGTGTTCACTGGAGAAAGGACTTTAGCACTTTGAAGTAACACTTGAGTTCTGCCATATTACTGCCCTTTGCTGGAAATGCTGGCCCATGGCAGAGCCACTGGAAAGGATGTGTGAGTGCTGATCCAGGGTTTCAGAACATGATCTGCCTGCTGGGCTCAAGTTGCTCTGGCAAGCTCTGCAGAGGATGCCTGGGYACTGCTGGCTGCAGTGCTGGGGCAGGTGATCCCGACAGCCAGCAAGCAGCTGTGTCTGCTGTCACTAGGTTCACTTCTCTKCCTTCTTCTGGAAAGATTGAGTGTCTGACTATTAGCAGTTTATAAGTTTTTGCTAATGCTGAAAACTCTTGTCATAGATATGTGGCTGCATGCTTTCTCCAGGCAGAAGTGTCAGCAGAATTATCCACAGGCACCAGTCAGGGCAAGTGTCTGGCTGTTTCTGATTCCTTTGACTAGAGGCTGTTGCCGGGTCTATCATGGAAGCATGCCAGTGAGCAATGCCAATTAGGAAAGGGCATTTAACACGAAAGAAGATCTAATCAGTGTCTGGTAAACAAAGACATCTTGCCTTGTGTCAACAATACCCTGGGCACATGGCTACAGCTTCCTCCAATTGTGTGACCTCCATGATAAACGACTTTGTCCAACAATGCTTAGAATAGCCGCTCACATRAACTGGTCTTAAAAATGACATTGTTTTAGGCTGAGGCTCATCAGTGTGRTGACCGACACTGTAAAAGAAAAGGCAAAACACAATTCCTTATATTGCATAAATCTCAGGACTGGATTCTTGATTTTTTTTTATTTTTGCTGTTGGGCTTCATCCCTGCCTTCCTTCTTTCTGCCTATAATTCGTAAGGATGTAACCATGATCAGATATGACAGAGGGTARCTGCTGAATGTTTTCTTAAAGATGGCACAAAATTTCACCTACTACAAATACTAGTACTACTACTACTTTACACATTTTGTTTCTGACTGGGATTTACTTAATTGAGGTTTAAATCTATAAGAATTTTGGATGCAATTAAGCAGAATGCTTTCAAAGGATATGTTAATATTATCAGTAGATCAATGGAAACTGAATACAAATGTATCATTTCACATTCAACTCAAGTATCTGTGTGCAGGGTAAATGTAAATATAAGGTGATTTTAACTCACGTGCTAGAAATATTGCACATTCGGTTCAGCATGTCACATGCTTGGCATATCACATTTTGTGTTCATGGTTTCAATGAAAATCAGAAAACAGTGACACCCCAGAAGAAAGCCCAGCAGATTATGCTGCAATTGGTATTTTATACAGAGGTGACAGGCTCCATGAATAAACCACATGCTTAGTGTGTGCATAACTGTTTTCCATTATAAGTTAATACATGGAGATCCTTMAAACAGAAGGGAAATTAGTTCAAGAATGTGTAGAATATATTCCTGTTTTGTTTGCCTCTTGTCTTTGGGTGCATGTGAATCTATCTGCTTGCTTTTAATGGAGCAACTTCTTGCCTGCCAGTGATAGATAGATGTTGCATCAAGTCTGCATACCTTAGCAGAGATTATCTAACTCTTCACAACAAACAGTTACCTCCGTATTTTCTAACTGATGTGCATTGTCATAGGAAGATGATGTATTTTTATGAATACTTTTGTTTTCCTTAGCTCTGGACAGTTTCAGTCAGATGTTGGATTTCTCACAAACGATTTCCCATCACTTGTTTCAACCCCAAGTGACCAGTAATTCATATGGTGCCTTGGCCACCTCCATCTCATGGGATTGTATCTGTTCTCTTGCTGGCAAGCTGAAACTTTTCATGAAGACTTGAATGAACCCCTCGGGGATTCTGCAAATATATAKTTGTGTAAGTGTTGCTATAGCAATGTGTGTTTGTGTATTATYTGTCACAGATTGCAAGTCTCCCCAAAGCAGCAACAATCACTSTGATGAATTCATTTGCACATCAGTGCTTTTGAGGTCATCTCCTTGCATGAGAATTGTCATGAGCAAAGTATTTCTGTATTCAGGAATGAGAAAAGTGWAACACATGGGTGATACTTAAGCAGATGTTGTAGAAAAGTTAATATYTCCCTACTTCCTCACCTTCTGTGCTCCAACTGAAATAGAGAGGTTTTGTATTTCTGTTCTGAATCAGAGGGGGTTTTTTTTTGGGTCCAACCAGACAAAGAAGTTGCCTTTATTACTAACTGCTGATTAAAGAACAGAAAATKATGTGCCTGGCTCCATGGTGCCAGAAGGCAATGCACAGAAAGTCTTGCAGGACCTCTGCTGCTGGGATTTACAGTTGATTGCTAGTACCCATATACTGGCTTAGTTCATATTATTCAATGATGGTGAGGCAAATGGTAAACAGAAGAACCAAATATGGAATTGAAAAAAATTTCCTTTTTCGGGAAGGAGTCGAGTTTGACTGTAGGAGACTTTTCTTATTCTCATTCTACTGACTTGCTTCATGGTGTTTGCAGCAATAACCAAACAAAATATTCTATCAGACTGTACTAAGTATTGCAAAAACTTTTTCACTTGTGCACACAGCTGTGAGGTCTTTCTCTGATTCGGATTTGATTGATTCTGGAAGAGGTTGACTGAGGACTGTGGTCCTTAATTGACTCCAGTGTTTTAGCAAAACTTTCCTCTGCTGCATAAACAGCCCACTCCTGGTAGTGGGTAGTAGGTTGTCCTTCAGAGTGGCTGGAGTACAGATTGAGATGTAATGGCTTGTTTCCAATTTGTGAAGTTAAGCATTGATCCCTTTCCTGCTGGTGGCACAGGGTCTGTGGGAGGGAAATGGTTTCAGTTCCTTCAGTTCCATCCAGAGGATAATGGTGATTAATTTTTTTTTTTTTTTTACTGAAATACTGATCTTGTTTTCCTTTTGTACCTGAAGCCAGGTAGAATATTYCCATTTAACCAAAATACATGTTCACGGCTTTGGCCATGTGTATGACTGTATGCAGAAAAATGAGTCAGGCCAGACAAGGTTGCCTGAGTCATCCCACCAGGAATGTGTTAGTCTGAATGCAATTCAATGTATTTCACATAGTACTATGAGGTCTTGGGCATTGGAGACAATTTCAGGGAAACTTGTCTTCTGAGTAATCTTATCTTTGATTTCCCAATAGCTTCTAAGAGCACAGCTACTTTAATTGCCAACTGCTTCAGCCACAAATTGTGGAATGTTTGCCCAGCTTGCTACAGGTGAGTAGGAGTACTCAGTGTCTTGCAGACTCCTAATGAGAAATATAAGGAACAACCAAATTCCCTGCAACAGCCTAGGGTTTGCCATCCGATTTCCTGGAAAAAATAATGGGGAAATAATTTCCTCTTGAGCTKGTATTTGCCCAGTTACTCACAGGTGTAAAAGCAGGGGTAATGAATTTGTCTGTTTTCTTTGAGTCTGGATTGTAAAAAGACTTAATTGCCATTTTGCAGAAGGTTTATAAGAAGAACTTCAGAGTGCAAAAGAATTGCTGAGAGCARAGGGGTAAATTAAGACAGCTCTGGTACCATCAGAAGATTTATATCAGTTCATTGCAGGTTCTAGATAGATGTAARTTATATCACCCTGTGGCTGAAGGAGGGAAACAGGTGGCTCCTAACCCCTGAAACAGGGGTTAAGTACTTAAGTAGGGCACCTATTTCTGTCCACTRGTGATATATTAGGCTGAAATGCCTCTGAATGGTGARGAGGTGTTGCAAGCSAAGGTGAGACCATCAAGTGACCCATAGGAAACTGTAAATAAAGTGAGGTGTATGAAAAGGTGCCTGCCTCAGCAGGCCTCTGCTTCTTCCTGGGGAAGTTCAGGAATGTTTTGTGCCAAGCCCCCAACTTTGCATAGGACTGACCAAGTTCAAGTTGGGGATTCAAAGGAGAAATGTCAGTCCTAGTATGAGCACGTGTATTAACTCATGCATGTGGAGTTTGTTGGGTTAGTCTGACTGTGTGGAAACTGGCTCAACTGCTTGAGCTGCTAGTGAAAAAGCTAAACTCAGCCATCTTGGAAAGAAAGGGTGGGAAGAMTTGGATAGTCTGTGGTAGAAAATACAGAAGTTCCACCTCAGTCAGAGAGTGAAAAGGAGGGTGATGCTGAGGGCATGCAGTCATCRTTTCCTGCCATCTGCAAGGTTCCCCCTGAGGAGGTAGAGACCCTCCTTTTGGGAATAAACATGTACTAACTTATGTGTAGACAATCTGGTACTGAGGATAGGGTAACTTTCCCAAGCCTCAAAGTAAACGAGCCAGAAGCRATGCGTGCTGCATGTGAAGCTGAATGAATGCTGTAGACACTTTCCATTTGTGTGTGTGTAACTTTGCAACATCCACTTCAAAGTGTCCTGGAGAGCTGCAGCCAAGCAAGCATCCTTTCATGTTTAGTTTTGCTTCTACTGGGAGATAAACACCTTCTGTTTCACTGTTAGTAACAGCATAAGGTCCCATTCCCATTTTACGTAGCAAAATTAGGAAATCATCTTGATTCCCAAAATTATTTATCATTATGCAATGCATTGGGTTTAGAATTTGGCTCAGCTGGTGGGCAAGGAGATTAGGCTCTACAGGACATAACTCCTGTCAGTGCTGATGCTCTGCCAATGAAGGCAGCAGCTCTGCAGCACTGTGAATGTCCCCACCACCTCTTTGTCCAGAGGATACTGAGCTATCCATGATGTGTCCTGCATACCTGGAAACAACCAACATCTCTTACCCACTGTAATGGTTGTGAGCCAATTAGTACATCCGGTTTTTGTTTTTTGTTTTTTTTTCTTTGACCTAATTAAATGCTGGAAATGAACAACTAGAGCCAATGTTGTTGGCTTCAAACACTAGCCTAACACTCTCTAATCTAGGTGTGGAACAGGAGGCTACCTGAGATCCCTTTCAGCTTCATACATATCATGCTCTTCACTGTGCTTTCCCCCCCTGCCCAGGCTTGTACTAGACAACACAATATGCCATGGAAGTATCAACAGTCTTGYCACTACAGCACCAAGGCCAAGCTCCACAGAAGGAAGCTCTGTGACACTGAGCTCAGCCTGGACCCTCAGCCAAAGCACKGTGCTGGGTGTGAGCGGGCTGGCCCTTGCCCCCTGCCAGGACAGGTGGAGGCCCAGAACTGCAAGCCCTCCTGGAGCCCAYAGCACTTTGCCAGGCAGGTTAATGGAAAACAGACAGGGCTCTGCCAGAATTTTGTTGCAATTGCACAATTTCAGTAAAACCTCCATTGAAATTTAAAGTCAAATGRATGGAAATATTCCATCTATAGCACCACTTAGACCTCTTGGTGAGTAATTACTGACTAGCTTTATTTACTATTATGTCAGTCAATGAGAATCAGCAGGGTTTAATGAAAATCAACACGAGAGCCAGCTACTCTGACTTACCTGGGTCTGCTGTCCTTCTTTAAGAAAGGTGCTATTGAATAGAGTCTTTGGTTATTTATGGACTRGAGATGATTTTGCCCTCTAATGAATGTCCCATTTTCTGTCCCTTACTAAATCCAGAGCTGAAATATTCATTACTTCTGTTTTTGTTTTTTTCTATATCACTTGACACATCCATTCAATTACACACCTCTATGGCCACTAAAATTTCTAACATTTTCATTGATTTTTCTTGGCCTTGAAGACATACTTTTTACTTTTCTTTAACTCACATCATTCATTTACTACAAYTGTAATTGTTCAATTAAAATAGCTTCCTGGCAAGAAAATTATACCTCAAGCACCATCAAGATGGAGCAGAGCTGATGCTGTAGGGAATGAAGGCTGCCTGACTTAGAAGGGAAGGAGAAAGCAGGATGGATGTTTGTTGAGCATGTGTCTGGGGCTGCAGTGCCTCCCTCACTAGCAGGCAGGTTCCAAATGCTGGCTGGCCACGGGCATGGTTCTCACATGAGCTCATTGATGCTGGAGCTGCATGTAGACCAGTATATTTTGGGCTATGAGCATGCACCAGACAAGTATGTAACAGTGGGAAAACCTGCAGCTGCAATGATAGGAAGTATTTATACATAGTGGCACCATGTGGTGTGTGCTCCTATGCTATAGTTAGTGATATGCTATATATACTCCCTTACTGTATTTAGTTGCTGTGCCGTGTATCCCAGCTAATCCAAAGAATGAGGCATTCAATATCTCACAGATAACCCCACTTTTAACACCAGCCATTCACCACACCCAATGACATCAGTGCAGCTCCAKGAATAGATAGAAAACAGGGAATGCCAAAGGGTTGTTATATGAAGGGGTTGCCATCTTGCTCATCTGCAAATACATGGAAACACAAATAACTCTCTTAAAAAGGAATGAAGTTTTAGCAATACCTGTATTAAGGCTACCACCTTGATTCTTCTTGATTTTAAAACAAAACTTCTTCTCCTGATAGACGAAAGCAGATGAAAAATAATCTGCAGTCTTCAAAAAATTCATTTATTATACATTCATGAAAAATCATCACCAAGCCTACYGTCAACATTAGAAAATGAATAAGAAAATCCAACATCCAGCATTCCCAGCAGTGCTAATAGATAGTGAGCAATACTGCCTTTACCCCCAGAGTGTGCAGCAGCTGTATAKCACTGACCAACGTATTTTAACTCAAAAATGTGACCTTTTACAGCCCCTCTACCTCTGTCTTTTTTGCCATAAAAAGGCAGTGAGTTATGCCATTGTTCCATAGTTCTGTTACTTTTCTTGAGGTCATCTATATATTTTAGGTGGATGACATGRATTCCTGAGTCTTTACACTCAGCTGTAGTCACAATAAAAGGTTTTACTCKGAAGTAAAGATGCAGTTACAATTTCATACGTACAACCCTTAGTAATGGTAACAGGAAGAGAGGTATGGTGGTGTTTTAATATTAATTATAGTCCACGTTAAAGGTCTCTTAAGTAATAAAGCAACATTAKTTGTATTAGTTTGCTTAAAATAGAAAAATATTATCAGCACTGTTCTCTTTAAAAATGCAAAGACAGACTTAGAATTCATGAGGAAGTGTTTCCCAGTATATTAAGGATACAGTACTCAAGTGARCAGATAATACTGCTCAGAAAGGTAGCATTTGGCAGGGAATATATATTTGATATTCCTTTCCAGTTAATCTGTAAGTATACACAATTTGTACACACACAGACAGACAAACAAACAGAATTTTGTGTGAAGGCAAGGTGGGAGCAGAGACAACTTTTGAGTGCTTCACAGCCTTCTGAATTCACAGGTATGTACTCAACAGATTTCTAAGTCAGAAAATGAAAACTCCAATTACATGAGCTTGGATTTGTGTAAGTGTGATAAACTCAGTTGCACCTTCCCACTCATTCCCTCTGCTGAGGAGTCAGCAACATCTCTCTGGCTGATTTTCCTTGGTGTGTGCAGAGAGCATATGTAGTGAAAACTCCACAACACAGCCCAATTTATGATTTGACTGTTAATTAAACATGAATATAACATGGAATGCAACCCTTATTTTCCTGTCTTGCACAGCTGTATAGCATGATACATGATTGTCAGTAAAGCTGTTACCCTTGCATAACTTGACTATACAGGATGTTGTTGAATGCTGACATATCATAGACAAGATGAGGTACAGAAATGGAGCAACTAATTCAAGTTTGTGGTGTACAATGGTAACACAAAACTTTAAGATGTGTTAAAAACTCTCAAGAGGAAAACATCTTGAAGTTTATTATAAYGTAAGTAGTAAACATATGAATGAGTTTTTACACAGGTAGCAGTTAGGGCTYGCTACAGGTATATTGCAACCACTGCTGAATAAAAATGGACCTTTTACAAACCCACCAATTCAATGTTTCCTTCAAAACAATATTTAGTGTGTGGCTATGAAAAAAGTGACACATAAAAAAAAAATCAACAATCATGTACCACAGGGTAACATTTTTATGACTAGAGAAAAACAAAAAATTATGTACATAAATACATATATGTTTATATATACCAAATTACAGTTTCCTGCACTGAACATTTATCAAATATACAAGTACTGAACAATACTGGATAGGGTACTTTGTCACACCTWGTGGTCTCCTCAAATTCCTGTGAGAGTGGAAGACAAGTTTTTATGGAGGAYACAACTTGTTCAGTGATGAAAGCTCACACAGTAATTAAAAATTAAAGAACAAAAAAAAACCCCTACAGCAGAAATAACTGATATTTCCAGCACAGGCATCTTTAAAAACAAAACAAGAATACTCTACTCTTCTTCAAGCATGTGCCCCAATAGAGAATCTGTGTCAGAGAGCTTTATTCTGTACAACAGCTGGGTGACAAATCTGAGMAACAAATCTAGCACTCAGCTTTGTCCACTGGCTTGTCAAAGCCTTTGTCTTTCTGATAGGCAGGTCAGTCTATCAGGCAGGGAGGAATCACCTTCCAGATCCCCTCCAGAAGCCCTAGCCTTTCTCTTGGACCTGGGCAGCCACTCTCATGGTCTTCAGATCGAAAACAAGGCACTGGCTGGTTTTCTGGCCATTACCTTTCCAAGGCTCTAGGAGCTGTGGTTACTATCATCATGGGACATTTTGAAAGAACTATCATCATGGGACATTTTGAGAGGACTATGTACAAAGTTATTTTGGTTTTGAAAATAGAAACCATTCACACCAAACTTTTCACCTGTCCTAATGCATAAATAACTATCCTTATTGACAAGGATGATGTAGACTCCATTGGGTTCTTGTGACCTTACCAGAAACTGTCTTCAAAGTACTGCAGTTACCAGCTAGGAATAACAATCCCATTTRGATGCTCTTCAGAGCACACAATACAAATATTTATGTTATAAAAACACTTGGTTGTCTTCACAGGTTAATGATGTCTTGAAGTCGAGGGATTGTAAATCCAGTCCATTACAATAAGAGTCATACTCACAATCATGAAGATTATGCCAACTATGAGGAAAATTAGAGCCTGCAATTGGAAAATGAAATTTAATTAATAAWGAAAGTGACTGAGCAGGTGGTAGCTCACAGATTGTCCCACTGGATCTGCATTACTGTAATACACATGGCCTAAGCTTGGCTTATTCTGCATGACTAGAGCCCAAGCAATGTTGTATAGGGATACATAAATCAAAGTTAGTCYTGTGTGAATTYCAGTCCAAGAGAGATGGACTTTGCCCAGCTAGATCTGAAAACAATCCACTTTGGTACTGTGAACAATAATAAAAAATATAATAAAGAAACAACTCTGTTTTTTTATCTTTAAAAAATGACAAAATTTCAGTCAATGATCATAGTCTCTGACATCAAGAACAACTTCAGAGTTAATTTTCTTAATCCTTATTAGACAAACAGGTAAACCCATATCTCTTATCTGACAGTATTTCTGTATATATTCAAGTGATTCAGATGCTTGTAGTCCCCCTTTGCTTTAGCGGAGCTTTAGTTTACCATAATCTGTCCACACTTAACAATACTGAGTCTTGTGAAACAAAGATGAATATTGTATGGGATCTCAGTGCAGAGTGTGAAATTCTAGATGTGCATAACACACAGCACCATGAAGAGTGAACAGACACGTGAGAAAATATTCACAGTCTCTAGACAATAACAGCTACAAAAGACATTGTAGAAATAATTTCATAATTATAAATTTTTTTATACTTGAAGTATGTATCAGTTGAACTCATKATTTTTGTGAACATATATATAGATGTATATATATCCATCTGTTTACATTATGGGCCCACATATATATTTCATCAATAACTTTTCTAATTATATTTTCAAAGAACATTTTCTCAGTAATTGTTAAATGTGCAGACAGTTATCGATGTTCAGGATGAACGGTATTGCAGTGGCAGTCCAGCCTGATATATACACATGCTGTACATAAATGATAGAACTTCATATTTGTATCCTATAGGTGCATGGATCTATCTCAGAGGAGAGCTCACTATTACTTATTTATCTTTGCACTACAACTTCCTTCTTAACCTTGACCTCGAATCTTCCTGTTAATCCACGGCTGGTCTAGCATGAACCCACAACTTGTCATAGAGTGTCTTGGTGCTATTTGTGCAAATGCAGGTGTTAACTGTAGCTCAGATCAGATTAAGTAAATTCATTTTTCTACTGGTTTAAGACACATTTTGTCCTAAATACTTAGGTGAGTATCAGGAGCAGTAGGGCACTAAAAGCTTTGTCTTGAGAAGCCCACATGTGAATCCCACTGCCCAACCTGCATTTTGAGTGAGACACTACTATTTAGGAGCAAGTGGCAGATGTTGCAAGTCAAAGGGCTGAGTATTAATTAAGAGTGGAAATCACACACCCTCCCACCCTTCCTTTTGCAATAGCCCCCAGTTCTCTTACCCCAATCTTCTGGGGAGACCTCAGGGGTTCCTTCTTAACAATTCGCAGGTAGAAGGCACCGGGAAGGATGAARATCAACATTGTAGCAGAAGAGGCCCCTGGAAGAGAGAGCAGAGCAGAGTRCTGCACCATTTGACAGAAAAGCAGAGTGGTGCACCTGCAAAAGAGAGCCTGTGGKGAGGCAGCTGCCATTCTGAGCCCARCTGTACAAAGGGCTCTCTCTGTAGACAATGGAGAGCTGCAGATGTCCAAACACTTATTCGGGTGCTTGGGGCCCAAATAGACACTTGCTACTGGCGGGGGGGTTTCAAAGTGGTGTGGCTGCCTGTGGTGGAGATGTCTGCATGTCAGCTGGTGAAGCAAGGACAAATAGACATTCCCAGGGCAGGGTGACCCTGGAAAGCAGGTGTCAAAAAGAGAGTGGATGATCTGTGCCTAAGAAGTGCCTACTCCTCTCTGCTCAGCAGAGTCCAGCATGAAGACCTGGGTATAAAAGGCAGGGAGGAGCAAACCAGCTGCAAATCCCCATGGAGGTTACTTTCTCAAGGGCATCTCAAGCACTTCAGAGCATGGAGGCTTTACAYGGATCTCTTTGATCAGAGGCAAAAACTGACCAAAGGAAAGTGGTAGGGAGAGAACTGTTAATGTCAGAAGAAATGTGTCACTTTTCTTCTTTTTCTAGCACAACATTTTCAAAGTCAGTACATTATTTTGTGCTATAGGTGCTTGAAAACCAAAGGTGATATCCCTCTCCTCCATGTATATTAAATTCCATTTTGGTCAGAATGGGATTTCCTTACCAGTTTTTATATTGGGATTATTGGATTCCTTGTGCCTCATGCAAAGTAACAACAAAGTTGGGGAGCCTGTAGCTTTGTCTGTCAGCTRTTTGGGAATTCTGACATCCCCTTTAACTTCATTTTGTGTTTATATTACTCTACTGGAAGACCCAAACAGAGATTGACCTTCAGTCCATGAATACAAATATGTTGTAGAAAGGATAACAGAGTCAACACAAAGTATGAAACCTACCAATAAATCCAAAAATGTCTTTAATGGTTGGGACAAAAATTACAAGCAGATTATTAAAAGCCAAAATTACTGCTGCAATCAGGAAATGTCTTATCCAGCTGAATGGCCTTTTGGGAAACAGCAAGGCACTGATAGATGAACGGATCTGCAAGATGAAAAACAGCAGGGAAAGTAAAACAACAATTAATTTATTTTTGCTTTCACTTTAAAAAAATGATCTATATTAGTTGCTTCTGCTGTGAGAAATTCTGACTGAAAAAATGTGTTTTCAGTCTTTGATTCCCATAATGTAATCTCACTCTGATGTAGGTTTTGAGTACTGGGTTCATAGTTTAGTGCAGAAACTCAAATATTTGCAGTGTAGGAGAAAGTCAAGTAAATAGGGTGTAAAATCAGGGACATGAAATCTATTCAACTGAAAGATGCTAATATCAGCAAAAAATCCTCAAAGAACCCCTCACTGTAAGTACTAATCAGCAGACAAAAAAAAAAGAGCATGTGTGAAATAGGAATTGCTGTATTCCTGAACCTAATGAAAATCCCACAAAAAATTCTGTAATTTACTTTTCTGGGAGATAGAGGAACCTGTTGTTTTACTTAACCATTAAACATATACATATCTGAAAAGAAAAGCATATTTTTCAATGCCATTTGGAAATTATAATCCTAAAACCTTTTGCAGAGGATCCTTTTTTCTTCTCTGACTTTCTCACACGTCATGGATTTTTTTTGCTTTTACAACATAAAAAATGTAAGTACAAAAAAGGTCAAAAATCCATTTGATGGCTGGAGATAATGTTATTCTCAAGTACCATAATTAACTTAAAAGTTGATGTTTAGAAATTGAACAAAAATATTTTCACAGTCAGAAAAATCTCAAAAYGCACTTCTATTTGGTTGTTTTAGAATAACATATAACTTCTCCTGCATGAGTTTGGAAATAAATAAATATATGGGGTTCTCTCAGTGTAGTACATCATTTGAAAACACACTATGAGTTTTATATTTCATGTTTTTCAGGTTGATGTAAACCAATATTAGGAAGAGGGATGCAAATTGAAAGTATTTCCTCCAGTTTTCTAGTTGGTGTAAAAAAGGTTTATTATAGAAAAAAACTTCTGCCTGCATTCCTGTGAACTTACTGTCAGCATATTGTGCATTATTCCTTTTGTGACACTTAAAAAGAAGCTATCAAACTGAAATTTTACTGTGACTAATAGTGTATAGATCTATATGTAATTTATTTTTCTGGTAATGCAATAACTKTTTTTTWAATAAAAGACTCTGACCACTTTAAGAAAATACAAATGGGATGATTCATTAAAAAAAATAGTTGATACAATTATWCTGCTTATTTGAAGTAATAGGATCTGCTGAGCTGGCTGTCCTGATAGAATATGTAAAGCTCTTTGATATTCCAGTTTACAAGCAAATTATATTTTCTCAGGAGTTCTTTTAATGGAACAATCAGTGCTGTGRTATGTAMCTGCTAACTATTCAAATATAARAATAATTATACAGAAATCTAAAAATACAAAATGCTACACCTGGCAGACAGGCTTTTGCAATGCTCTTGGCTTATTTTCCCATGAAGACTGATCAATTTGTTGAGACAAATTTAAACATTTAACCACTGGTTTGAACATGATGTTTAAGGCAGGACACTGGAGCTCTCTGAGCTAGAAGGACTGACCTCTCTGGGTGTTTTGTACCAGAACTTTTTCTTAAAATTTTTAATTTAGTAGACAACATTGAACAGTGATCACTGCTCTTAGGCAYTTGTCAGCAAACCTGGAAACAGTACCTACACAGAGCTTGTGTTGCATCCAGGACAACAGAGCAACAAGACCCTGGGTTACTCTGATGGGAACACTGTGGTACAGTGATGCAGCTTGTTGGGGGCCCTGCAGCAGCATGATGCTGGCCTTGTACATGCTGTACTAATGACACACCAGCCTCCCAAACCCAGATGATGAGGGATTAGCTATTTTCTCTACGCTGCATGGCAGCTCAAGGAAGGTATGAGGCACTGACTTATACATTCAGGAGCCTGGAGTTCTCACTGGGGGAGATTGTTCCCTGAGAAGGGTTGGCACCCACCTTGTTTAGCTGTGCCTTTCTGCCCCTGCTACTGTGGTTWTTGTGTTTTTCCCAGTGAAGAGCACACAGAAGCTCCAAAYTCTGCTCAGAAAACTGACTATGCAGCTCTTTTATGCCTCTTTTTTTTTTTCTGGCACTTGTTTCCTCACCTGTCCATAGACTCAAGCCTGTAAGGTGAGCACAGGGCCTTCTGTCCTTGTATGTTGGYAGCCCAGTATGGGAGTCCTGCATTCCTGAGCTTCATGTGTCTGTCCTAAGTTTGGATGCCTGTGTCTGTATTAGGAAATCTCATAACTGGTTTCAGTATATCTCCAAGACTTTGGTACTTAGCACTGCTCTGATAAATATAGCACAGAAAGAGCCAGAGAGAGACAGAGAAGTAATTCCTGATTTATTTATAAAGACTGATTTATTTCAGTCTTTCAAATTTTGCAACCCTAACTTGCCTAAGGTCCATGATCTGGTCAAACTGCATATGGAAAAACTGACCTCTCTAAACAAAAAGTTCAGGTTTACTTTTCTTCAGTGTTAAAATCTGTCTSTGCTGATCACATTCAGTCACTGTATATGGGTTAGCCCTGGTTCCAGCTATGTTACTTACAGGGAAAAGGACAAGGGGCACAGTCAGGGTTACAGCCACCAGCACTGCCAGGCGRACTGACAGCAGAAGGGTGTCAAAGGTGTACACTTTAGTGTATGTGTGAAGTAGCTCATCTTCAACTTCTCCTACAAAAGGGAAACAGAAAGGAGTTAAATCACTTAAGTAGTACCTTACACATTTAAAAGGATCTTTATACTGCAGCCAGGTAAGAGATACGATTAACTTTAGCCCARCTGCTGTCATTAGATACAAGTTATGAGCTAGACATGAAAGAGGAATTTTCCCACTGAGACTGATACAAGTCCATCATTCAGAGATGATGAGGGWAATACAGCTCTGAGGTGATGCTTTGTRCTCTAGTACCTTTGAGATGACTTTGAGAAAGTAATTAAGTGGATGTAGAACCTGAAGTAAAAATAATTTCTGTGATATGAAACAACTCACTGAACTGCTAACTGTTCCTTTTGACCTCCACCCAGATGTCCCAGCTCTCAAACAGAGCCCTCTTGCCCCAGTGATAGGGAGCAGATTGTGCTGTATCATTCACTTCTCTGCTGTATGGAGGAACTAACAAGGTAAAAAGAGGTGGYGTTTGCACAAAATGGTGTGTTAATAGAGGGAGTACTCTGTTTGCCTATCAGTTAGTCTAGCTCATCCAGATTTTTTTTTACACTAGAATGATTTGCACCTGTTTTTCAGCATAGATGAAACTGAACTAGTGGCGTCAGAGACAGATTGGATAGCACTTAATAGTGTCATGTAAAACTGTTGAGCACTAGGGTATTTTTAGCACTCTTGGCCTTTGCCAAGAGTCAAGTTTACAGCAGCTTCTTGTCTGAGTTCACAAAGTCAAGGGAAACAAAAGTAGTCCCCCTACTAGGTGCCTCTGGGTCTCTCACAGGTGAGGAACTTGTGGCCTGACAAGTGGATGAGTCCCAYAGTTCATTCAGAAGGTTACACACTGTGTATATGATTGAATGTTGCTTAAACTTGGATTCAGGCCCAGAAAATGCATTAATACTTGAGTTTTGTGATAGAACCAGCTTGCCTGCATTAAAAAGTGAGGGAAAATTCTGCACAGAACATGGTTTTGACCTACCATAGAAGGTGAGGTATCCAAAGAGGGCAGCCAGAAGATACATGGTAAGCATGCCAGTGATGGAGATATTTGAGACGTTCTGCATCCGCTTTCGGGACCGACTGAAATGCAAAAGAAAGAGAATAATAGTCCTATGAAGCTTCTATTTGTACAAGAAGAGCTCTGAAATGTCTTAGCTCTCTGACACACCCTCACTGGATAGTAAGTTCATAGCAACTATATTTGTTACACAGAGCTCTTGATGTTTTACAACTCTGTGCAGAGCAGCACAGATTTATAAAATGTGTTGAAACTGCATTTCTAGTGCTTTCTTTGTGGCAACATAAAAATGTGCTACATCATTTTGTATATCATTATGTATTATATGTCAATCTCAATTGGTATATTTTATATTAAAAAAATGGAGGGACTAGAATCACAGGTCTGTTAATAATAATAGACAAGAGTTTTCAGCCATCTCTATATGAACCATACCCTTATAGGTATGTTCAGCCTTATAGGGCTGTTCTGCAGGTTTAAGAACCCCTTGCAGATCACATCCATTCTTCATAAATCTTTTGGTTAAAGAAAATCTTCATYTTATAGGACCTGCAAGCATTTTCCCAAGTAATATAAGAATTTATATTGCTTTTGAGGTTAAACCTACTGAAAKAGGAGGTAATGGTTTGTAGCCTCCTTGAGTTTTGCAACACACCCTCCTGTAACACAATTTTTGATGCTCAACAAATGCCTTTTATTAGCCCTTCCCAGCTATCAACTCTGTGCTGTTTTAAGCAAGTGTATTTGACTWTTGATATTTGTTAAGCACAGCAGGCTGAGTGAAGAGCCGATCTAAGACGCCCAAACCAATAGCACCCCAAGAAACTTTAGGAGTAAGCAGCAACTGATACAGACACAAAACACATTTAGGTATTATTAGAAACCAGAATGATCTGTTTCAGTGCAACCAAGTTCCCCAGTTTATTACAGATCATTTGAAGGACTGCCCAGATTCTYCCTTTACTAAGTAATATTGATCAATGCAGTGGTTTTTTGTCACCAATATCTGACTATAAGATCAAAGCAAAGCCAAAATCTGCTTACTATGGAAARTAATAAATCATTATCATGTGGGTGTTTGCGCACCAACAATCAAGGGACAACATGTAGAAAGATAAAGATTGCTATCTATGGTTAACTGGAAATACTGGACAAAATTTAAGAGCCTTACTCTTTGAGTTCACTGTATATTGGTAGCACCTCAGGGTGGCATACGAATGCAAATGCCAGGATGGGTATTGCATAGGCAGTCTGTAAAATAAAGCTCCCATTAGTAAGAATGGTCACGGCTGCACCTCTGACTTTTGGCAGGCAGCAGTTCAGACGTGGTACAAGTCGTGGGAGACAAACACTACAGAATGTCCCTTACCCGTGAGTTGAACACAAAGTATTTTGGCTGGCACTTGTCACTATTGTCACTGTGTGCTTCGTATTCTACACCGCTTTTCGGGGAGATGTCTTTTGGCTCCTCAAGGCTTGGGAAGTGTCCAGCTGTGTTATCCATCATGAAATTCACTCCAGAACCGAGTGACTCATTTGGTAACATGACCAGGGGCATTGGCACTGTGCTATTGGTGGCGGTCCAGTTTTCAACCCCATGGTCCATGATGGGAAGAGGACAGGGTATTTGGGATTTCTTGAAGATCACCTACAAAAAAGTWGACAATGTTATCAGAAGAGTGCCATTATAGGAGATTACACATCTGTGGTATTGACAGAAATATAAACAGACACTGAGAAAGAGAGGAAGCAAGAAACCAAGTGCTACCATTTCTGCTTCTTCTGCAAATATTTGTTGTTACTCTGCCTCTGCTGTTTTTTTGCTTTATTTTTTATTCTCAAGTGTTTTTTAAAACGATTTTTTTATTCTGAATTCATTCAGCAATAGGTTGTTTATTTGATTCACTTRCAGGGGCTGTTCTAACATCCCCATTAAATTGTCATGGTATGAAGTATACAGAGTCTGTATTTGGCTGGAGACAATACCCAAACAGTCACCTACCACACTGACAAAGAAAACCATACAGGTCAGCGAAAACCCACTCGTATAACCAAGATAACCTGTGCAGCAAGAAAAACAAAACAAAACAGAACAAAACACTTCAGTTACACATAAATTCACAATCTTAACAGGACTAAGAAATGAGCTTGAGCAGGGCATTAAACTTACCTAAGCTTTTTAGAAGGGAGAGAGGAAGAATAATCCCAACTGTTACAAGTATGACAAGGTAGTTYCCATTAAGGTACCATTCTCTAAAGAAGAAGAATAAAAATAAAATATCAATCATCATTGACATCAAAGTGAAAATTTTGCATATCAGGGTCAGGTTAGGAAAAGTYACCTACCCAGAATCCTCCTCAAGTTTCATAAATGCTCTGATGACTTCRGGAAGTTCATATTTAATAATAAAGAGGTAGCTTGACATTGCTGGAAAAAAAATGCAAAGAAAACAAACACCTTCAGAGAAGACTGGAGTTCCAGAAAAAAGGGAAAAGTTTTTGCTAAAGCAGAGAAATMAGTTTTGTTTAAATAAGTGTGACTAAATATATAAATGAATCCTTTTTATTGTTATGAACATTTTCTGAATGACATCTCCCATTCTGTATTAGCATACAATACAGTTACTAGTGAATTTATAACATACTTAAATCACTCTTAATTTTTCCTTTTGTTTTTTTGTTATATATATTTTTTTTTTTCAATGGATGCTGTCCATCCCCATTCTGTAGTAACTTTAGTTGTTACCTTCTCTGGATCTCTTCAGCTATCTTATTCTTCCTACTTTCAACTTCTTCCTCCTAGTATCTTYTCTATATATAAAGAAATCAACTAGTTGTCAAGATTCCTGAATAAGAGTGGACTTCTATACATCTCATTTAAAATCTGCTACCAGAAGTAATGCTTTTTTCCTTTGTTTTATGTTTATCACAGTGAGATAAACACAGTTTATCTCTGGAGACCTATGGATCAATCTAGACAAGAACTAGGGGAACAGCTACTCCTCTTTAATAGGGAAACATACTTCATTTCTGAATTCAAACAATTTGATATCCAGGCTTGAGGAAGGAAAGGTATACCATAGCATAAGATCTTTCGTGATCAAAATCAAAAAGTCTTTTGCAGTACAGAGATGTGAACTACCTCTGTTTGTGTGGCAAAGTTGTTATAACAGGACAGTATTGATTTATTGATGGAGATTCACAAAACATAGTAAGTTACAATAGAGAAATSACCAAAAAACCTGCATAAATTTAATTGACTAATGGCACATTTTATTTAAATTTCAATTACCTCTTAGKTACCAAATACCTAAAGGATTCTGTAAAATTACAACCTCCCTTTTGCTTTCAGACTTGGTGTTGTTCAGCCTCCTAAAAGCCTTCTACCAGGATAGGAAAGGAAAAAAACTTGGTTGAATGAATGTACACTCTATCMCTACTGTTTGTATKGCTAAGYCTCCTRTTCTGAGATGGAGGTTACTTCATGGATATTTCACAGGAAGTGTCTTAGTGAGTGAGTGCATTCAAAAATTACTTTAAACGCACATTTTAGGAATAACACAACCCAACTGTTATTTGAAGGAGAGAATTCAGCTGAGAAGAAGAGCCTTTCATGGAGAAGTCAGAACCCTGTGCTGTTCCTTTTAGATCAGACTAATCTTTTCTAGGTTAAGGCAGATGCTTCAGCTAGGTGCTAAGAACAGTCTGAGCCATACCCAATAAAGAGAATGGCCAGTTCCTTGAGGACAGTCAGTCAGGCCCCTTTAGCCATCATTGAAGCCTCTTCACTGGCCATGGAGACATCCCAAGCAACTGTCTTTCACCATACACCTTAGTGTCAGGTAGCTGAAAAGAGTGAGATGAATTCCTCATATTCTTCATTTTTACAACACAATGTATGCTGTATTTGGCTCATCTCTGATGCCAAGTAGCCAGACAGAGGAGAGAAAGAAATCACTTGTGTTCTATAGGAAGAGCRTTGGAAGCTAGAAAACTTTCATCTCTTACCTCCAATATTCTGCATAGTGACTGAAATGAAAACACTACACTTCCCAGGCCAGCCAAACGCCTTTGCTCCCAGTTTTTCATATATTAATGATCCTGAAAAAAACCCAAACAAAATCAAAACAAARCAAAAAAWKATATGTAGGCCRCTACATTGGACATACTTGATAAATTGAATTCCGAGATAAAATACATGCATGCAATAAAGACTCTCTGTCAATCAMAGCCTCCTACCTCCTTCTTTTGATATCTTCAGTAAAAGGTGGACCGAGTAGAGTGACAATATTGCTACGCTGAGCAGCAGAACTCTGCAAGGCAAAGCAGAAATCAGGATCCTAAGCAGGACATCAGAGACCCTCAATTGATTTAAACATACACTTGCTCGTTCTCATGAAGTGCAACATGTAAATAGCTTTCAGCAAGTTTGTTCATTGGTCTCCCAATGCTAAATGCAGACCTAAGTGTCAACTGTAGCTTACTTGTGAGTACAGCTGCACCTTATACACTCTAAAAGCCCCTGGAAGGCTTGTTTAAGTCCAGTAAGTGCCAATTCTGTGCTAGTCCACACGGACAGAATCTTGTATCTTAGCAAAGATATAAGAAAGATATCCCACTGAGGTAAAGAGATTTCTGTGAAAGAATCTGGTCTTTGGATTCTTACCTGCGCACTGACCTCTCATTTTCAAATAATCAGAGCTGTCAAAAAATCCCACAAAAATGAAACCCAAAACCAAATTGTGATTGGGACAACTTCAATGCTCCCTCTTGGCTGATCATTGCCGTATCACTGTGCAGTGGAGGTTAGTTACCTGCTGTGTAAGTACATTAGAAATCTTGCATAATGCTAAAGCATGGCACAACAATGGAAAACCTGCTCTTAGAGCATTGGTAGCTTAGTCTTGTAATCTTAGTCTGTTTGAAGGTGCAAGTACCTGAATTCAATAATTCTGATTTACTGCCATGTTCCTTCCACACAACAGGTACATCCTACGTGATTTCAGCTATCTGCCTATTGTAAACTGCTTGTGAAAAATGTAGCTTTGTTTGACATTTTCGGGGCATAGCAGTGTGGATAGCAAGTCTTATTACCATAACCATCTTGTCATCAGCCTGCCCAAGYGCTGGTGAGGAAGAGAATGCAATGATAACATGACAGAGATAGAAAATATGGATGCACTTTATCCCATGGCTGAACAGGAGATTGTGCCCACACCTCCCACTCCACTGAGAACATGGTTTGGTGTAGGTATAGGAGACACTGACAGCCAAGTTTGTAAATAAGTTACAGTCTAGGAGCAGACCAGAGGCCCTGGAGCTGGGTGATGACCAGAAATTTCCTCTGAAGTTTCCCTCTTCAAGAGAGACAGACAGTCCTACCCMCTTTGTGTGGGCAGGGTTGTCTCCTCCTGTGGGCTCATGCAATATGGTAAGGGGGGTATCATGTCTGAGGTGACAGTACATCCTGCTTAGGAGGCATCCGCCTTGAGAATTCTCAGAGGCACACATACAGCTGCTATTCAGAGACATGATCTCCGTCTGACACATGAGGTGGGGTACACCAAAGTCCTCCTGGCTGCACTTGCTAAATCATGCTGGGCAGCAGAAACACTGCTCTGGTGCAGGCTCTGTGCCACTGAAAACCTCTCCTGTGGGAAGGATGGAATTTGAACTTTTGGGGAGCTTCTGAGTTTTATGAGCCTTCTATTTGCTTTTACCCTGTAGAACACCTTCCAGCATTAAAGCACTTGGGCACCATGAGAACAGTAAATTACAAAAATTTAGACTATGCTGCCAGCATCATCGAAATTAGAATTCATGTCCAAGAGTTTCCATTTAGTACATGGGATTTTTCTGTCCCACTAACACTAACATTATGATCTGTGAAAACAGAGGAACTTCAAGCAGGTGGATAACTGCTGTGGGGGTAACAACATCTACACACAAGTTTATACTTTTAAATAAATCTACTTCCTCTACCAGAAGGGAGTGTTCTCATGAGGAAATATGGAAATGGCATAGTAAAGAAAGTGAGCTGTGGGGGGAGATGCCTTTGTTTTTTGCTTTAGCATTACTCCCTACTTTTTTCACTGCCAGCTAATGTCATTAGGCTTGTATCAAAATTTTTAGCCACCAGACAGTATGAACAGGGCTTCAAAATAAAGATATTATAAAGGCAATATTTTTTCCCTGTTAGTGAGGCTTAACATACCACAGTTTTCTTTCCAGTGATAATTTATGAACATATCAGTTAGTACTGAGAAAGCTGAAGTAGAAAAAAATCCTACATTTTTCTGACTCTGATACAATGTCAATTTTAGAACTGGCTTCCAKTTTTTGCTCTGCAAATACTGTATCTAAACCAGTTGAGTGCTGGTGCTATGAAGAGCTTATACAGAACAGCATTTGAATCTACAAATAATTTTCAGTTAAAAATTATGCTGGCGRAACAGGAGATGTTTCTTAGCAACTGGAAGCTACATGTAACATTTCAAATGCTGTTGCTATCATAGTTACACAGCCCCCACAAGCAAGAAATGCCACAAAAACATGCGAGATTTTAGTAATGTCAAAAAATGGCTTATTTTCATACATTAATGTCATAGTTTATTCCAGTCTCATGGGAGGATAAAATTAAAGTTTCACCTCAAATTAAAAYCAGTTATTTAAAAAAACCCAAAATTTATTTTTGATGCAGTTTGTCTCATTAAAAGGGGCCAGATTTTAGCCATCAGTTAGAAAACTTCTCATGGCTATATGTTACTGTCTATCAAAACCCATTCTGAGTAGATACTCTTTGTCAGCCACAGACCAGTGCTGTACTTGGTGTACRGACAGACTTGAAGCAGCAACATTAAATCCTTGAATACCTTTGCACTCAAAGTATGTTGCCATTTCAGATTATATCCAATACTCTTCTTCCATTTCTACATAGTGATTAGATAGTTGGGGTGATGCAAACCTATTATGGGTGATTTAATACCCTTGTTGGATTTCCATACTGAAATGGCAAGATCRCTCTCGTTATTTTAGGACTAGCATGGTCTTCTTTCCTTCTGTTTTTTGACTGCACAGTATCAATTCACAGTCATGTTCCTAGCATAAAGGAGGTCTAAAATACTAAAAAAAAAAATAAAAGGATTTTCAGCAGCGGATGGTTCCTTGTGGTGAAGCTGAAATGCTTTCATTACAGAGGGTCTTACAARAATCTTCAGCTAACAAAACAAGATTAACGTACCTCTCTAACCATAAAAACTTCAGCTTCAGCCCCCACTTATATTTTATTTGCTTCTTTTTCTATGTACTTACATGAAAAGGATAATTCCTGTGTTGGCCATGGCATAGGAGAGCCCTAAGATGCCACTGCCCATAATGGCATTGCTGAGGTTGAACGAGGACATTCCAAAGGAAGTTCTACCACTGTGCTGTTGGGCACAAGAACAGAAAATGGTGATTCATTTGCATTTTACTGAGCATGACTGGTAAATTATTTTCATTGCTGGTATTCCCTGTACTGCTCCCCTGATCCCTAGAGGTGGAGCTTTTTCAAGGTTCCCAAGCCCAGAGGCACTTGCTACCAYAAGGAATCTCTTTACCCCAAAGATTGCTGTACTGGTAGTGTTTGCCTCTTGCCACCCTTCCATTGTCTCAGTCAGGAGGAGGACTACATCTCTGACAGGTAACTAAGGTGACACATTTACACTAGCTGTGCTGGCCAGTTTCTGTGGAAATACATGCTGTTATCAAATAAATGTCTCAATAATTGATCTTTAAATATTCATGCTTTCAAAAAAATTAATACAGCAGATTACTGAGTTTATCTCCAAGTTGAATGTGTTTTTTTCTTTGGGGAAGTAAAAATGTGTCTGGGGGAGGAAAGAAAGGAACACTGCTTGCCTAGGGCTGGAAGCAGAAGAATGGAAGAGGACAAAACTSAGGATCATGTGTGAGTGAGTTACAACTGACACCAAGTGGAAAAGAAAAAGGGAACATGGGTCTTAATTTTAGTTTGCAATCACAAACGTTATTTTTGATTTTATGTGATCATTCATTAATAAAATCTAACACAACTGATAAAAYAATGCCTTTCCWTTCATCAAATCTACTAAAAATTGAGTAACATTACATCCTGAGCAGAGATGTACCCATATGCATGCCTCAGGAACTGGTGCTGTGCTTCCACTTGCATGTGGAATTGTCTAGAGAGTTTGAGGTGTGCTGACTGTGTAAGCTCAGCATCATAAAACCAAAACAATAATGTCCTTTCTTGAAAACAATGCAGTTGAATGTAGATTCATTTACTGATACTGAAAACTAAAAATACAAATGTGTGCACTAAGGCACAGATCTACTTGGCTGCAGGAACAAAAAGTCCTCTGAGCCCAGCGTCCTGTCAGGAAAATGGGTGCAAACCCACCTGGTCTGCACATCTGAGCTAAGATTACATGGAAATGTTACTGAAGTTCAAGTGTTATCTGAGGAATTTTTCTGATTATTTGTGAAGGAAATACTCAGTTTTACTTGTAAGACAACATAAASGGTTTGCTGCRCTAATTGTTAGAAAATGTGTTTATWCTTTAAAAGCCAAGATTATRCTGGCYGGGCTCCAGAGTAATTTTGCTTACTGACACTTCTAGAAAATATTCAGGTCAATAAGATCTACTTTGTAATTATTCATTCATTCATTCATTAAAAATGAAKAAAACTTACATATTCTTCATTGTAGTCATCCAGTTTCTTTTTATCCAGATACCCATTTGTAAGGAACTTCTGACTTTCTGCATCATCACTAGCAAAGGGACTGAACATGAAGAAAAATAAGAAAACATTAAATAAAGCTTATGATACACATTTTATTTGAGTAGTGYCTTTTGTCATCACTGGAAACTCTCCTTTAACATTGCCATGAATATTTAAAAATCCTTCAGGAAAAAAAAAAGCTCTGTTCTCCTGTAAAGTTCTCATGTCCAATGGCATGTTTAGTAGATCTTTGCTTTGATTTAGAATTTAGTTTTAGACCCAATAATCTTTGAATTACATTTGATTGCAGAGGTTGGAAAGCAGATCTGTACTGCCAGTGACAGGCTAAAGCTTCACATCTGATGAACAAAGGGCCTTGCACCTGCCCTATTGGAGATACATGCTGGAGGGTGCAGCAAGCTGAGAGCTAGAGACTAATGGCTGGTTTTGAGATGTCTCTTTCCAGCCATGCAGGTGCTAGTGCTATGGTGGGTTCTCCTGGAATGTCTGAGGATGGGCTGTCCCTGCTGCCCTCCAGGTCTTGCCCTGGGGAGCATTCCCCCTCATATGTGCTCGGGCTGAACTGCTCTCAGAGTGCATTTATTTACACATCTACTATCCAACTGGAGTATCTGGAAATTGCCAAGGGGTACTCTGTGTTGGGAGCCTGCAGAYGTTAGTCCAGGTGGTGGCAGGCAAGGGGAGACCTGGGCTGCCTTGCTGTTCTGGGCACACTGTCCTGCAGAGCACAGAGCAGGGAGGGTCAGTGCTGTGGGAAAACTTCCCAAGTGCCTTTAGTGAAGACTGTTTCTTGATTACTGCTTTCTAGCCTTAACAGAACAGATAAATTCTTACCTCCCAATTGCAGCCTTTTCTGAATCAGCTGGCTCTGTGTAGTTGTCTTCAAGGCTTTCCCCACTGTTGCTCTGATCATCAGGTTGGATGTTGACTTTTTGCAGCTCCATGCGATCCATTAGAACGGTCAGCGCTTTCCAGCACACACACACTCACTTCTTCAGGGTAAACAGCACTGTGCCTTCTGCTTGCAGGTCCTCTCTGTCATGCAGGGRCTGCCAGAACACTCTGTTCTGCAAACAAAACACAACAGAACTCATTAGAGTTTTCTTCAAATTAGATAAACCAGTGTGAATTGTTTGGTTTGTGTTTGATCTTTGTAATAGCATTAAGAGGGGAAACTGTTGCAGACTGGGAAAATTCTGGSCAAGCACAAAAGTCTCTTTATATGCCAGCACTTGGTTCTCCTGTCTCCCTTTGAATGGYAAAGGGTGCAGAGGCCAACAGATGCACAGCAGATATCCAGCATCTGGAAAAAATACAAAGCCAGCAGAAAATAATTTCCTGAATTGCTGCTTTTGAGTTTCTAGGGGAGCGTGATGCTGAAATGCTTTCTAATAAAAACAGGAGTATAGCTGGCTTTCCCATTTGTTGTAAGATTAATGTTGTCACAGGTTTAAATGTTTTGTAGATTTGTCCCTTTCACTGGGATCTGACAGAGGTGAACAATTCTGTATGATCATTTTTCATAATTAGGAGGTGCAATTCTGATAGGCCAGTAGCTCTTTTTAAGTGGACCCATCTTGAATTCTTACTTGACCCATCACTGGAAGGTCTGTCTCACAAAGGATTATTACATGTATATTAGACTGATTATCTTTACCCCATGAGAAAAATTCGTGCCTTTTAAAAATCATATGAATAAATGCTCAACTCTTTATTTCTTGTATGGGCCAAATGAAACAGTATGACCCAAATTTACAAAGAGAACTTCACCTCTGGGATTTTAGCACCTRTGTGCTACAGACTCATCTGTAGATATGCATGTGAATATATTTGTTTATTATCAGATTCAAGAGGAAAACACTGTGCAAGAAATGTTGCTGTTCTGCAATCCTTCTCCCTTCCCAAAGATATTCCTTGATGCATTCTATATTTCCATTCCACAGCTGAGGGGACGCCAGTGAAGGGAGTGAGCAGACATCAGAGAACACATGCTTGGGGCCAGAGTTAYAGTTTCATGGCCATTTACCTGCTGCCTTGCAATCAGGCACACAGGACAGATTCATGACAATTTTCATAAATATGACATGCCAAAGGCAGCACAGCACTCCATAATAACAATATCAGAAAAAATTGCAATAAATAATTTCTGTCTCTTTGCAACACTAAATCTGCAATTATTTAATACCCTTTCTCCTGGGTTTGCATTTATGTGTGTATAGGTCCAGCTCAATGATCAGACCKTCACTCTCCTCTGATAATGATCATATGCTGTTTTTAAAACGTCTACAAGCATATCTGTAGTGGCAAGATGTTTGAGTGCATGTGTTYAAAATGCAAATATAAACTTTAAATACCAACCCTAGAGGTTAACACTGGCTCCAGGCCAGAAATGTCAAATTCCCTGTGTCTTACTAAGAACATTCACCCAGACCAGACAACTGAAAAGGAGAAGCAATATCKCAGTGCATTAGGAAATTTCCTACCAGAGAGAGTGGCTAGCTTTAATTCTTTCTGCTGCCTCACGGAGTGTTTGTGTGTGTGAGGGGATGAGTGACTCAGGCATCAGGGCAGAGCTGCTGGCACTCACATTCCAGTGCCTGGGGGATTCTGCCTGCTCAGGATATGAATAACTCCATGAGATAAAAAAACCAATAACACTCCCTCCTCACCCCTCCACCCCCAACAGAGCCCTAACAACTGTGGTTTCATTCACRGAACTGTCTTCAAACACAGACACTGCTCTGTCTGAGAAAGAGAGTTTTTCCAATTCTTGATGCTTATWTTTAATCTGTGGTATAAAAGTCAGGCAAATAAATCTAACTGTGCTTATCCCTGTTCTGGTAAAGGGTAAAACCTCCCCTGTGTSTACTGCCTAACTGTTGTTGGAGGAATGTCTTTTCCAGAAGTGGCAGTCCAAAAAATACAGATCTTCAAAGAGATGGGAAATGGAGGGAAAGTAAACAAAAAAGTTGCCAGGAGTTAAGCAGCACAAAGATTAGGCTGAGGATGAAAGCTTGTGCAGCACAGCAAACAATTTGGAAAAACTGACTGAAAATACATGTTACAGCATAAGAATCATCTGGACATTGCCCTGTCAAACATTTACACAAGTCATATGATTTGTGGGCATCACCTCAAGAGGCTGTGGAATTACTGCATAAAGCAATGATTTTCTATTTTATTTTATTGTTTTTAATCTGTGAATTCCTAAAAGTCTTCTGGTGAAAGTACAAAGCCTCAGATGKCAAAATTAAGTCTGTTGAGAAGCTGCTTTCTTGCAGTTGTAACTTTTTAGGGAGAGGTTAGCAGAACTCCAGCGGTTTGCAAACCATGAGCAGAAAGCCCTTGGCATAAATGTGGGGAGACTGAGACCCAAAAACCAGGCTTGCTATTAGATTTTAATCCTAACAACTAATAACTGTGATTATGACCAGTGGTGCCTTTGAGCTTTGGTAGAACTAAGGACTAGTACCAACTAGTCCTTAGTTGGTGGTAATCCATATCTTCAGGTTCTTAGCACTGCACATACTGAGAGATTTGGGAGATTACAGGCACTGGTAGCATGTTCTCCCCACAAGTAACATASGAGAGGCAGAGCTGTCACTTCTTCACCAGTGGGGGACATGGTGACCCTGTGCCTCTGGAGTCATTACTCAGCCTGCAAGATTAAGGGCAATGCACTGACATTGGGAGCTCAGTTGCACCCCTTCAGGGGTTTGTGCTGGCTGGATTGCTGCTCCTGGGGGGACAGCCAGGAACCAGGACAGGGATGGCGTGAAAACACAGCTACCAAGGCTGGGCAGGCCTGAGCCCTGCTAGAAGCTTAGCCTGTAATATTGGAGGAGAAACACCAAAGTTCATCTGCTTTAGCTTCCCTKGGATTTAATGCTTTCTGCTTCAGAGTTACAATTTTTGCTGCCCAAACATCAAGGGAAATCTCTTAGATTTCCAGTGTTCCTCAAACTTAACTTCAATACAGCGATGTTTTTGATGCCTCTTGTAACATTTGGCTAAAGAGAAAARATTTTTCCTACAGTATGGTATAAAAATGAAAATACTCATTGCATAAAAAATTCACCCCTTGTTAGAGGGCAGTTATTTACCTCTGTAAGAGTAATTTTCTTCTTCAATTATAGGTTACTCTTCTGCGTCATTTATTAAGTAATAGTTTTCAGCAATGATTAGGAAAATGATGAAACTTTTGGCATCTGATTTCACAATGTAATCGATTTCTGTTCAGTCCTCAGTTAGAACATTAGGCGAATGGACAACCACTGGGCAAATAATGCCGGGTCACAGATATGACTAACACTGTCATGGGGTTTGCAATATCAATATTTGCAATCTCTGCCRTGGTATCTGATTTAGCAGATTTTGCCAGATTCTTCATCTTCATCACAGTAACTTTATAAAATTATTGTCTATGTGGCTATTTCAAAATCAAATAAGTGTTGCAGCTGTTAAATAAACAATTAAAATGTAAAGCCCACTTCCCCAAATTAATTTGTTTGAAGAAAATTAGCCAAGTAACTCAAGAGCCTGGAAAAAAATTCTCAGAAGACAGCCAAGGGCTGCAATCATTCATTTCTTAACTGACTGGGCAATTTTGAATACTTTTTCTGCTTCTATGGTTGCTTAGGTTTTGATTTTCTGTACAAAAGAGAAGAMTAAATTTCAGTCCTGAAGAAATACCCAAGACATTTGCCAGCACAAATTACCATGTCAATAAATCTTAAGGAACCCATCCTTCATATTGCACTTATATTTACAGATTAATTAAATTTAAAAGTCCCAGTTTCTGAAGGTGAGGCCAGTTTCCGAAATACATTGATAAAATTTTATAAAGAAAAAAAAAGTCTACCTCTGAGTTGAGCAGGTTCCTTTCCTCACTTGCTAGGCAGGTTATATCTTTTAGGAATTGCACCTGTAAGAAGAAATTTACTCATATGCAACCTAGAGCAGTTGAACAGTGATTTAAAGACAAATGGGAGTGTATGGGATGATCCAATCAACAGCTGCTACACCCAACAACTCCCTTTGACAAACTTGCGTCAGCTCTTTTAAAAAAAAAGGGGAAAAAAAAGTAGAAAGGTAAATCAGTTTATTGGAGCACACTGAGGGCAAACATCTCAGTTACCAGAGCTATTTGCTCTCCGAGCTCAGCCTTATTTCAAAACGCTTATCCTCAGAACGTATCAGCCAGGCTTGATCACAGTTTAATTTGACAGTCTGGATTTTTGAATAATGCACATGCATTAAACTCGCAGTAGCACAATAATAAAGAGCCTAGAAAATAAGTTCTGGGAGAAATACCCATTTGCTCCTGCACTACTCTTATCTCTGTGACAGCAGAGCTMCATCTTGCAGTACCTGTCTGGACTTGGTCTGAAGTGTGTGCTTTCAACGGGGCTGTTTGACCCTTTGCCTTAGTTTCCCAGTCGAAATATTTTAATGTAATTTCAACTGAGGAGATATGTGTACTGTGACAAATGTTATTCAGTGAATGGCAATATAGGCCTGTGGAGAAGTATTTAATAATCTGTGATGTGCCTGTARTACTGCAGAATTTACAGTAGAATTTTCTCCAATTACATAATGACCATAATTAAAACCCACAACTAACCCTCCAGCCCTCCCACCCATGTAGGCTTTGTGATTAAAGCCCTCAAACTGGCCTGATTGTGAAGGCAGGAGGGCAAGKGAAGGGATGTAATTTTTAATTCTTAGTGTTTCCTGTGGAGCACTCAGACTGCTTTAGCTCAGGCTGGGTGACAACCTGTGGGAACCCAACCCTGCTCCACKGTGACCAGGCCTTCTGCTTGCTTGCTGCCAGCACTGGCTGTGGTGTGCTGGTTTCAGAGTTCCCCCCCMAAAAAGAAATCTGAGTTCCAATATAGACTCAGACAAATAGTTTAACAAAAATAAGCTCTGTCTCCCTCAGTTCTGCATTCCCATGAAAAGAGAGCTGATTGTAAGGCCAGTCATGCCATACGATGCCAAAAGTAGTGCAATCCAAAGATTAAGAGGTGCAAGGTTTGGAGCCAGAGGTCCTATCTTGATTTAAACCTAGCACATAGCTGGAAAAATGAACAAATTTTTGGGCCTAGACTGGTTGAATGGACTTTGAGTCTGAAAATTCCCTGTGTTTTCCATTTCATCAGTTCATCTAATGAGGGAAACAGGCTTTCCCTCTGAGGCATATGAACAAGAATAGGTGTCCTTAATGTATTAAGGCAGGTCAGCAGAAGATCAGCATCAAGTTGTCCTATCCATTGCTAGGGTAAGGAGCAGAGCTGCCAGGAGAGCTGGGGATGGCAGCTGTGCTCTGCTTGAGCCTTAGCACACTTGACAGGGCTGTGGGTATGGGCAGCCTCCTTGTTGCACTGTTGCTCATGYGGCTGTTTCATGTAACAATAGGGGAGAGAAAAACATTTCTTTCAACAAAGRAAAATAAGACCACAAACCATAAAGGAAACAGCAGGGAGATTTGGGGACAGATGTACTTACAAATCAGCAACAGCTGAGAAAATTACTTCTGATGCATTTTTTTTTGAACCTGATTAAATAAACAATAATCAAGATTAGAGCTAATTTCCTTTCAAATACCACAAATATCCATGTCTATCTCTGATTCCCACTGAGTCTAACCAGTGTGGCACAATTCTCTCTGTAGCCATATCGTGGTAGTAGGGTGGATCTTTCCTCAGAGCATGGGGGGATGGAGTCATCAGGGTTGATGGTGTTCAGCAGTGCCCCTGTCCCAGCACCTGATGCCTCAAAGATGCCAGGCAAGGTGTGCAGGCAGGTGGAGCTGACAGAAATCATTCATATGCCTGTAGGCATTTTTTTTTCTGCAGAGAATGCCAGTTAACACGTTTTTTTAACACAGATTTTTTGACTCTGACAGTTCTTTCTGCCTATCCCTAACTAGAAAARCACTGCTTAAATTTCATCAGAAAARACTTGTTYCAGCAGAGCACAAAYGTCAGTGTMCAATCTTCACACTGAAGGGAGGCACACGCTAACTCAAGACCCTTTCTGTTTTGTTTCTGCTTGGCTGTGTTTGATTTCACTATTTGTAAAGAAAACTTTGTATTTGCTAGTATTGCTTGAGGTCATGCAAGAGTTCAAAGAAAAATAATACATTTTCGTTTTGTTTTCTGACAAAGAACAGGATTAAATTCTTGATTAGAATGTTGGAAACACTGAACAAAAGAACAACATTRTGATATCCACCCTTGCCTCTTGTAGCTGGATCTAGCTTTCTATGTGACATGTCTCTGCCACAGTSATGCAGTCAGAGCAGCTTCACTTACATTCAAAAAAAGAGCCAAGTGTACTCTTGGTTACTTTTCCACCAAAAGCTACTAAATAAAGCTCTTCTTTCGTAATTTGTGGGATCACACTACAGGCTCCATTAGTCACTTCAGTGCCTATGGAGCACCCTGAAGCTTACCAGGGAGTGTTTGCCCAGCCCAGACTCCTGTTCACTCTTTCTCTGAGGAAGCCAGATTAACTGCAGTTAAAATTATGATATTTGGTAGGTGTTATATTATTCTTTTCTGGCACCTTTTGGCTAGCTTATGTYTCATGGAGAAAACTCCTGTTGTGGTAATACCTGCCATCACTGACAGGAGAAGTTTCCAGGCACAGCAGATCTGAGGACTGAGGCCACATTTCCTAAACACAGAAAGCAGGAAAAATCTTCTTCAGCTATAAGTGTGTATTCCCAGAATCTTCTAGAGTTAAAAGGGTGTTTCCAGAACAGAAGTTTTTGGCAAAACCTAGACCTGACAGTGCCTTTAAAAAAGACTCAGTGGTTCTTTGCGCCTGAGGCACAACCTCCCACATTTGCCACACAACAGGTTCCATTTTCTGAACACCATAATGCTCTTTAGGGAACCAAACCTCTCAGCCGTTGCTCAGAGCCCTTGTTTGAGCCAAAGAGTAATCAGAGCTTCTGTGGTTGTGTAAACTGGAGGTGCTGGCCCAGAGCTTGGCACTTGAGATCCCCCAAACATGAGGATCACCCCAAATTGGGGGAAGTCCAGCATGTTCATGCCTCCAGCTTTTGCCCCACATGCAGCCTCCAGGATCTGGGCATGGACAATGCGGGTCAGGGCTGTGGTGCTGCCCTTGTGCCTGCTTACATTCCTGTGTCTGGAGCCTAGCTTGACAAAAAATGCTTTACAGCATAAAACATGCTGGAGATGTTTTTACCAAAACACTAAGTACATTTTTTTTTGTATTTTGGCCTTGTTTTTAYGGAGCTTGAGGTCATGTTAAATGTTTCATTAACATTTTCCTGTTTTATAGTAATTGCTGCTCTCTGACTCATGCTACTTTCCTCTTGACACAAGAGCCTTTATCTGTTGGTGTTTGCTTTTTGCTCAAATACTATCTTCTGAAGTTGAAGGAGATTTTGTTGTAGCTCTGTGTTTAGTTTTCACTCTCTATTCATTGTCATTGGCACTGAGACAGTGTGCAGGGCAAACTGAAGAGTATTTTGCAATTTTGTTGTGGCTGTCTGCTCTACACTAATGCACTACAAGTAAAAGTAATGCTGGTGATAACAAACCAGCTGCATTCAAAGTGCCTGAGCTTACATACCCATGTCCAAACCCCATCTTAAAAGGGGTAGGAAGCTTTTTGCAGGGATCTTTTCAGTAWTATTTGACTCTTGCTATGTTTTGCCCTTAGAAGTACCCATTAAAGATTAAGGTTTTTTCTCAGTTTTTTAAAGTTTAAGGCCAAGAGGGGCAATGATACCTCCTGCATCTCAAACAACCTGAATTCTCACTCCTGCAAATTCAAGATGCCACATGATTTCAGTTGGTGAGAAACATCTGAATTTTTCAAAACAGGAAAATTTGGGAAACTTTTAGCTGGGGCAAGATAAAGGGAGACATGAGAGCAAGCCACAGCTACTGGAAGGGTAGTTACAAATATTACAGAGGCAGACCCTTCTCAGCTGGGCTAGGAGGCTCAGACATGGGGCAGAAGCTACCAGAGTCTGGGAGGTTCAGCCTGGACATGAGGAGAATTGAGTGCAAATTTGGAACAGGCTGGTGAGGGAGCAGGGGCTACAAAGCCACTGTCCTTGAAGGTTTTTGAGGCTTTACAAGGCAMAGTTGTGTCTGAGATGACCTGGTGTTCGTGTCAGCCCCTCCTTGTGGAGGAGGCTGGACCAGTTGCTCTCCACACGTCTCTTACAACCAGTGTTTTGATGAGTCTGTGAAACTGCTCAGTACCACAGACATGGACACAAAGATATAAAATATGCTCTCAAAAATACTGATGGCAGGAATGCAATTAGGTGAGACATGGCCAGACATTAGGCAAACAACACTCCATGTGCCAGAAACAAGTTATAAAAAGGACTTATTAAGGAATTCAATAGTCCATTGACTTCTTGAAGAGATTTGCTGAAGAAAGTGGGAAGGTTTTGGCTGAAGTAGTCTTTTTGTCTCCACACATGCACTGTAAATACATAACTACCCACAARAGAACTCAAAGTGCTGTTTTAAAATATTACTATTCACAAATTTTGCAAAACAAAACTGAGGATGGTTGGTAAATGTATTAGGTTATGTGTAGCAGAATAACTGGCATGTTCTGAAAAAGATTGCAACATCCTGTGTTTCCTTTCCAAAACCAGAATTTCTTCTTATCCCCAAGTTTATTTCAGTCTTTCTGGCAATACTGATCTTCACAGGACAAGTATGAATAGCTGCCTTTGCACTTGGCTACAGTGAACTAAGAGAGAGAGCTAGAAAGAATAATAAATATAGCTCATGTGATTAATTTTATGAAAYAAGATTCATAATAACAAATACAAGTTTCAGAATCATTACTATAATTTACTATATATTAACTGCTTTTCTACTMTACTTTTTGACTTAGTGTGCTTATAATATTAAGTATGACTACAGGTAGCACAAGATAYTTCCTTTGTGACATTACTATCTCTCCCTGTTGCAATGATTCCTGCCACTGCAGAGTGTATTTATTGCTGCTCAATATTTTTAAATATAAAGGAAAACTGGAGGTGCATAGCACCTAACAAAAAGCAATTCAGTGCAATGACTAAGAATGGAAGTAATTTACTTCAGTGTCTGTATAATCCCAAGAGAGGGAGAGAGGAACATCTCTGAGAATGATTCAAACCCCSTAGAAGGGACTTACAGTCACTAGCAAGCTTCTTTAATGCACTTCAGAATGCTGCTTAAAAGCTTGCAGAATGAGTCTAGGCTTTGGCAAGGTTATATAGGTATTACTCATGCTATTTTAAAGAAGAATTTGCCATAYAATTTTTTTTTWAAATTTCTATTTTAATGATGACAAGAACAGAGGAAAAATAWCCTCTAGCTTTTTACCCCATGCCTTCTGTTGTTCTACATCTTCACCTAAAAAAAATTACTTCAGTGGTGCCATTTCCCCCCTCCATTATTTTCARAATACATTTGGGAACATCTTGCACTGTCAGGGCAATTATTCCTGGCTTCAAGCATTGCCAGGCAAAGCCAGGGGCTACCTGAATATTTTCACCACCAGCCTGTGTCTATTGTTTGCTCCGAAAATGTCCATGTGTGCTAGAAAGAACATATTGTCCATGCTCTACATGGAATGAAGCTGAGCAAACAAAGCTGCATGGCACAAGAGTGATGAATTCACTAAGCAGTGGATTTGTGCTGCTGCATATTACGGAGTATAAAACTATGAGTTTATGTGTTTTAAAATATCRTAGCTGAGTAATATTGAGCTATTATATCCCTTTCTCTGCTGATATAYGTGAGAAGTCTTAACGCATTTTAGCYGGTCTGTTTTCACTCTGACTTTTGCTAAGGGCAGAGAACTGCATTTTCAGCTGACTCCAGAGAGCCTGGYGTTTCTCACAGCTGCTGTCAAGTTCTGCCCAGATGTGAGCAAGTGATTCGGGCTCTCAAATGTACCACTGGTTTGACACCTGTCACTTGAGCAGTGAGAGCTGCTGAGATTCAGGAGCTCTAGGAGCATCATATTAGGCATGGCWTTGGAACTTCTGCTTCTTTTAAGATCTGGAAAACATGCAGGTCCCTAAAGAAAAGGAGTTAAACTCAGTTTAAAATTTCTATCTCCATCTTGATTTTAGGAGGCTAATTTTTGCAGCAGCTGCCATGACTTGCTAAATCCTGAAAAATTCATCAGAACTGGTCCAGCTCAGATCCAACCTGCCAGAACATTTCATGTGGGTGGTTTCCACCTCCACTGCCACCCCTCATGGAAGCCCTTCAGCTGTCAGTGTAGAAAGGTTTCCAGCAAGATTACGTAGTCTAACCTGCTAATGGATCCCTCTTTGCTGTGGCCCAGTGCCTGTCCCATTGCACGACTACATGTGCCCTCCATAGCTTACATCTGCAGTCATCTACTGAGAGATAAACATAGTCCCAGTCACAGACTGGGAAGACCTCACTGTTCATCATTTAGTAGGGAACACATGGAACATATACATTAATTTTTGTTGATGTTTAGTGAGCCAGAGGAGACTATATTTGTTTAGTAGTGTACAGCTCTCAAATRCCTCTGTATGTGCCAGCATGATGGGCTGGGATGGAAGGCTGGCCATCATGACTCCTAACCCCATGGTCACAGAGTGAAGGCCTGGAGGACTTCTCATGAAACCATCTGGATTGTATTAGCTGGAGTACAGCCAGCAGGTCAAAGGTCTGGAAGAGATTATTTCCCTCCACCGGGAAATTTTGACTTTTGCTCCCCCAAGAAGGAGTACAAGATGGTGGTGGAGTGCAAGCCATATAAGGTAAGGTTGAAGGTGTTAGCCTGAAGAAAAAAGGATAAATAGGGATATTACTGCTGTCTACAGCAGCCTAATGGGAATATGAGAAGAGAGAGACAGCTTCTCCTTGGAAGCAGAGAGGCACACATTTTATAAAACATGTAAAGAAAGCTACYGATACCTGTTTCACCTGTAATACTACGGTTCTGTTTATAAAAGTAACAAGATGTTAATGTAAACTAAATGCAATTAAAACTAGCCTAAGAAAACAATTTGATTCCTCTTTCATTAGCCGGCTTTGTRGGAGACCACTATTGCTATTTGTGCTATCTGAACAGCATATAATTCTCTGCACCACCTCACAACACTTCTCAGCCCTTGAAAGCAGAGTCAGTTCTTTAGAARCAGTTACAATGAGATATCATTCTTAAGAAGGTTTATCTTCACACAAGGGTAAAAGCAGGCCTTTGGAGACATATGGGTGTTGTCACCTTACAACAATTTCCCATTTACTAAAATCAATGAAAGAGAGGTGAAACCAATACATTTCTGGCCCAGCAGAGTCTGAGCCCATTCCACTCTTCTGGCAGTGAGAAGAATATGGTGTACTCCCAGAGTACTCCCCAGGGTTCTGCAGTTTGTCCAGGGGAAAAAAAACTTAATTCCTGGTTCTGCTGCAGACCTTTCTTCCTTCTTGAACACACCTCTAAGGCAACATTCATGGAGAGCTTAGGCACCAGAGCAGCAGCCAGTGCTCATATGCCAATGTGTTAGACACTGATGTTTTCCCCAGGGAGAGTGTCTTGTCTGGCAKGTCCCCTACCTGGGCAGAGCTAAGCAGCTCAGCACCTGGGCAACTCAGGCYCTGTAAAGTCAAAGTGTCTTTACTGTTCAATCTGCCCAGTGTATTCAAAAGACACCAAACATACATCTACTGGTATGGGATGTGACAGCCTAACAAAGCTTCAGTTCTCCTCTGTTGCACTCCAGAGGGTTCTATGGGCTGGACTGACTTCAAGCATGGGCAGTGACGGTGCATGTCTGTCCAAAACATGCCTTTCACAAAAACTCACAACMCCTCAGAATCAGGTGTTGCAATGTCCTTGGTGAATTTAACCCACTCTCTGCTCCACAGTCCTCAGTCTGGAAAACTAGGGCTGTAGTACATCTCTGTTTCATTTGCACATCATGAGAATAAGTACATTCAAGGCTAAGCAGCAGAGGAGTATGAAAAGTCCTCAGGAAAAGCTGTCTGCCATTTATCAGCTATTTAATGATGTAAAAAAGCTGCATGAAACAAAAGACAATGCAAAAAAGGTTAACAACTTACTCCATGTGACACATTCTTGTTCCTACAATTTTTACTTTTGAAACTTTGTTGGAAGAAAAGATTTGTCTCTATCAGTTCCACAATCTTCTTTTGATAGTATACCACACCCCATGGTAGTGATTTTCTATAATGCTTTATTGTTTTTAAAAAAAGATTTAAATCACCACATAACTTATAACTATGATTCATGTTATTGYTATTGCTCATTATTATCATTTGTCATATGAGACAATGCCTGGCTATGCACTTTTCCTCTTTTGAAAGAGAAATCTGGCTCAGCTCTGAAGGCTCCAAATTCTGTTTATTATACTAGCTGAAACACGTTTATTACACTGTCATGTTTTTATATCCCTCCTGCTACTTTGTGCAGAGCATACTTTTGTGCTGACCAAATTGTGAAAATTCTGCAAGGCTTTGTTCTCCCTGATCAAGCCACTGATTCACCGAGTTTAGCAGCCTCATGTGGTGGTRGCCTGTATCTGACCCAGCAATGCCCTCCCCCTCTCAGTACCACACCTAACCCTGAGAGGCCTTTCATGGGGAAGTGCCTTCGTGACTTCCAATCCTAAGATCTCCCAGATTTCCTCAAAAAATGTGAATTAGAAAGAGTCATGTACTACCTGCCTGTATGGTTGTTATGGTATAATATGTTTKATTGAGAGGAAAAGCCACAGGAGASATCCATGTAATAGCTAAAAATAACAGTGATAAAGCTACAGTAATGACAACCCTATTTTCATGTTGCAGCTGCAGTGAATTTCTGCATAACTTTGACCAAGAGGCTTTTAAGACATTTTGGCCAAGGCCTTTTGAAGCCCTGAGCTACTCTGGCTGCACAACTTGGTGGCGAAAAGTCTGTCAAGGCACATTCTGAACGCAAATAACAGTCAAAGAAACTCTTGAGAACTCAGTCACTGCTGCTAGTTCCCTGACTTTTTTGTACCACTTCTGAAAGACTCTGCCTTTGGACATGTAAAAATGTGATTGTTCCATCCTGATTTCTACTGTTGGATCGAATAAGTTACATTACCTCCCCCTCAAAACCTTGCGTCATCAGGCTTGTCTGTCACTCAGTAAACAAGGGGATGTTGCTAGACACATGCAAAAGGTTCATGGCTGCATGAAAGCCTCCCAAACACTTTGCTTGGCTTTGCAATGATGTCAATATTTATTGTCACTGTCACAGACACAGAAAGATTACACAGACACAGCCAGGATACTGCACTTGCAGCTTGTACAGGGCAACATGCAGCACTCTCCCTGTGGCTTTGAATTTAACAGATATTGCATCAGAACTGGTGTCAATGGAATGAATTTTTCATKCTGCCCAAACACTGTTGGGAGAGGAAGGGAACCAGTGGCTGACGTATCTGGGCTCCTGTTTCTTGCTCCACGGATCCCAGCTAGGTTTGAGTCTCATAGGAATGATGCTATTTCTGCAGTCTCACAACTCCCTTAAGTCAACATAAGCAAATGCTGATGCTAAAAGAGGCAGTRCAAACTTCCCACTGACCCAATCAGTGTTTTCACTCCCTTTGCTTCCCCTGTGACTGCAAACAGTCATATATACATATGGGAGGGGAAAAAAAAAAAAGACTAGTTTTAACCCAGAGTGTTGTCCTGTCCCTACTCACTTTGTGACTGCATGAACATCTGGCAGATGGGAGAGAGAGATGCAAATGGCAATAAGCAGGCARAGGACTGGAAGGTAAGCCAGGAGTGGTTATGACAGTTTAAGTGAATTCTGGAACTAGCAAGAAAATTACAGCACTTGTACAACGTCCCCTCATGGCTAAACAGGAGTGGAGAGAGGGTGTGCAATAGCACAAGGCAGACATCCTTGGTCCATTATATCTGGATTAGGCAGATYAGATGAAACAAATTTTCTGATTCAGAAAATGCCATCAGACCTGTTTAAGCTATGCACCTAAAGAACCCCTTACTTACAAAGTGCTTCACACTATCCATGATGACATCCAAAATCTGGTAATTTCCAATAAAACGTAGCCTAGTCAAGATGCTCTTTTAAATCAGAACCATTGTCTCATCTTTTTTATTTTTTAATGAAAATCACTTGCCTCATAAAAAGTTTTTATGTTTTAGAAAATTATATTGAGAATAATGTTTCTTAATAATGACTCTTATAATGGCATTACTTAAAACAATTAAATCAATTAGTTCAATAAAGTTCTTCAACTGAACTGCAATATTTTGACACTATGACTGATTGAGTTTACTGCCTTTGCAATTAATGAAAGATTGGTTCCTTTAGCAATTACACTCTGATTAGTCCACAGCAAGAACATTTTCCATTACTCATCCCCCACTGCTATCAAAGGGCCTTTACTTCAGGCTTTTTTTTCTTTCTTTAATCCTAAATTAACAGAGTTTATCAAAGTCCTTGCTCACTAGAACTTTTGGAGAAAATATGATTTTGTATTTTACTCGTGCTAAAACTCTATCAAAATAAGAAAATCCAAGATGTAACTAGATACTAAGGCACAGACACTTAATATTTTTGATTTAATTTAAAAAATAGTAGTTGTGGATGTTCAAGAACAAGAAAGAGTTAATGCTAAAAACCTGTGATAAAAAAAACCCTGTTTATTACAAAACAGCATAAATAATCTTTTCATAGCCCAAGTAATCAAGCTTCTGTCAAAGTGAAATAATTGTCAATCAAACTTTAAATTCAAACACAGCTGCTAAAAATCAGAGACAAGACGCCAGACACCACTCCACYTTGAGCACTAACTCAGAAGTGAGTATAGAGGCTTGGCAGTAGCTGAGACCTTGTAATTCTGAKCAGTTGTAGAAGCACTCAGAAAAAAAATCTCTAGATTGGAGAGTTTTTATTTCTGAAGTTGAAAACAAATGTATTTACCATGCTGGTTAAMATAGTACTTAATGAGAAAAATCTGTCTGTATAATAATTTTTTTAAACAAAAACCCCCAAAGTACTAAAGGTGGCTCTTGACTTCCACTACACAATTAATATTTCTTTTAATCAAATTCTATTAGCAAAGCTTTTTCCTGGCTCAACAGATTGAATGAACATAGCAGGGAAGATTGTGAACCCAGTACAATGAGCAGGCACCATTCCTTCAAAGACTTATCATTCTTTACTCTGCTCTTGCCTGTTGAAAATAATCAGAAATTAAATATAAAGGTATTGCTAAAACAGAGCTGTATTATATATTTATTTTGTCACCATTAATTTCCGTTTCCTTTTTTCCCCCTCGAATATTAAAAGTTGTTTAACATGGTATAAGTTTGGTTGCTTGCTCTGCCTGACTCTGTTAAGTAGAGTTTGAAGTAAAATCTGGAAAACAACAATTCTCACAKGAAATTAATGTTCTGCTTATATGTGCTGCATATTCAAACACCACTATTGTTCATTATGCTATTTTGCAAATATGCACAAATATTTATTAGTAATTTCATAAATCTGAAAACCACAATTCCCAGGTGATGACCATGACCCTAGAAAAAGCCTAGAGAAAACAACCTCTTTAYGAGACATACCTTGCAATAGATGTTTGTTTAACTGGAAATCCACAAGAGCAGCTGTCCAGTGCAATGGTACATATTTGCTTCTGAGTCCTTTCTCAAAGACACTATTTAAACATGCTGATGAACTGAGCTGGATTTTCCCCCGCCTCCATTCCAGCAAAATAAGGAGACTCAGAAGATAAAATTTGTTTTGTTATTGCAAGTAGTGCTATGTGGTAAGTGAGAAATTTACTTTCTATAGYCCCATGTAATTATGAAGTTGGGAAATGTTSATTTCCTGTACAGATGCAATGTCTGTGTGTCCTGCTCATGATATTTCTATTTAAAAATGAATACATTTCTATTTCCAGAAGGGTTTATGTATAGAGCTCCTTCTTGTCCGCATTTGGCTTGATGTTAAAGATCAGCTATTCTAGCTTCACCACTTTGGCARGAGGAAACARTATTTCTTGTATTGAGACTGTAATTCCAAGCTATATGATGTGTTTCACTCTGGTTCTGATTTATGTTAAGCTGTAAACAACTGAGATTTATAACATAGGTTTTATGACGTGTGCAGCTGGACTAGCTATCACTAAGTTTCATGCAGCATCCTAAATACGAACAGTGATAACAGAGATTTTTCAAATGCCCCAGTTCTGTGCTAAGTTTGATGCTTTCCCCTAGAGGGGAAAATTGGTGCCTCCTGAGCCAGCCACATTTTACACTTTCTTCCTGGACTCTGTTTTAGCCTTTGCTCTGCATTTTCTGGACAGGGATCCCTTCACCCAGTGAAGAACTTTAATTGGCAGAAGAAATTTCTGAAGTGCTCCTTCTCTCTTAGGACTGTTTCTGCAACCATTCTGTCTCCAAAGCAAAGCAATCAGGAATGACCAGAGCTGAGGTGGTGTCACTCACCTGCTCCTCCACCACTGGCCAGTGATGTAAATTGTCAGACAGGACTTGACTCAATGTCCCTTCTACTCCTGTGCGCAGCATCTATGCATGTGACAAATGTCACTCCTGCATGGAGAAAGATCTGATCTGAGGGTACACTAAACGACACAAAAAAAACCTTTCTCAGAGTAGGAATGATATTTCCATAGTAAAAAAAGAAACAAAAAGGTACAAAATGAGTCATACTTTTAAGACGTGTGGAGTCCTGTGACACCTGTTTCAAACAAAACTAAAAATGTCCATCAGCCTCTTGCTCGTTTGTTTGCTCCGCATTTTCACTTGCTTAGGAGTTTGTGGGCAATAAAATATAAAGTAGAAACATGGGCTGAATCCTGAGATATTTRTTCAGGCTAAAGTCTTATTACTGGCAAAGGTCTGTCTGAGTGGCCTTGTCATCCTCTAATTTTTTTCACTGTAAAAAGGAAATATACTAAAAAATCATGTTCCTGCAGCCTTCAGCAATTTTGCTTCTGTCACTTTCAGTAATCAGAAAATTACCCACTATCTGCTTTAGAAGRAGAAGGGTAATCTCATGTTTTTTARCAAGWCTTGTGGTGAGCTTGAGRAACACAGSTTTATTCTTTAGATGTCAATCTTTGGTTTCAAAGTGTAATTTTCTGTTTCTGGCTAACTTACCCCATCTTTTCTCATCCCCTGCAATGACTTTAACAGTAATTTCAGAAAAAAAAAACTTTAAAATTTCCAGATCCGATTTTTGGATAAATTAAAGAAAACAAAGAGAAAATGAGCTGTGTTAGGAATCACAGGTACTTTGTAAAWGAAGATAATTTTTAGGTTTCTAGGAAAGTAAGATAACTTTTGTTGCAATGTTTTGAAGTTTTCTATTTACTTTGAAGAAAACTTTGCCTTGAAGAAAAATGATGGTTTAATAGCATCTCAAGGTTATACTCYGAATATATTCTAAAGGTAATGGCCACAAAGAAGCCAGAGGTGCCAACTGTTTGAACATGTACAAACTGACTGCCTAAGGGAGGGTGGGAGGTGGCTCTTARCATGTTGCTCTGATGAACCATGCCRTTTTCTCTTGGTTTTCTCCAGAGAGCTCAGACGTTCTTTTCTGGGATCTATTTATTTGAAAAACTCCTTTGTGTCTTATCATACAYRAGATRGACAGAACTACCAGGCTTTACCCTRCTGATGTWAYRTGAGTATTCACCGTTGGGGTGTGAAAATTTTCCAGTAAAGATCCTTAAATGTAAAACTTATTCATTCCAGACCTCCTTTGCTCCAGATTTGGAGGTAATCTGGAAGTGAAGGAAAGAGAAAGRGAAAGAAACAGTATGCTGACTTACTGTTTTAGGAGGATTTCTTTATACATTGATACAACTGAAGATAATTGGTATGGAAAATACGAATACAGCATCCCAATAAGAGAAAAGAAAGTTAATTACTAGTCTTTTTAGTGATAATTCTTCTGAAATGTAARTAGGCTGGTACCTTAGTCATGTTCTACTCATGAGCACATACCACAAGAAAAGTAAAATTCACTGTGTTCTACTATTCCTTTGTTTATGTTATTGGATATTATTTTCTAAAATGTTTAGTGTTGCTGCTTTTGACCCTAATACTGCAATGTCAAATATTGGCTTGTCTTTGGAATGAAGGCCATTCAGCAGAAGATTGAAAGGACATTTCTCATCTTCTAGTGTTGCAGTATTTGATTTTGTAGAGCTTGAGGTCTATTTTATGCAGGAACTGAGCAGTTAGTTAGGCAGTAACATCCAAATATCGTCTCATTTAAAACTTGGAGCCACCCCCTAAAACACCATCAACAATATTTCAATATCTATGACTCCATTTAACTTGGAGGGCCTTAATTTAAGCTGTGTAAAAGACCCAGCTTATATGGTTTATGCCATGGCAACATCTAAAACCTACCACACCTCTTTCTTTCTGRTTATCGGAGTAAATGCTCAAAAAATAACCTTCCCTTCTCATTACCAGATAATGATGTACATTTATGATCTGAGTTTCACTATCCAACCATGTTCTTCCTGACTTTTGAGGAAGATGTGTTTGTTCAGCCACACTGTTTATCYACTTCAGAAATGACCATCCACTTTTACTGGCTGACACGAAGTGCAGAAGAAAGTGTTTCACTTAAAAGTACAGTTTGTGCAAGGTCAACATGAAAACACATATGCAAGGCCCAGGATAATAATTAGACATTATGGACAAGTTGGATAAATTTATTTGGTTTTTTATGGTAAATTTTAACTTTTCCACCCAGGTCCTTAAAACCTACAGTTTGAGTAAACACATATATATTTAGAAATATTTTTGTAGCAGTTTTGTTTCAAAAATATCATTATTTTTTGTGAGAGATTTTGTCAAATTTTCCACAAAATTTTGTTAGAAATGCCCATGAAAGGACAACATTTAATCAGGTAAACCTAAAAAGGTATACAAGAATTGTCCTGACATACACAAGGTAGCTCATGGAGAAAAATATTCTCAGAAACTTACTCAGTCTTTTTCAAAGCAAATGATTAGGACAGTAAAAAGGTGCCAGAAAGATAAAGGTATTCAATTACTTCCAACTAAGCACTTAAATGTTAGGATGGAAAGTCACTCAACTAATTGCTCAAGAAGAATGCACTGGAGCCTACGGGTTACATTTCTGATGCCGTTTAGTTAAATTGAATCATTAAATACAAGAACTAAGGACCTGGTGCTCCTTCATACAGAAGTATCTTTATGTGACTCTGGCAGTACAGATGGGCTGTAAAACAAGTGCTGCAATTAATGCCTGATTGAATCACCACTGGTACYGAGTGGAACAGTGAACTGAAAACTAACCCCAAATTTTCCTAAAGATTTTTCTAAATGAGAAATCACATAACTTGTAATCAAAATTATTAACTACTAAAGAATAGAAACAAATKAATTGATTTTTAAATTTGATTTTTATGACTGAAGATTTCAGGAAGGTATTGATGCTGTGTTAAAAACACTGGAAGAGTACAAAGGGCTTCTGTGGATTTGGTTCAGGAATAGCTTGCTTTGTTTTTTGGCCAAATCATAACAGGAAAACAAGTATTTTTCATAGAAATGCTGACATAACTTTACTAATAGCACCTTTAACAGGGGTTGTTACAATGTGTATTTACTCAGGTACAGGATTAAATAAGAGATGTGAACTCACCATAGCAACCCCTGCATCACATTGCAGATATGCTGCTTCTAAGATACGGCAAATGTCTCTGAAGAAATACACATAAATATGAGGTAAACATCTATCAATTCCAAATTGTGTTTCAAAAACTTTTGCCATACAGWATAACAAAAAAGCAGCATAATTTGATGCTCTGTAAATTAATGTCTCACTGGATGGTATTTTCATTGTGTTACAATTTTGGCTCAAAAGATAAGTTTAGATAATTCTCCAATTTATTGTAGCAAAAATAGTGACAAACATCACTGAACTCCTCATAAATATCACTGTGAATCCCTACACTCCCTAGAAATCCAGGAAACTCACCTGTCTGTTTTGAACCGCCTCCTGGTGATGGTCTGAGATCTTGCAATAATACTATGTTCACCATAAGATATTCAGCAGAATTTTGTGAATACAGTTAAAATTGGGAGAAGGTTTTCTTCTAAACAGGCTTTCCCCCCCACTTTTAGACACTTTACTGTTTCCTCTTCATTATCYCTCTGCATCTTGAATTTTATTTACTGATGTATGTCCCTTCAATTTATCTTTATTCTGGTTGTCTTTTCTTGTTTTGCATATAAAGCCCGTCATTGTATTTATGAACTTGGTTTTTTTTCCCCTGTTTTCACTTTCACCTTCAAACCACATAGGCAGTGCCTTAGGTGAGATTCTGATGATATCCAGTGGGCTACTATACATCCTGAAATTAAGTTTTTGCTGCTGTATCTTTCTTATATTTTACCCAACAATTCATGGCAGAATTTACTCCTGCAAAGAGAACTAAGTGATCATATCGCTTATGGCTTTTTCCTTATATTAGGCAACCTTATTTTCTCTTTCCAGATTTCACTTGTAGGGGGGGAACACCCRTTTTCTCACATTGCCTGAGATGACAAAGAAGACAACAAATGTTCTGGATTGCCAGATAAAGTGGTCTCCATACATTCTGTCATCACTGGTCAAGGTTTTGTTTCAGTGGTACAGAACACAGGAACCCTAAATAAATTTCAAATATTTTGGTAGCAGAGGCAGAGGTTTAATTAAAACCTCAAAGCATTTTATTAAACCCAAAAACCTCATTTTTAATCTGCATACCTACATATACATATACATATACCTACATATTATCAGAGGAAAATATTTTTTTATTCTTACAAAAGAACAAGCTTGTTCATTGAAGATGTTAAAAAATCTGTTTAAAAATCTACAGATAAAATGCATCCCCTCATATGCAACTTATTTTTATTTCAACACCACTTCCCAGTTGACTCAATACATTTTTTCACAGAGGGTTATTTACACCTGGGGCAAGGGATGATGTGCAGGGACCGAATGGTTGGTCCCTGGTGTTTCTGTGCACTGGGGACATGCCCTGGCTCCAGGTAACCCTGGTTATGATGGGATCAAGGGCCCACATTTTCCATGAGCTGGGGTCCAAGTGCTGCYTGGTGGAGCTCCTTCCCTGGCTCTGTGTTCCCTGGGATGGTGCCTTGATTCTGGTGGGAGCTGAGGCGGAGTGCCCCAGGGCCTGGAAGAGCTGTTTGACTGATACTTCCACCAGGACTGGTGGTCTATAGTTACTGGAGCTATATTTAATCTCTGGTTTTTATTCCCTTGCCATGGAYACCTATTGGTGCAAAACACAGAGCTGCTCAGGTGAGAAGGGGTGGTTCAGTTAGCATGGGCAAAACCCTGCCACAAAATGCYTGCCTGAGAAGTTGTGTGATGATTTCCACCTTTGCTACCATTCAAAACTTCCTTTAAGCTGCTCACTTGGCTCAGTTTTGACTGTCCTTTTGCTCAGCTTAGGGATAATGTTAATTGTGACTCTATGCTGGCAGAGATTGTCACAGGGTATTGGAGCTCTTCCTTGGCTTCTTTACATCTGTAGTCCTCGGAGGTTTTTTTGTTTGTCRTGGTTGGTTTATTGTTTATTTTTTTGCCTGGCCGATTGATTCAAGGTGCACCCACCACAAGTTTATGAGCTCCCAAAATGAGGTTGTGGTCCTCAGATGACTGAAATGATAATAATAATATGGCCAAAATATGTTTTTTATAAAGCAATAACATTCTAGATTRCTTCTCATGACCCAGGTTAACATACTCAGTTCAGTTTAACTGATGGAAATAGCCTAGTCACCACARCATTGAGTTTATTATATTAGCTTGAGACCCTTGTGATTAAGTATCACAGGGATGCAGCTATACTTKCACTTGCTATTGTAAATCCAGACCACTAAATCCCTCACAAACTGTGTCAAAATGAGTCAAATGTCTGCCTACATGGCTCTCCAAACAAACATGACCAATGTGYACCATTTTCTAAAACTAGTGACAGTCATCAGTGTGATGTGGCCAGCAACATATTCAGCTGCCTTTAAGACTCTGCATTCAGCAGGGTTTCTATTTATAGCTATTTCTATATTTTGAAAAYGGCCTTTGGCACCAGGACAGACCAGAGCTTGGTCTTTGGTCTCTGGATCCACTAGGGAGAGCCTTGTATGTCTCCTAACCCTACTTTTTCCCTGTACAAAACAACAGCCACTTATRGAGCTGTGGAAATAGTTCATGAGTTCCTCCTATACATCTTGTTGTAGATATTAACTGGGTGAACCCACTCATGAAAAATAAATCACAACCGCATCCTTCATTATCCTTCCCTCACAAGGAAGTATTTCATCTTGACTTTTCCCCCCTACTGATGGAAGCAATGTAGTCCACACATTGCAACCTGTTGTTAAAACTACAGTTTCATAGTGCTTAATATTTTATTTTTCTTAAAACTGAATTTCTTAATTTTTTTAATTGGAAGAAAAATCATCAGCTATGTAAAAATGAAATGTCACGAATCTTTTGTTATTGTCATCTCAGATTTCTGGACACTGTGACTTATTACTTGCTGTATCTGTGTTTTTACATAGTGTTTTCAATTGAAATATTTCAAAAAGAATGTTTTTCTTTTGAAGTGAACATTTCTGTTTGACATCARTTCCTCATAAATGGTGAAGCATTGAAGAAGTGAGCATTAAGGATTGATATGATAGTATGTTGCTCGCTGCTGCTCCTCACACCAACCAAGGGGATGGGGCACCCTGAGAGCTGAACAGATTTAGAAAATGACCAAAAATGACTAAGCCTCTCTCCCAGATTTGTACAAATGGTCCCTTTTAAAAATTGAACTCCATAATCAAAACTGCCAATTCACATTTCTTTCCTTATCTATTTTTCTTTAAAATTTGTTTTGTTTTGTGGTTTGGTGGTTTTTTTCAGGTTTGGGATTTTTTTGGCATTGGGTTTGTTTGTTTGTTTGTTTGTTTGTTTGCAGCTATTTTATTTAAGAGAACAAAGAGATCAAATAATCCTCAGGTATTTTTCTTACTGGAAGAAGTCTGTGTAACTTCTTTTATTTTCCTTTTTCTTGCCACTGCAAGGAAATTTCCATAGATTRCCATTACAGATATATTTTACAATGAAGACATGGGTAACACGACATAAACACATCCATTCTCTTAATTGACCAAGCTACAGCTTTTTGGCTGAAACAAACAATAATATTATTTATAACTCAAATTACATTCCACAAACTATTCTCTCATCTATAAAAAGACTATAAATTGCATGGTAGGGTTTCATATTGTTTTTTTCTTTTTTTTTCTCCATTGACTTTCCTGTTGACCCCTCTTTTAATTTGCAAATAAAACCTTGACTTTCTTGACTGCCAGCACTGAAAATCCACCCTGGGATCTGAGATCAAGCTGTGTCCTTTCTGYTTTATGCCAAAATAGACTCTGGTTCACCTCCTCAGTGCTGAGGTGGCTCTGCAGGGCTGGCAAGAATGTACAGAAAAAACAGTAGTTTTGCCAGTAAAAAGATAAAGTGAACGAATTCTCTCAGAAGKAGGAAGATACCAATTTTTCAAGTCAGCTTTATAGAAAACAGCTGTTTGAAACAAATGCTTATACGAGGGTTGGGGTGGGACATCTCATTGCTTGCTCTTCCTGCACATCCTTTTGCCCTTTGGTCTTCCCAGTTCAGCCTGTAATCAATCCAGCTGAGGTGTTGGTGGCTGTGCTTGCACAGCCTTTTTCCCTGCAAGCAGTGCTGGATTCTGCCCTTTTTGAGCTGTTTGTGCCCTTATGCTTGTGTTGATGCTGAGGCTGTGGTGTGCATTKGAGGGGTGTCCTGTGGTGGTCCCAAGCTCGTCTCTTTCAAGGCAGGTCCCAACACATCTCTGCAAAGAGTTGGGCTGTCTTGGCTATAAGCTCATCCTTCTGCTTCTGAATTTGTGAGGTATCAGATACTAGGAAGTATCTAGGAAGTCAGTTTCCTAATTATTTTTTTAGTCCAGGTCAAGGGTGAACACTCAGCCAGTTTTTTGCAATTTGTTATAAAACCTTCCAAAATTCTTTTCAAGTCCATCTTCTGTATCATAGTTGGCAAATGCATGTTCTCAGTGGAAATCTGATGCATAYAAAATCCTTTTGGGTAGAGCACAAAAGTTTGAGATGTTCAGCTTCCTTTGGTAAGTGAGTGTCTCTGCAGAGGTCAGGAACCTACATCMCTCAAGCACAGGGATCAAGCCCTCTGCTGCCATGAAGCCTATCATGGGAGAAGGGCTCGCTCCTKGCAAGGATAGCTGTTTACACAGGGCAGAGAAACGTGGGCAAAGCAGAGAGGGCACAAGGCCTGACACCAACCAAAGAAGGTGCCAACAGTAGTTTCTCAGAAGATGCAATTATCCCTGCTGTCAACCAGGAGTGCTGAGGCACATGATAGTGTGCAAATACACACCAGAGTATTTCTCACTCTCAGGAAAATGGTAACAGGCGAGGTCAGGCAAAGATAGAATTGTATCCAAAGGCACACATGAAGCCACCTTCCCTGTCTGCAGTGAGTCTTAGCTCTGTTGGCAGAACACAAGTTCAGCTGCTCAGTCCTATGATTCACTGTGTTTTCTATCTCATTTATTAAAGAATAGAGAGAARGTAATGATGCATAACAGACCGCTGCCCCTGGAGCTCTTTCAGGCTGTGGACCACAAAATCCCTGATTCCAACTCTGAGAAATAATCAGCTACAGTACTGTTGGTTCTTAGGGACAAGCAAAGTTCATGGTGACCTGCTGACGTCGGGATTGTCAGCTGCCCAATGCTGTCTGCCTCTTCCACTGGCTGTCCCCTGCCACCCTGTGCCACCAGCTGTGCTGAGAGCACTGCRCTCATCATGCAGTGATGTCACAACACTTATGGAGAACCTGATGAGCATTGAGAAGCAAAGATGAAAAATTTTTTCTACTTTATAACAGGACAGATTTAACAGGACAAGAAACAMTGAGCTATGGGGAATGTGCACTGACATTTACAATTCCTTCTGCAGATACATCCTGTATAAAATGTGCATGTCTTCACTGTCTCCTTGGGTTTGATGAAAGAGATATTTAGTGGAGCTTTATCTTTTATCTTACATGYAATTTGGCTCACTGGATATAGTGACATGTAGACTAAGAGAAAAGGAAGATAATTACAAAAGTTAATTAAAATAGTTTCCAAACAAACCAGAGATTTACACATAATTTCTTCCAGAATAAATTGTTTTGTGTTTGGTTTGGCTTAATAAAACTTAAGTTTTATTTTTGATGTAATTTTTTAGGCTACTTCTGCAAATATGTAGTTATGATTTAAATAATCACARCAACCTGAATATTCACTTTTTTTGTGCCCAAGTGGTAAAAATATAAATGTTGCAGAAAATATATGTGTTAACACTGAGCCTCTGTAAATCTTTCCTATCTGCCACCACTGAAAAGGTAATTCTTTTTTAGGAGCAAAACCAAATTCATTAAACCAAAGACATTCAGAGTTAAGACATTGACTCTTTTTTTCTCTTAGCTCAATACAATTTGTTTATATATTACAGCATCTCCTGCAGGTTATGTAAGTCCTGTTGCAAGAACTTGTGATATCTGATGAATAAAGGACAAAGTCTCAGTTTAGTTTTGAATTTTCAGGATTTAGTGGATTCTTCTGTAACTGTGTCCCAGGTCTTACTGCTCCAGATGGTTCAACTGCAGATCATGTCTCTCTCTGGGTAATGGAGAAACTCCTGTCACTGCATGCCTTGAGGCTGCAACCCTGCATGCACCAATATAATCAAAGGACATTCCTTGGGAAATAGTGCTAAAATTCACACATTAGCTGACAARTTTCTTTTTGAATTAGATGAACTGCTAGATTGCATTATTAGAAACAGCTTTTGCATTTTATGAGTTATCAGTCACTTAAATTAGAAGAATAATCCTCTGAATCAAAATTCTATCCTTAGTTYAGTTTTTAATATTCAGACTACATGGACATCCATTTTGACATCACACAAACTAGTTRGCAATCAGAAAGTGTAATCTTGTTCATTTAATTCAGATGAATATTCTCACTGGGGTTAATGAAGTTCTCCTAAGAATAATATGAACATGGTTACTTAATTCTTGCCTAGATAATGTTAAATCATTTGATTAAATCCTTTTTTTCCCTTCAAGGCTACTGACAAGAAAAATTAACCAAGACTCACAAATATCCAGCTGTGATCCAGYACAAACCACATACATTCCCAAGGAGAAAAAGAAAATGAAGTTTCTTTAAGCAGAAATATGCTTTTAATATGAGAGTGAAGACAGAGCAATACTGCCAGGTTACCATAATTAACTAGGCCAACTTTCAAAAAACCCCAAACCCAAATATGCAGACAAATTGCCTTCAGAAATTMATTGGATTCTGCATAAAAATGTTTTGCATTTTACTTGCAAATGTACACTTTTCCTGAGGATAAATGTGTTTGCTCATTTAATTAAATAATGCATGCTATGACACACCAGAAAATATRCAGAACAGTGGATTAAAGGGCTCATGGACACCACACCCTGATCATGACATTTCTTATCTTCTTAGCTCTAGGACTGGCCATTGAAACACTACGGTCATCACATGGGTGAAATGCACTTTGGGAATACAGGCAATATRCACTCAATTACTGCTCTTTATTTCAGGGATATAAAATTGAGAGGAGACCAAGTGTTTTTAATCAGTAGGCATACATATTGCATAAGAAAACTGCATCAAGAAAATGCTGATTTCTCCGCACTGAAGAGCATTTTCAGCAAGGATTGTACCTGTGAGCATGAATGTTTGACAATCCCTACAGACAATCACACAGTGATGACTAACAGTTAACAAAGAGCAGGTAAAGTCTTATAGTATACAATCAGCTCTAAATTTTATACATATTTAAATCCATAAAATCCTATATAATGTTGCCTCAGTAGGAGACTGGCATATAAGGACACAAAATGTCAACCTGTCCCATGGACAAAGCTGGGCTATKGTTCCAGGCAGTGCAATGGGAGGGGAAGAGCTGTGTAGGGACAGCATCATTTATTTTCACCAAATCACAACTAGCCATGCCAAAAAAAAAAAAAATGAACTAAGGTCATGCAACTTTTGGTTTTTTTGTACCTCTTGATTTCTTAATTGATAAATGGCTATTACACTTTATTCATTTGATTAAATAGTATTTACACTTTTACTTTTGTGGCTATTCCTCTTTTTGGAAATAAAAAATAAAAGAAAAATAAGTTAATAGCAAGAGTATGAGTCTTTTGGCACTTTCAAATTAGTTTATTTTTGGAAAAKCATGGCTTCATTAATCTGAGTCTACATAAAAATCTACCACATTTTTAGCTCAAATCTTCCAGGACATTTCACCCTCAGAGCCAAAATGGAGATGTTTTGAAAGAGGAAAAGCATACAAAGCTGCTGATAGGTGGTAATGCAGCAAAAAATAGATAAGAAACTGTCACAGTGTTCTTAGCCAGTGTGTTCCAGCAGCTGTATCATCATCCCACCACATGGCAAATCAGCACGTCTTTTATTTCCAGGAGTCTCTTAGCTCCCTCCTCTCCTTCCTCAGTCCTTCCTTTCTGCCCTTTTGTGTTTCACTCTGTAAAAATATATGCTAGCCACAGGACAAGTGAGAGAATAGCATGACTTGGCAGGAAAACTAAGAGAGATGGATACCTAGAAMAAAAAATAAAAATGTTCAATAAGAAAATGGTGGAGCAGCTTGTGGAAGACAGTCAGGCTACTTGTAAGTACAGGCAGATACTGGGATGACACTGAAACAGAATATTTAATGTATGTCTGTAATAATTATCAATATTAATATCACTATCTAATGGCTGTTAAAAGCATAAAACCTAGAAAATAAAGATTGATAGAATTCATACAAACCATTATGATAATTKAAATCCTTATTATCAGTGTTTACTTATGTCTTAGGGTAGAATAATGAACCTTTAATTACAGGCAAGCAATTTCATGTAGGGATAAATCAGAACTTGGGCATAGTGATAGCATTTATCCAACAATGCCCTTGATTTTGGCACTCATTCAGCATTCTCTATATTAAGTTTTAATGCAAAACATCTGAAGCACACAGTTAATAAAGCTGTTAGGTACAACTCATATAGAATGAAATGTTCCCCATTCTCTCCCCTTTTTTGTCCTTTCAACTCACACAAGCCTTGTTTTTACAGAATGGCTTCACTTTTTTGATCTCCAAACTAAGGGAAAAATGRAGCCAAACAAAATAAAACACACATGCAGCAAGCACAGTTGATTTCTGGGGCTGGAAGGGTGAAATGCAGAATGACTTCTTCTTCCGGGAATGTTTTGTTAAACATGGAGAAATATTGTTTTCTAAAGGAACTACACATATTAAATGTTCTTAAACAGTGTCATAGCAAAAGACTGATGACTRTATTTCAAAAGAAGGAGACCTAGAATACAGTAAGAAGTATTTGTGTTAATTTATTCTATTTTCAGTGCATATTAAACAAACTGTGACCTGTCCTGAACTTGAGATTCCTTGAGAGGCAATATAAAATGTTATTAAACATGCTAATGGGATAGAAAAAAACCCCCACCCTTGTGTCAACACTCAGACTCCTGATTGTCTCAGGCAGCCCTAGTCAGAGGTCCACAGCCAGCAAATTCCCCTCACATGCTACCAGARGCCTGGCTCAAGCACCCAATGTGGTCTGGGCAGCAGCCTGAGGTGTTTTCTTGCCATTTAAAGGCAGATTTTTGGTGCTTGCAATGCACTGGTGCTTTCATGGGAGATGTGCTTCCCAGTGAGCAAGGTGCTGCTGGGTGGATCCAGGTACTGGGAGCAGGGTTTACTGCAGCTAAGCCAAAATCTCTACCATAATCACTAATGTTTGCCTGATTTAGAAGATGGAAAACCATAAGGTAAATAACAAGGTCATTGGTGTTACAAAGTTAAGGGAAGAGAATTATAGTGACATTCCAAAAAAATATGAAGAGAATGAAGAAGTTCTTACTTTCTGTATGAGCACMGAAAGTTCATAAGAGGAAAATTAGGCAGTATTATCTAAAATAATTTCTTATGGTTAATATTTTAAAATGCCCAGAGCCCCAAACTCAGCTGTCAAGCCACTGTTCCAACATCTAAAAATCTATGCAAACTTTGCAAATAAATTGCAAAGCCTCTGGCAAGAATTTAGTACCAAAGATAGGAAGATCTTCAAGTTGTCTATTTTCCTTTTCTGCCTTGCCTACTTATCTAGCCACCTACAATGCCYTAGTATGTATATATAKAAATATATATAGACATGCAGATGTTATTCTAAACATTCAAATATCAATAGCAGTATCACCATAGTTAATGTTTTGGCTTTTATTAAGCTAATTTTATTAGCTCAAATTTAAAYGGAGTATTGCAAAATCTCAGTAAGAACTAGATTTGACTTTGGATATMTTTAGGAGTAATGAAGTTCTAAATATTTCAAGTTAGAAGTATTTATTCATAAAGWAAAATGGAGTCTACTCAGTATTTCATGGTTAGAAGTGAAATTATTTGTCTGGCTTTGTAKTTAATTGAACTAATTAGTAGCTGGACTCACCTCAATTGTTCTGTTTCCTAGGAAAGGACTCAGTCTACCCCATTTTACATGATCTATATCATCTGATATATGTCTTATACGAAATTCTGGGGAAAAATTTGTAAGATGAAGAAAGATTCTTATTTTACACAACCTRTTTCACAAGACTCTCTGAAACTGAGATGTTTAAATGACCAGAATMATCTTGCTTGTTTTGCTGATATACAATCCATTATACATTCCATTTATGGCTGACATTTCTTGAGTTTAGGTAACCTTATAGTCCTGATCTCTCTTTAAAGATTATTTTATAATTAAAACTGAAATACACACATCAACATATACACAAAAGTTCTCTTAACAGAATTCTAAGGCTGTGAGTTCAAGCAGTCAAATGATTTAGAAATATAAGAATCAAGAATGCTGGGGAATTCTTAGGTCATGTCCCTTTTATAAATATGCATAATATTTAATGATGTTCCTCTATTCTCTGTTGCTGCTCCCAATAAGAACTTTTCCACAAGTTTTTGTTTGACTGGCTGTGGAAAGTAGCTCCTCCAGGTCAACATATCCACTGCTAAAGATCTAGATTTTATTTCAAAACTTGACGAGATTTACCAGGTTGTATTTTTTTCTTAATATTGATCATTCATTAGCAATAGAAGCATGGAAGCTATGTATAGGCATATAAGGTATTTGTCTTAGCTTGCGATCTGCCATGAAAAAAATTCAACCCAAATAAAACTGGAGAAAGTTGTAAGGAATCTAATCATAGGTCACAGATTGGTAATGGGGAGTGCTGGACAGTCTGATATTAGTGCAGACTGGTACTTATGAGTTATGCCTGAACTGCAATCCATCATGAATGTAAGAGTATGAAGAACATAAATTCATTATTGGTTTGGTAAGCTTTTCTTTTTTTTTTATTTTTCTTTTTTTCCAAAACACACTTTTCAATAGACTGGAAGATCCATATTCTTTCTTGTCATAGATAGCTCTGGAAATCCAACACAAAGGATAAGCACAGGAGAAGAAAAGATAGGTATGGACACCTGAGGGGCATTTTAGTTTTCACTTCTCTGAAGTAGCCTATTTCTCTTAAGAAGGTTACAACCCTCTCTGAGCCCACTATTATAGACAAAGCTATATAAATCCAGTATGGTTAGGATATCCTGCATGAGATGGGCTGAAGATAATAATGGATTGAAGTCCAGTTTGAGCGTTGAAGTACCCTGAAAGTTGCAATATTTATTTAGAGAAATTCAAAATAAAAATACCACAACTTTTTTATTTTTAGCAACTAAATGGTTTCAAAATTGACCACAGTATTACAGCAATGTGAAGGAAGGGTTAAATAAGCTCAGAATGAAATGGTAGAACAYAAGTCAAACATCCTGTYTGGCTAAATTGYTACAGACTGCACGGTGTGATTATGCAGAAAGCAGTAAAATGCTGGAGTATCCATTTACAACATTGGGGAAAAATGGATTTATCTAGTGGTAAGTTAAAACTGTTCCTAGTTATGATTTCTCTGAGCTGAGACTAGTACAATACTTCATTGCTATCAATCTGCCTTGGCATGCTGGAGAACAAAATGCAACCAGATTCAGRAGAAAGGGACATGACCTCCTGAACTTGAATACCTGCCCTATCTTGTGGCTGTCATTAACTCATAGYTGTTGACCAAAACTTTTGTTGCACTAAATGACTGATAGTGAATTTTAAAATGCAAAAACATATCTGTTAAATTAATCAGCAACTGTTACCTTGCCCATGTTTATTCAGGTTTTATTTATTGTGAAATATGAGATGACATATTTTACTCATCATTGTGGAAATATTTATATCCTAAGTGGCAAGTAAATAGAATAGCTAAAACATAGTTAAATAATATGTATTACTAATTATTGAATAAAAGACACCTTTTGGATTTTGAAGCTTAAAAGCTGATTCAGACACTGAGTGTGAAAAGAAAAATTRAACATTCAATTTATATCTGGAGTTCAGATTCTAGTTTGCTGTTCTAAAATATCTGGGAAAGCATGTAAGCATACACATGATTAACACTTYCTTGGATCATGGGCATGGGAGAGTRTAAATGACATCAACTTGGAAAATATAGTAAAGTAGCATTAAGTGCATACATTAAAAGTAAAGGAAATTACAAGCTGACATCAAAGGGACTAAGGATATTTCAAGGAAGCTGCAATTTCCAGTATAGTAAAACATTACATTATAAGCTGCATAACAAAAAAAAAGAAGATCTAAAACCTGAGTCTACAGATGCAAATTTTTACCCAATTTATATTGATTTTTGTCACCATTGATTTCTGATTTTAGCAGTGATAACTTGAAAAACTGCATTTTGGTTACTTTTAAAATTACAGAAATTAGATCAATTGAAATAACTTCAAAGAGATTTCAACCATGTATAAGCAGATTTCTAATGCTGATTAAAGCATTGAAACTTACAAAGTGCTTTCAGATAAAAAAAATAATTTTGTTTAATTAAAAGAAAGTATTTTTTATTCTTTAATATAAAAGATGTYCAAAAATTTCTGCATATAGCTGTTGCTTTGAATAAATCATAGAATCATTGAATTGCAGGATCATAGAACCAGAAAGTGGTATGGATTGTAAGGGACCTTCAGAGGATCTTAAATTTTAGTCACGTGGTCTTGTTGCAGCAGGAGAGAAAGCTGTGTGGGAAAATACAAGCTATCAATTTCACAGTAGATAAGGCAGCAGAGACAGCATATTTTTAAGTGCCAGAAAAATACAAATATGAAGACCTCATGAAAATCAAAATGGAGAGCTGGCAGCCCAATTCCTCAGAGAATGACTAACTGTGACTTAACTGCTGCAAATTGTTAGTGCATGTTATAAACCCATTTATTTCAAAATTATATAAAAGAGAAATTTACATATTTTGGTACCTGAATAATTGATGAATACTTTCAGGTTTCAAAGTGCCAGGTGTGAGGGTTTGCAACCTTTTCTGCTGAGGAAATGTAAAATGTATGGTTCTTTAAAAATTTCCTCAAATGTTCATTAGAATGTACATGGATGAGCATTAGTTTTCTTTTCATCCCTTAGACTCCTGTGCCTTGATGTAAGKTATGTAGGGATTCAGATGACCACGTGAACAGGAAGAAAGAGGTTTAGCAAAGGGAGATACTAATTGTCACTGAGKGGTTATGCATTTTCTTGCATTTAAATACTTGAAATTATTTAGCACCTCAATCCTTCTTTRTAATCAGTGTTTAAAGGAAAAATATTATTTTAGTAATCTCTTGAACTCCATCATTTATCCTTAATTTCTATTCAATTCAAGGGTAATCTCAGTTTCCTGATGTAAAGGAACAAAACAGGGCTGACTTTTTTCTTAGAAGAATTGAGGACCTCAGAGAATAAAATAGCAAAGCAAATGCTGAGAAATTCTTTCATTCAAATTCCACTTCCATGAATCATCTCTCTCTCTTGCTCTGTAAGTAAGTGTGATATRTGTATCAGAGGAGAGAATAAGTGAAAATGTCCATTATTACTTTGACTGCCATCTACTCATGCATTTTGGCAGCACCTTGGAGTCAGGAAGTAGAAAGTGTAAAATATGTTTCTAAAGATTCAGATTCCATCCAGTTTTAAATTATTTAAMAGCAATTTCAGATTTTCTATTTGCATTTCTCAGAAAGGCACTTACTTTTTGGTGAAGTTGTGTCTCATTCTTTAGCTGCATAAATCTTAGGTGGTTCAAACATATTCTTAAACTTGSAGAATTTGCAGTGGAGAAGATAATACATCAGTAAGTATGTTTAGTCCTCCTTTATTTAAATGCTACATTTTTCAAATTTCTATGTTATGAAATAAATAACTCTTAGGTGTCAGTAAAAGACAGAAATGGATGTCTGAACTGTATTTTTCAGGCAGATGTCCCCTTGCTCTGCTCATGCTGTGAGTCCAGTGGGAGCTGYGTGGCCCAAGCTAATACACTGCCAAGCTTGACCATGAATTGCACCCACACATCTTTCATTTTGTCCAGAACATATGAAGAGTAAGCTGAGGCCTGCYTCCAGAAGACATTGGAAATATGGCTGAGCATATTTTCTTGAATCTACCTAGTTGTGAAGTAACTAATTGAACAAATAGTACRGCTTTGTGTTTTGAAATAATGTAGTCCTTCTACATAGATGTTGAGGGGGAAGGGGTTAGGCTTAGATCACCCTGAAAGATACCTGCTTTTGCCTTGAAATCTACTTAGAACTGTCTAAACTTGATGACAATTTTTGGAAAACCTCAGCAATCCATAAATTTGCAGAAGAAATCAGGTGTAGAGGATCTCAGTGTCATCATAGTTGGCTTTCAGATACCATGGGCTGAACATTAGAGCTTTTCCTTTTCCTGGTCTCTCACTTGTCTTCTTGAGAGGAGCCATATTGCASGTTAGACTCATGGGTTTCCCCGAAAGCAGGGTGGAGAGCAAGGATGCACAGGAGAGCTTCACTGCTGTGTGGGACAAAGAACCTGCCTTGACTCAAGCTTCCCTTCCCATGACTTGCTCTTTGCTTTAACTGATGCAGAATGAAGAAATGGTGCTGGAAGTTAGAACAGGAATTCAAAATCTGCTCCYGTCATAATCAACTGCTGAACTACACAATCATGTGTCCTTTTGGTCCCTTGTCTGCTATGGTAAATGACAGGTTTAGAGACAGGCATCAGCTCCCATGTCTCTAATGCTTAGCTAAATATCACCTTGCCCCTACATCAAGCAGTCCTGTATCACCCAGATACTAAAACATGCATCTATCTTATGCACACATTTACGAGGATAATTTAACATTATTTTGCAAACAAACACTAGACCAAGAARAGATCTTTAATCTTAGGAGGTCAGGTAGAAAATTAATTTCAGATGTGCCTGGTTTGTTCCACAGTAGCTTGTTTCCTTAATCTAGGAAGAAACTGAACACGGACTTCTGTGCCTTCTCATATGCAATCTCATCCAGCTTGCTAACACAGGAACAGTTATACTTCCAGAGATGCAAAATAGACATGCAGTGAAATCAGTTTGTTTAATGAAAGCCTTCTGGGTAATCCRTGTTAAAAATGCAGTGAGTTTGGTGTAAATAGTGTAAGTCAGACTGGATGTCCAGTGTTCCTACCACGTTTATACTAAAACTATCCCAACACCTCCTAGTTTAAACTATCAGATAATATTCAGCACTTGGTATTTTTCCTCCAAAATGTTGTTATTCTACTCCAAGGGTGAAGCAAAAGGTGTTAGTTTATAAAGCTCAAAGGCAGCCAGAGAGAGTGCCGGTGTATCTCTTCTGAGATAACCCCRGACTGTGGTGTTGAACGGCTGTTTYCTCACTGCCCGTGCTTGGAAGAAAGGATCAGAGAGTCCTTGGGTTGCAGTTTGAAGATGTTTATTTTAAAATCCTTATCTCTAAGTTCAGTYAGACCAGCGTGGTGTTCACAAGCAGCTGGAAAAGTGAATTCTCCCYGCCCCGGAACAGCACCWRGGTTTTTATAATYTAAATTACGTTAACRTTGTTTTCCTCTAAAATCCAATAACTAAAATCCAAGTCACACAGTGAAATCACACCTTCACCCAATCCTAAAAAMCCAWCACCCTTTGCAAARAGGAAAAGRAAGAGAAAAACAGGAAAATGTGACTTTATCAYATTSATCTGCCTCCATATTTGCCTAATAATAAGAATACAGAGAAATCTAAAACTAATATCTATACAYCCAGTGATATAATAAAAAMCACACCAATCAAACCCTCGTGTCATCCAAATCCTCAGACAGCTTTGGAAGCCTTCTCCAYGGTGTCAGATCAAAGCYAATGCTATCTTTCMAGCAGRCTGTGTGAGCCCATCCCCCCTGTCCTGGCTGCTGCCCATTCAGGAGAYCCAGASAAATACTCTGSTCTSCCACAAGAGAGGACAGGTTCATATTCAGGCACAGGTACAGCTGTGGGGAGGCAGCTCCTTGCTGCAGATGGCAGYTCCCTGTCCACACTGCCCAGCACAACTCTGGGCTCTCCTCTCCGGGAGGGCATGTCTCTGAAGGCTTCCATCACTGCAATTGGTGATTCTACTCTTGCTTGTAATTCCTGCAAAATRTATCTTTTAAAGACCAAGGTACTTTGAAAAACTTCTCTAACACCAGTGGTTTATRGTTTAGCATAGCTTTTAGTTAAAAAAATGAAATAGTTAGCTGCAAGGACCTTAGATTGACACACGGTTCAGCCAGTGAGAAAAGTGAGTTCGTTTTCGTGAATAAGCACATTTATAAAAGCTGGGGATTTTGGGAACTCCCCTCTCTTTCTGCTGCTCRCTTCAGGAGAGGTGGGAAGCAGCTCCAGCTCCCTCTGGCTGGGGGGAGCTGGGGCCCTGCTGGGCCCCGCCGGGCTCTGCCGGGCCTGTCGGGGCCTGTTGGGCCCCCGGCCTAGCTTGGGGCATCTGCTAGGCTCAGTGACTCTTGGGCAGAGAGAGAGGAAAAGCTCTGAGCCTGGGTTGAGCCTACCCTGAATGAGACCGAGGGGTTTAGAGGATGAAAGCTGCATCTGCCACCATGGGTGCCATCGCCGCCGTTCCTGTTCCCCCCCCCCCGCCATGTGGCCTCAGCGTTTTCCAAGATCTGCCGCCATCGCCCAGCCGAGTCACGAGACAATCCCTGAGCTACAGGTAACTGTTTCTTTGCCAAGGTGAACTTTGCAGAACACTGACTTTCTCTAGGGTGAAGAAAAAGTCATGGTGAGGACAATTCTATTGAGGCTACATGAAGATACTGAGGTCTGTGAAAGARGTGTTGTGTCTTAAGGGATGGGGAGATGAGAAGATGCCCTTAGGCTGAAATTTTTTTGTGAATTGTGGTAACAAACTATGCTAAAATATATCTTTAAACCATGGAGAATATGAACTGGGGAAATAACTGTTCAGATTGGTAATTTTTGAGTAGAGGTATTTGCAATAGACTAAGTAGATACAGATGAAGCAGTGTCCCTGTGGTCCCCTGAGGCATCTGAGTAAGATGCTTAGATGTGATATAAGTCCTCTGCACCAGTGTTTTGAATAAAAGTGAGAGATGTTTCTGCCCTAGAATGGGATGAAGAGTATCCTTTGCACCTGAACTGTTAATTTTAAAAAATAACACCCCAGAATGCATAGAGTCCATGACCCAAGTGCAGCTGATGGGAAAAACTGCACTTTATGGGAGAACCACAGAGACAGAATTTTGTTTCTGGGKGGCTGTCTTCTGTGAGAGCTAAAAACCACGTGTGGACTGTTTCTGTCCTGGTGGAGAGTTACCATAACCAGAAGAAACTTCTCTCTCTAGAGAYTGATAAAAGATTATTCTATAAGGAGTACAGACCTTAAGTTCTGAGTTCTTGCCTTTATAAATGTCTGTAAGAAGAAAAGAAGCTGGTGGGAGAGGGGGAAAGTGTTATGGAAGTTTCATTTTGATTTTTTGTTGTTTTTTTTTCCCTCCTTGTTTCCTTTTAGTGTGTGTGAATAAACTATCTTTATATCTTTTAAGTTTGAGCCTGCTTTGCTATTCTTTTAATCCTATCTCACAGCAGAAAAATCCTGAAACCACCACACAGTGACATTGTCAGAGATAAATCAGAGATTCCCTTTTTTTTAGACATATCTACAAAAAWTTTTTTAAAAAATACTGAAAACATTGGATTGACAATTAGATTGACTAAGACAATTTGAAAATTACCTATGTTTTTAGATTAAGGAAATATCATATGCAGCCAGCAGGGCAGATGGCAGGAAACTTGGACCCTGATGTAAATTTTGAAGTTAAGAAACAGAATTGCAAGGTGCAGTTTCAGTTTCTCCCTTTTAGGGTTCAGCTACAATAGAAGAATAACATTTTACGAAATATGAAGATCTCATCTGTGTTAAGATGGCCCCAAATGTGAGGTAAGAGGTGGAAACTCCTGAGTAAAATACATGCTTTAGTAAAGAGTGGGCTGGTGCTGAACAAAATGAAGATGGAGGATAACAGTCGGAGATGGAACAGGAGATGGAAACAATGAAAAGGAACAATGGAAAAGGAGTCAGGGGTTTCACATTAGAAATAGTGTTCATTTAGCCCAAAGACAGCTTTGCATCTGACCAAAACACACTCTTGAATGTTTTATGCAGAAATAGACATGTTTACATTGTTTAATAGAAAAAAGGTTTTGGCACGTTTGTCATGCAAACTGCAGGTCTTGAAAATCTTTGGAATTTGGTGCAACTCTAATAAATGTTTCTATACATTTAAGTAGTCTGTTTTAAAGGCAAAACCAATCCTGGTATTCTTTTGCCACTGGCTTTAATACATGGCTGTTTTGGGGAGGCTGTGCACTTGCCATGTAGAGGAACTGCCTGGCAAAAGCAGATTGGCATAGAGAAGTGTGACCTGGCAAAGAGCAGATCCTTTGCTAATGAATCAGCACAAGCAGTTCAGTTTGGATAGAAACAAACTATAAAATGCCAGCTCAGCAGGAACCCTTCCTCGAATACATCAAAGCTGTTCCTTTTTACATGGCACAGCTGCCTTCTTTCCAAGAATTTCTAGGCCARTATTCTTGCTTTCAAAGAGTTTTTAAAAGCATACAACCCCCATCCTGCCCCAAATGTCCACAAACAAATAAAAAGGGATATAAAATTAAAAGCATCAAGATATTAAAAACATCAACCAAGCAAACATCAAAATATTAAAATAATCAATCATGTAAAGCTGACCAGAGCTGGTTACAGTCCCCCCTTGCTTATGTGATGATGAAAAAACATGCTGCTTTTTTTCTGAAGTAGATATGTTGAACATTCTTGTTTTCTTTATCTGGGTATTTAATGTTTTTTTCATAATGTTTGATTTCCTCTATAATTAAGCACTAAAGTACTTACATTATTTGCATGAACTAGATTTCAATTGCATCAGTAACTGTGGGATATTTCAGCAATCAGAAGTAATATAAGGAGTAACACAATAGCCGAGCTATCTTACAGCATTTCTGATGCTATGGATTCTGTAAAAGAATAAGAAGACAGCAGGTCAATGTGTTACTAATTACAATAGTGTGGTTGTGGTGTTGTGGCTGTCCCAAGACAGTGAATGAAAATCTATGAGTTCACCTTTGTGAGGGTGTGCCACAGCACACACTCTGAGACATGGGGCACTAAGCACTAAGTGCATCAGCCCTACAGCCTCATCCGGTTGCTGGGCAGGAGTGGGGGAGTGCTCTCAGCCACAGGGTGTTTCCCAGCTGGGACAGTAGGTAGCAGAGATCTGGAGGTAACACTGCTCCCATAGGTCTTCTCAGTTTGTTCTACACTGTTAAGACAAATGGCACTAGCATAAAAAAGGCAGGAATGTTGCATTGTGATGCAAATATCAGGCTTATGGCAAGGGCTCACAGGCTGCTTGTGTTGGTGCAGAAGGAGATGACAGAGTTGAGCAGTGTTACTGGCCAAGCCAGGCTGGGTTTCCTTCTAAATGTCTCAGCAGTTTTGGCCTTATGTCTTAACTTCAGCAGAATTTATGTGTACTGGATTAGATTCAGGCATTGTATGGGTTAGTGATCTTCTGCAAAGTATTATTTTTTTAATAATAACTAGAAATATACATTGGTAAGAAGCTGGATGGGAAACTTGGACTTGTCAACAACTAGGATGAAGTAGGTACATCTGAAARGGTAAGCAGTGTACCAGGGTTTTCTGGTTTTGTGTTGATGTGCAACAGTACAAGGAAAATGGTCACAACAGAGACAGGGGAGGGACATGCCATACTCGGGGCCCTTGTTCAGAGCTCAGTGAAAAAGAAGTTCTTTGGAATGTTTCATGAGTGTTCAAGCATCCAAGGCTGCTGCTGTTGCTGTCGATTGCCTCTAAGATCTGCTGCACTCTAAGATCAGAGCACCACCTGTGGCTTTGGATCGAGTATTACAGAGGACACATCACTCCTGTGTGAAAGAGTAATCTTCTCTTGGGAACAAACCAGCTCTTCCATTTCTGGGTAAGCAAAGCAAGCTGTTTGTGGGATGTGAAGGACTTGTTCTGATGTCACAACTGCGTCTGCTGAGACCATCTCTTGCTGTGCCAGAAAGGACCARAATATGGCCTGGGAGATGTCCTAGAATGTATATGAATATATGGAGAAAAACAGACTAGCAGGATGGAAGCTGTGAGACAAAGAGTTCTGTGATGTACTGAGAAGAGGACACAAGGAGAGGAAATTTTTTTTAAGGTATACCATATTATATGCAGCAGGTATACCATATAATAGGCAGAGGTGCAGCTTCAGAGCAAGACTGAATTAGAGGCATTAAAGAACACAGAATTCAGCAAGTAATTAAATAAATAATAAGCACATAAAAATACACAGGGTAGAAAGTACATTGAAAATACCCTCTTCCTGGGTATGCCATTATTTTCTACCAGACTAATTCAGCACCTACACCTTTTTTGAGAGCATTTAGGGTCCAAAAATGAAGAGACCCTCCAGGAAATAACTTCCCAAACTTACCTTGCTTGATGAAACCAAGCTTCCTTCAAATTCAACTAAGTCAAGTATTGATGGAGATTGTGGTTGGTTTTTTTTTTGCTTTAATGACCTTATAAGAAGTGAGAAGTTCAAGTTCAGATCCCTACATAGCCAGTTCTCTATTGAGCTTTGGTCAGTTCAAATCTTAATCCCCTGCTGCCCACAGGCTCTTCCAAAGTTTCAGTATAAACCATAGCAAAAGGAGTGGAAGGCAGGGAGGATGTTAAAGCACAGGATGCTTTTTCATGAGTCCAGGAGGAGAGGAATAAGAGGGTCATGAGGGACCTGAAGGCTGTATCTCAAGTGTTTGACCTGGAATTATTGCAAAATCATGTTATAGAACTGGAGCTGTAACATTCACACCCTCCTTTTCTTAAAATAGGCATTTAGAATGAATCTGATTTCAGTCCTTCAACGCATTAAATCTCCGGATACGGAGATGGGGACAATAATCGTTGCCTTCTCACAACCAGTATGTGAAACTAAATTCTTGAATGTGCATGAGGTTATCAGATACGATTCTGATTTTTTCCCTATGGTCAGTTGGGAGGAAAAGAGTCAATCTCTATAAATAAGGCTTTGAATCAGTGGGCAGCTAGTAAGGAAACAGCAAAATATTTAAGAACTGCTCATGGTTTTGCAGTAATCTATTATTAAAACAAAGTAGAAGTGATAATACTGTGACAAACAGTGTGAAATTATAAAAGTCTTTACTAGGTAGAACACATACTGTTTTAGCACTTTATCTCTCTGAAAGGATGAACRAGCTAAATATGCTTTTCTGAGAGGGCTGCTTAAAGAACCCTCTGTTAGAATATGTTCCACTGTTGATAATTAAAACCAGACAAATGTTCTGAAAATCCACAAATATCTGGGTTCTTATSCAGAAAAGATGGTTGGCACAGTCCTACAACATGCTTTTCTGATAAACTTCTTTGGGCACTTGGAATCATTTGCCCAGGGAGGTGGTGGAGTCACCATTCCTGGAGGTGTTCATAATAAGACWGGACATGGCACTCAGTGCTATGGCTTAGTTGATAAGGTGCTGTTAGGTCATAGGTTAGATTTGGTGATCACAAAGGTTTTTTCCAGCCTAGTTAACTCTGTGACTCTGTGATGTAACATGATAAGCAAGAAATCGTGGTATCCCCGAAGGCAGATAGAGGTTGCAGCTTTTTCTTTACAAAGTCATGGCTTTGATTAATTACAAATGCCTGCATTCTCATACTCACTCTGCCCACTGGCATATAGTTGTGCCACACGTAAATATTTAATCTACTTTACACTGGAGTGGTCATATAAGAGGTAATATTTAAGAACATAGAAGGTCTTGTGACAGATAGGATCACAGATTAGGCACACAAAGGAGCTACTGAATGGTCAGAAGCTCCTTTAAAGAAAATGTAAGACAGCATTCCTGAGAGAACCACCTACTGCCAATTCACTCAGCATTTCATGAATGGCCTTGTTTATAGAAGTGCTTGAAAAAATTTAACCTGTCTCACTTGTTTGCACACAAATTACAGCTTTACCTTCATAAAATCTCTGGTTTTTGAAAGCTCCTTTTAGCACCCAGTACACTTCTGTATATCAACTATTTTTTTTGTAGCCCAGAACAGTTTCAGGAAGGAAGCAATGAACTATAAATGTCTGCATTCATTACATTAGGCGAATCTCTTGTTCYATTCTACCAGGATGAAGTTTTTGGCATATTTATGTTAATTTCTATTCATTCACTGGAAACTCTTAGCAACATCTGATAGTCTTTGGGGTCTCTTCATCTGAATGTCCCTGTGGGCACTGGTGGCCCAGAAACATCTGTCCTCTCCTCCCTGGGAGGATTCAGAGGAAGGGACATGAGGAGGAAGTGTTCTGCAGGGTCTAGCTTTTGGCTGCTGCTTGCTCTCATGAGAAATGATTCGAGGGACCAAAATTACAGGGGGCACAAAGCCAACACTACTTAAAAAATAAGCAACTCCACCCCTGTTTAAATGCCCCCCTCCTCCCTCTCAAATCACAGATAATGCAGTTTATTTGTTCTCTCAGTGCATGAATGAGGTACGTTTCTGGTGAGAAAGGTCTGGCAGAAGACTTGCCCATAGGGGATAGATAAGATACTGATAGATGGGGAAAATAAATTACTTCAGATATCAAGATATGCTGCATAATAGAACCTTCTACATACTGTGTCTTTGTACTATTGTCCTCAAGATCTCCTGGATTCCTTCTTCAGTGGCTAAAATACTCTTTTTGCTTGCCTGTTAGTATTTACAGAAGTTTCTGACATAAAGCTCACCTTTGTGTATGTGTGTGGTCAGGCTGTTGTGTTGTGTTTGTTTTGGAGCTAATCTTGCCTGCCACTGAGGTAAATGAAAGGTCATCCATCAACTATTCAATATTTCTTCTGGCTGGCAGGATAATGAATATTATCTGTTCAAAGAGTAGAGAATTTAGAATTTCATTGCTGGAGAGGTAATACACAGCATCTGAAGTTTTTGTTAATATCAGAAGTCTAGATGTTGGACATTTATGGTAGACAGAGAGTGTGATTTAACTTTCCTTGTGGAGCTGTTGAAATTTCTTCATCTTCACAGTGTAACAGAGCTCCTGCTATCCCTTGGGGTAATGCATAAGAGCATCTGTTGTGCATAAAGTGCTGAAAATAGTAGAAAATTCAGTCTTCTGTGCTTTGGTTTAGAAAAGAGCCAGTCACCACTTAGGATGAGAGAAGACATCTTGAGGAGAGCAATTCATAGGTGAAGGCAGAAGAGGACTGTAATTCTCCACTGGAGTATCCTGCAAAGAAAAGATGAAGCAACTAATTTCAAAGGAGAATTTCTTTGTTATTATAGAAATTGAGATAAAAGCCTTGTTAATTCACAGGAGAAACAATTCAATTTTCTATTTTTTTTGCTGAATTCATGAAAAGCCTGCAGCCCTTCTCAGGTACTAAAGTTTCTCTGATTTTGCATGAAAAATGAAGGTTCTAGCCTGACAGAGCAGCAACTAGTGGCAGCATAGCAACTCAGCAGTAGTTCTTGATTTTCCCCCTATTCTGAGAACTATCTTCCATTTTGTTTGTCTTGTCTTTTCCACTTTCTCCCTCAACAATTTTTCCACTATTTAATTCTGATTTGACATATCTGTGCTGACAGAGAAGATTGATGATCTCTTATGTTCCTTGGGTCAGAGAATATAAATCAAACTAAATTGTTTTAGTAATAGTTAATAAAAATGGTCTGCTCTTTTTTATTTTATTTTTTTTAATAACAGAGCAAAGAAGTTTAGGGAGCAAAGAATGACAGGGAAGGTAGTTGGATATAATGTGGTGGTGGTTACTGAAAAATAAGGGTAGCTGTGGGCAATGTGTCAGTTTGTTCAGACTGAGACGGCTCAGGAGGAACTATCTGAATTTTTTAAGTTCATAATGTCAATTTGTCAAACAGCTGTCAATTTGCTTTTGTAACGAGAACTAATATGATTTTAAATAGCCATGCTATTTTTACTTTTATAATTGATCCTGGGTTTATTTCTTGTCCTCTTCCACTCAATGTCAGTTGAGGAACATGTGATCCTTGGAGACCAAGCTATAGTTGTAGATAATAAATCCATTAAGCCTGTCATTTTTTTGTTTTGAAGGAATATGCTTCAGAAGGTTAGGAAAAAACCCACGACAGAATAAACCCACGTATTTCTAAGCACTGATATAAAAATTGCTACAATTTTTGACTAGTATTTTTTTCTTAGTTTTGAAATATTCCTGCTAGGAGCAGCCTTATCAGGGATGATTTACTGCAGACATCAGATTGCTGCAGGATTTGAGAGATCCCACTGCAGATATCAGAGAGAGCAATCCCGGGCTCTATCATAGTTATTGCATAGGTTCTTCTATCTCTAGTGACAATGGTCAAAACCTGAAGAATTCACTGTTCTTCATGCTGGCAGGAAACACCCATGCAATCTCCAACACGTTTTAAACGTTTTTTTTCTTTTTTAGGAGGTGAAAGAGTCTCCAGGGATTGGGAGGCAGTGTTAGTGTATGCTGCATGTCCCCTGGAAGGACTCCATCATGCATTGACCTCCAAGTGATGATGACGAGGCGGGGAGGATTCTGTTCTCCTATTTCCGTATCTTCATGTAGTTCAGCATGCAGGTGCACATGGTTTGTGTGTACTTGCACAGCTAAATTATGCTTTATTTCCAGGAAAATCATCAGTGTCTTGTAGATCTTGTTTCACAGACAGGGAGTCTTCTACAAATGGCCACAGAAGCTGTGTTCTTACACCCATTTCACTCACTTGTCCCATTCTGTTCTACCCCAAATAAGGGCTGAACTGCAGCCCCCACCTGTTAACTGCACCAGGAGGCTTCTAGTTCTCTGTCCTTCACCTTCAAGTCTACTTCTTACTCCTTAGGTGTCTCTTGAACTTTTGTGTTTGCCCTTTACCAAACTATTTCCTCTAAAGCCACTTTTWAAAAACAATTCCATTTTTTGGGAGGTGTATGGAATTAGTGGTTTTTTGGGTTCAGTTGAAGCAAAAAAATTATCCACAGACCTGCTCCCTTGATAGCTAGATTACTTAGGAGGCCSTATGCAGAAGTGACACACAAAATACATTAAGGTTCCTTAAATATAGATATATTTGTCTTTCCAAGCAGAAGTTTTGATGACTTGCTTCATAGCCTAATCATATGCATTCTGAGGACAGTAAAGCAGGGTCTGATTAAATTCCATGCATATTCTGTGGTTCTGTGATTTCAAGCCCTGGATTAGTGCTGACATCTGCTGTTTATTCCTGCTAAATACATGCACCACAGGAGAGTGAATTGCTGCCTGTGTGCTTTGTGCTGACTCAGTTTTGTGTTTTATTTCTTACAAGGCAACACAGATAGAAGTCAAAAAGTACAGAAAAACCTCCATGGGTCAATAACTATCCATATGGAATTCTGAGCCGTGAAATAAGGACCAGACAGCAAAGATGAAACTAAATTTTTATCTTTTTAAATGCCTGACAATGCTTCTAATGAGGAAAGGGCTTGAGACAGGTAACCTAAGAAAGGAAGCTGTACAGGATGGATATTTAGTTTGGAAAGTCTTTAGTGCAGGGATCCCTTTTCTGTTACAATTTCTGTTACCACTTTTCTCTTACTCTTTCTACAGGACCCCCAAATTGCTGGGGTCCTAATCCACAGCTGGCATAGCTAGCTGCCACTGCAGGGGGAAGGGTTATAGCATCAGTGCAAGAACCCTGTGTACTCATTCTGCTTGTCTGCTCTGAGTTCAGACCCAGCAGCGCCAGTTCAGGGAGTTCCAGCCTGGCCACAGGCATTGCTGTCACTCTAGGCCACCAGGGCAGGTGTCACCACTCAGTGTTCCTGGGACCTGCAAGAAAGAGCTGCTGGGAGACAGCAGCTGCTTTCATATACGTTGTTATATGGCTTCTGTGGCCATTAGTCATCGCTGGGCTGGGCTGGATCAACAGTACTTTATGTGCTTTGTAATTGCTGAGAGCCTTAACTCTTCCTGCTCCCGCCAGTCATCCTCCCTTCTAACATCAACCAAAATAATTGTGGGGGACAAAACAGTTTTAGGGATTCATGCTGAGATTTTCTCATTATAAAAGGCATCAGGGAGAATTTAAGGATGGGAGGTTTGATGGAAATCCCAGATTTATCATAGTAGTGAAACTTTATGTTTCTGCTCTCCAGTGAAAGAAAATCCTTCACTTAAACAAAATGACCCCATGAACTGCTCCAAATACAGCCATGGTAGCTGCCAATTGCATTCCTTTCACAAGGCATTAGAATTAAGTTCACAAATGTTCACAGTTTTAGGATTTGTTTACTGTGATTAATATCATGAGTCAAAGGGAAGCAAAATCTTCAGGTTAGTTTTAAAATCAGAAGTGCTTTAAAATAACAYTTAAATAACTTTTATCTGTGTTGTGGTATTTCACTCCATTATAGTTTCCCTTTTCTAAACATTTTTTAAAATGCTTCATTCCTGTCCCACAAATCCATGATCCATGTTTTTCAAAGATTTTTAATTAAACTGGGAGAACTGGCAAAAGAGTGTTTCCCAAAGGGTAATGCTAACTAATGATGTCATTGCTGACTGTAAGGTTTCTGTAGTCTCTGGTGATGATCGTATTAATAGTTTTAAAATAAAGGGGAATAGATTTATATTAGAGATAAGGAAGGAATTCTTTGCTATGAGGGTGRTGAGACACTGGAACTGCTTGCYTAGAGMTCCTGTGGATGCCCCATAYCTGGAAATGTTCAAGACAAGGCTGGTTGGGCCTTTCAGAAATGTAGTCTAGTGGAAGGTGTCTCTGCCCATGGCAGGGGTTTGGACTAGATGATATTCAAAGGTCCCTTGCAACCCAAAACATTCCATGATTCTATGACTCTTCAATAACTTCCAGTGACTCTGGATGAAGTGAGCAGCATTCCCTCAGGAGAACGGAGATCAGCAAGGTACAACATAGAAAAGAAGTCAGACCATAAATTCAAGATAAAGCCAAAATTTTAATCCCAGAAAAGCCAATCTAACATGCTATAAAACCAGGTTTGTATTCAGTTTCTCAAGAGAGTGAGACTATTAACTTACTGTGATAAAAAGACARTAACATGCTTGACACTGAAAATATTTCTTGTTTTGCATGTGAATTAAATAACAAGTCTCAAATACAGTCTCAAAATTGTTATTATTATGTAAAAAAGGTAATAGGGAAATTTAGAGAAGTCAYTGAAGTCCTATGAGAGGTGCTTTACATCAGCAATTACAATTAGAAAGAAATAGGTGGCAGGTGATGCTAATTGTTTTGGACAGAAAGAGATCTGGGCCTTTAAATTAGAATCCCAGTGAGTACGAAGTGTCTCTCAGAAGTCACTGATGTTTTCATTATCCAAAGCTGGGGCACAATGCCCCACACCTCCCAGGCCCACACTGTGCCCTGGCCCAGGCTTGGCACACCCCTGAGACCATGATTCCATTTGCCCATGGACCCCATGAGAGGTTTGTACCCAGTGTGATGTGGGGAATGGAGCTGCCAGCTTTGCTATGCCACTGAGGGTTTCTCAGGGCATGTAAGACCATGGTGCATGGTTCCTTGCCTGGGTGGTGTGAGTGTGTGAGCAAGGGAAAGAAGCAGATCCTTGCCTCACTCTCAGTCCCTGCTCTACCAGTAGCACTCCCTGTGTACAGGAAGTAGTTGCTTCTGTCTATCAGTCCACAAACACACTGTTCTCTCCTGAAGGGAGAATGACTATAAGAAAGTTCCATCATTAAGGCATTTCTGTTGCATTTTAATTATGAGCAGCTTAGGCAAGTGGCATGAGTTCCTTTGCATTTAAYGACGTCGTGCAATTTACCCCATAGAACTGAGGAAGCTACTGACAACATGAGGACATTACAAATCATACCTAAGTGGTCAGGGATGTTTGTGTCTCCTGTGGTAGGGAGTCTTTGCTGTACCAAAAAAAGAAAGAGATTTTTTTTGTCAGAATCCTTTTGACTAAAGATCCCCTGTCATGTCCTGAAATATTTTTCTCACTTAACACTCAAAAATGTTATATTTTCTGCAAGTTAATTTTTTTGAGGTARAATTCACCTTTGGCTGGATTTGGTTCTTCCAAGCTTCTTGGATATGACTACATTATTTTAACATGGCAGTGGAGTATGGTGCTATCTAACTACTACCTTTTCCATGACTCTGGCCCTCAAAATGGGACTTAACAATTGTGGTCCATTAGAGAATTTAGTGAAGACTTAGAGATGATGCAAAGTATTTCAAGAATAGAGATAATAAATGGCATTATCCTGCTCTGATGCCTCTGCATTATACAAAAGAAGGCAGGGACAGGGACAACACAGTGAAGGCTTCAGTAGTGCAGTTGTCTGATGCAATTGTATTTAAGTGTGAGGCAGCCACAGAACTAAGCTGTGAAGCAATAAATAATATAATTTTCATCGCCTCTTTTAAACATTAGTTGGACTTTAAATTTCATGAGTTTAATAGGATTTGATTGAAAAAGATATTCCGAAAATTATTGACTTGCAGGGCTTGTAACTAGTCTCATTTGCATAAATCACAGAATCACAGAATATTCTGAGTTGGAAGGGACCCTCAAGGATTATTGAGTCCAACTCTCAAGTGAATGGCCTTGACCTTGGCATTATTACCACCGTGCTGTAAGCAACTGAACTAATTCATCCATAAAGCTGGGTCTCCTACAATCATGTTCCCAGTGATCAGGACTACTCAAGGACTGTTTCCTTGTAGGAATGTTGCAAGATCTTCAGTGGAGCAAAGATTATTTTTAGCTCTACTTTGACACACTCTAGTAGGTTGGGCAGATTGCCATTACCCTGATTTAGACAGCTGGTTAGTTCTCTCTTTCTCTGGTCTCCCATTTTTACTGGTAGAGCCACACATGCAATGCCCTTGCCATTCCATAGATCGAGGAGATCATTCTTATTAATACTAATGAGGGATTACTGAGAGGAGCAATGTGCARAGGCTGTATTACAGTGAGGAAGGGAACAATCTGTTCTGTTTCAGCTCCTTTAGGGCAAGTAGTAATGGGTACATACTGCTACAATAAAGATTCACGTTTGGCATTTGACACAAAACCCCCACTTTAGAAGGGCAAGGACAGAGAAGTGCTGGAAAAGATGGCCTTGAGAGATCCTAGGTGTCACCTATGGAAGACTGTGAAACCAAGCTAGACAAGTCAGGASTGATGTGGACAGCGTTTGTCTTGCTTAGTGATAGGCAAGTGCTTGGAATTTGTAGCCTTCCTGGCTCCTCCCCATGCAGSTATTGCTTTGCCACACTACCTTGCTTTTAGGTAGAGAAATTGCCATTACTTCTACACTAAGTTTGATACCTCTGTGTTACTGAGATGAGTCTGGCAGTTGTGAATTCCTACATGGATGTCAGCTAACACCTCCTCACCTGCCCTGTCTCTCTATGCAGGTGGTGCAGAGCTACAGCAGCAGGTTGGCTGTTGAGCACACCACGTTCAGCACTTTGCTTCTCTCTGCAGCAAAGAGTCTTTTAACATGTTGCAATAGCATCAAAGCAGGAAGAACTGAACTATAAGTAGGAGGCAGGAAGTTAGGAAGCCAGTCTGCAGCCTGTGTAATCTTAGTTAAAGTGCTGTGTTATTTTAAACATAATGCTTCACAAAATCTCTCTTTTGCTCTCATAAACACTCTCRTTTGTTGTTTCTGCAGTTCCTATTACAACAATTCTCTGCAGTGTTGGTGTAGTCGTGTAGTAATCAAGAATGAAAGGGGCAGCATCCATGGATATTACTACATCTCTGCTTCATCCTRCTATAATAAGAAACATTCTAACACTGTGGAGAGCTGCTCCCTCTTTTTTTGTGTTTGCTCAGTTAAGTAGTGGCTTTTAGCATGTATATCAAACTAAGCAAACAGAARCACACAGTAAATGTGGTCAACCTATGATATAGTTTCTTCCTGCATTTTTGGATTTGAAAATTAACTGTGCCCAGCCAGGAAAGAGTGYGAATATACAGACAGCAAAGACTTCCACTGAATTATTACGCAAGCTACTTAGCACCTAGTAACTGCATTTTTCAAAGGGCCTGTTAAAATACTGCAGAAATGATAGAATACACCCAGAAAGGGAGAGGGGCTTCATATGTATCATTTAGCAATGGTGTATAATGGGTATAATATTTGTAACAGCTGTTAGGTGCTCTGAAGCTACACTACATTTATGGAATTTTCCATTGAGCTCTAAATATTCAGGTCACATACACAGTTAAATTTCCAGCAGTGGCAGTACAGATAAAAGCACTCCAACCGTATGCCATAATTGTGCTCTATTTAGAGAGTGCAGCAACTCARGCATTTTCACAGCAGTTGTCTTAGATACGGTATATATTCTGTTTTATAAATGCCAATTCATTAGTGCATGTAATACGTACCATGCTGCTCTTCRTTAAAAAAAAAGAAGAAAAGGAGAGCACTATGTTTCAGTGAGAAATAAAAATACAGAAAAATGCTATTACTTAGAAGAAGGGAAAGGAAAATGGAGAGCAGTGCCAAATTCAGTTTTGTTTTTTATACAAAGAACCATTTTGTAAGACATTTCAAATAAGTGGCTGTAATTTGAGTATCCATAAATTAATACTAAAAAGACTTAATTGATAGGAAATTTCCACTTCAAGATATTGAATTCCAACACAGAAAGACAAGACATGGTTTTAAAACGCAGTGAACAAGAATATATATTTTGCATATTTTTTTGTAGTGATGCCACACTAGGTACGATTCCAGGCTCCAAGAAAGACAGCAAACATTATTTTAATGCTGCATGCTGAGGGTTTTTACATTCTGCAAATACTAAGCCAGCAAGTCTGACCAAAATCAGATACTAAAAACAAAGAAAAAATAATTCTATCAATCACTGCAATGAATTAAATAAAACACAAAGAAGAAAACATTGGGACTAAAAATCATATTTAAGTCACTATTCTGAAGTGGACAGAATGGCAGGTTCATATGTGGTTTTGAGACAAGCAGCACAGCTGTGTGAGATCAGGTATTCRTGAAAAGTAGGTCAGCACAGTCAATTGGATTGAGTTCCCTGTCTTGCTAGACTTCTGAATAAAATATTTTGTACCTTTTTCTACAACTGTGCTCCATCTTGAACAGTATATCAACCTATTTTAAGATTTATTATGATGGCAAAATGTCTCCATGACCTAAATGTGGACCATTAGCTATATGTTTTAGTCACCATTTTGTGGCCTTTCTTTTTAATTCAGTACACATCAGAACAAGGTGGTGAAATGCATCCACCTTGCACCTTCTCTGCATCAGAAGCCCAAAGAAAACAGAGACCCTTTGCTCTSTTCTTATCCCTTGTTCTGTCCCTTGCCCTGTGTTAGCTGGGTGATGTGTCCYATCTAGAAGTTTAGACAGGCATCATCTAAGGAAACCTCAAGGAAGGCTATGCAAAGGTGACACCTGGGATCAAGAGCAGAACTAAAACATACCCACAACTCGTGGCTACTGAATGTATTTTCTGGACAGAAGAAAACCTGTTGTAAAACAATAATGATGGCTCTGACAGGCATGGCAAAGGAGCTTTACAATGTTACTGCACCARTGCCACAGCTGGGAGAAGGGTATGTCTGATTCATGTCCCCCATTTCAGCTCACATCAGKGTGCACAGGTACTTCTTTCCTGCAGTCTGCTTTGCTTTGTGTCAGCCAGCTGGACAGGGAAATAAGARCTAGTGTGCTTTCCTTGATGGAAACAGGGCTGTATGATGCCTGCAAGCCCTGGCCTGGGTCATGCCAGGACATGGGGTTGGCAGAAAGRGCCAGGACTCTCCAAGACTGCTGGAGAGAAAACACAGCTGCTGTGTGGGCTCCCTTCCACACCTCCACATGTCAGGTTGTTGACTGCTGCAGTTAATATTTCTTCTTTCTGCACACACCTGGCTCATCTTTCTGGCAGGGGAATGAGGAAGGAGTACTATGCAGTACCTGAAAGGGGGCAAAGACCAATTATCCAGCAGCTCCCAGAACTTCTGATGTTTCTATCCTCAACATTCAGATTTACTGAATTGCCAGCCCCATTAGGAGATGGTTTTTCCAGAGAACCTAATCCCCAAGATAATAGCATTATGRAGCCACTACAGTAACTTCCTCCTGGTTTCAAGACACASTGAATGCTTGTTATCSTAACAGGATTTTGATTGTAAAGGGCAATCATCAGGGTTTTTTGACACTGTGGAGGGCATGAAACCTTAATGGAATAACATTCAACCCCTGTTGGAGGTCTCCTTCCATCCACCTGCCCTCAGAAGGCCCAGAAACACGCACGAATTTCCAGGGTTGTTAAAACTGACTTATTTTGCTAGAAGAGACAAAAAAAATCTCCACCTCAGGAAATACCATAGAACCACGAAATTATTTGGGTCAGAAGGGACCTTAAAAATCATCKAGTTCCAACATCCCTCACAGGRACACCTTCCACCACACCAGGTTTCTCAGAGTTCCACCCAGCATGGCCTTGAACACCTCCAGGGRTGGGACATCTGCAKCTTTTCTGTGCAACCTGTTCCACATCTGAACAGTAAATTCCATGACTAAATTACTTTAAACTGTTTCTGTCCTGAAGTCTTTGACTTAAAATGATGGTACCATGTCATATTTCTGGATGTATTGGACTGGAAGCTCTTGTCCTTTGCATTGCTTTGGGCTTATTGTGGAGATGTCTGTGCGCCACAAGTGCAGGGAAAAACTGTATAAACGTAAAGATGCACTTATGGAATAACATTAAGACATTTTTAATAGGGTTCATGCAATGTCTTGTAATAGTGTTGCTGAAAGCAAACACAAAATGATTTTTTTTTCATCTGTCTTAACAAAATTGCAGACACATTTGAATTTGCAAAGACTTTTTGATTTATGAATGATAAATTTGAAATAGGTATTAGAAGTTGCAAGCAGGGATTGATCATCCATCAAACAGACAAACCTGATGGTCTGAGAAGGCTGCTAATTTCATCAGGTTTGTCTGCTTTTTCTAGCTATTTCTTTCTGTGGTCAGTCACTTCTTTTTTCAACAATTTGAGCAGTTCCTGTTGAACTTGAAAGAGGGAGAAAGAATTTCTGCAAAATCAGTGGGAGAAGCCACAAGTCATCTTGCACTGCCTCTTTGATTTAATTTTGCCATGTTCCTCTGCYGATGGTCTGCAACACAGAATGAAAAACATTTAAAATTGAGCTGTCCGAGTACACTGTTGCAGCATGTGGGCCGCCTCATGTTATCTCTCAGGCCCTGACACATAAACTTCTGTGTTAATAAACTTTGTGACTGTGTGTGGGTTGATTTCAGCATCTAAAGCTGAAAAATAAAAATTTTCAGCTAGGTTGTTTTTTGTTTGTTTGCTTGTTTGTTTTTTAATTTTGGCACAGTTTTTTTTCTCCCAGAAGAAGATTATAGAAATAATTCATCATGAAAGTACAGACAAAAATTCAAATACTGTCTCCCTTTAAGCAGTGAAAAACTGTATGGAACTAACCTTCATAACCTTCTAAGCCAAGTCTCTCTAATCTTTCAAATCTAGTTCAATCTTATTATCAACGCGCTTGGCAGAATTAATAGACTAAGATGGGCACTTTGCCAAGTTTTTTTATAACACTCAGTTTCTACTATGCCAATTCAATTACAAATTATTTCTTTATAAAACTTCATCTTAATTAATTAATTAAAAMAAAAAGACCGATTGAGATACAGTTGACTATGTTACAGCCCAATGATATAATTACTCTTATAAACATGAGAAAATAATGTTAAACACCTATATTTATGCGGTGACAGATTCAATCTACATGGTATGCAGGAAATGAGCAACCAAACTCATCCAGATCAATTGGAAATGAAGGCTGATTCATTTTCACATTGAAATACCAAAAGTAAATGATTTTAAGTAGAAATCTCTTAGTTCTGATTTGGATAAGACACCACGTACCCTATTTGCCTGCTCAGTCTGGAATGCCAAATAAGTTATAGYTTTCATAATTAGCACAAACCCCAAAATAAATTGGTTACCTACTACTAACCACTGTTATTCTCAGCACAGCTTCCCACAGGATTGATTGGGCCACAATGGGAGGGATAACATGCGTAAAGTGTTGTGCTAATAATGTCCCAGTGACCCGAGTTCAGAACAAAAACGTAAGTATGGTTTGCACTTACCTACTGTCCAGGAACATGTTTACACCAAAGATACTGTTACCATATATAGGGATGTAAAGAACACTGACTATTTGTGTGAAGGTAACAGGATTTCTATGGACTTTTCAATTCTAGTRGACTTAATTCTTCAAACTGGGACATGGCCATTACAAGTTAAACAAAGGCAGCATTCTCAAGTGCTTTTAATATCATATGAATCAAAAATTCCAGATTAATTTACCTAAAAATGCATTTACACTAAAACATACTGCACATGAGCCAAGACTAAGGGACTCATGTTGTTAAAGGATGCAATACATCACTGCACTGAAGAAAGAAGAAAAATTTATTGATAAAACCAGCCTTGATATTTGACATAATTTATCACACACACACACACACGAAAAAAAAAAAAAAAGAGAAATAATATTATTTCACTGGGCAGCCAGTTGTGTACCTTGCTAGTGTTCTTCTTGCTCTTTTATAAAAACATTTTTGTTACTAGACTTAGAACAAGTTCCCAGTGATCTCATGAAGAAACTCTGTCTCATCTGGAGTCAAATTATACTTGAACAGAAGAGATAGGACAGACTTGGGTTTTTTTAGTTCCTGCTTGCTCTCTGGCACTTCTTATGGGAGAAACTAAATAGGTTTGTGGTTTTCCATTGGATCAGTCCTGCAATTCTTAAAATAGAAACTTTTATTACATATAGATGACTAGACTTGTAGGACAACTATCATTGCTATGTCCTGTRAAATGGTAATGGTCTGGGATGGTGACCAAGAATTCTGAGGAAACACAGCCTAAGTGGATCTACACTCACTTATTTCCTTTGTAGTTGACAAACCCTGACTTGGGTCTCTATGGTGTAGCAGTYACTTTGCTGAATAATGTGTCTGGTACTTTCATTATCTTTCCTCCTATCAAAAGACAAAAGAAAACAAAAACCCTGAAGATCTGTCATTGCAATTTTAATAATAGGCTCAACTAGTGATGTTAGACTAAAGTGGTGAGGGAAGGACAGCCTGACCTGTCATGCCCAGAACTGTACTCAGAGCTGAATATTTCTGAAACAGTGAAAAGAAACACCTCTCCCTCAGAGAATCTCTGTTCTGAACTTRTCTCAGCCTTCTGCTTCCTCTCAACCAAAGCCCATCTCTTGTCTCTGTGCCTTACTCCTGGAAGAGTGGTAATATCCATCTATGTAAAGGGAAAGCTTTGAAGCTTTTATCAATTAAACACTACATCAGGATGTGCTCAGACTGTATGATGCTGACAGGAGCTGGTTTGCATACCAAAACTCTTATACCTAGCTCTGCTGAGTCCCCKAATGAAATGCTGAGCCACCTTCCAGACCTGTGCCAGATGATTAAACATTTTTGCATGTATGGCTCAGCYCTGTGCTCCCTGTGGAGACTGTCAACATCTAGACAATGAGAGGTGCACAGAGACCGATGCATACAGGAGCATGCCCAGATTCTCACTGCACTTGGCTTTTTTGGATTATCCCTAAGAAAAATCAACTTGTTTTCTTTAAGTGAGTTTGTGGTCTCATGCAAGAACAGTTACTGAAGTCATGATCACTTTCTTTCTATGTGAATGTTTAACAAAAGTACTCTAGAAAATAAAAATGACAAACAACCATTGGTTCTTCTTGGCTAGCTTCTCATTCTAATGAGCACAATAATTTATTTAGCAAAACTATTAATGGGCTTTTTGTGTCTGTATTTTGCCCACTCATCCCTACTTTTGTCACTGACTTCATCTGGATTGTGGGCAGTAAGTATACACTCCTTTAAATGGATTTAACCACTATGTGTCGTGGTCCCTTGGGAAGAAAATTGTGTCTCATTATTCCCAATATTTAACAAAAACTATTTGAAGTAACAACAAACCATACAAACTGCYAAAACAGAAAAGTACAGGGCTCAGCACATTAGAAGTTGTCTGCAGTCTAGATTGAGATGGAAACTGTACTCAAGCCAGTGCCTGAACTAAAAATTGGCTTTTCTGTTTCATCACTTTGTCCCCTATATTGGTATTTTGTTTATTCCAGGGATATTATAGGTCTTCCAATGCACTGTCACAGCTCAGAAATACATTAAACAATACAATCTTGAGTACACAATGAAAAAATTTACTGAAATGGCCCTTTAGTAGCCTTCCCATTACTGAAACATGGTTTTCTTTCAGATTTACCTTCAGATCCTTATGGTTCACTTGAGGTCCACAGAACAAGCCAAAGCCCATGTCAGAAGTCAGCAGCAGAAGGCCTAAGCATTAAGATTAAAATGTCAGTCTCCAGCTTTTATCAAGAGGTTTGAGCATTACTTTTCTGATAGGAGCATATCCAGCCAGTACTTGCTGCATGGGGAATGGGAATCTCACTTAATGAAAATGCTTAAATCCAGCCTGTGTGTACATGGGGGGACACTTGAGTGTCCTCAAGGATCCAGCCCAGATGAGGTATTTTGGGCATTGCCCAGCAGTGCCCCATGCCATAGGCTGTAAGGGTTTTCTGCCACAAGTAGCCCTGGGCACTGGGAATTACCTGGATGGGATCATGCCCTCCCATGGGGCTGTGAAACACATCAGTCTCTGGAGCAGAAAGATAAGGAACTAGTGAAAGTTCACTAATAAGTCTACAGGCTGGGGAAATGGGATTAAGCTGAGTTTCTGCACMATGTTTATTACAGTTTGTTGCACATAAAACAACCAAATTATTTCCAGATCAAACAAGTCAGGTGTTTTTTGTGTGGTGCTGCATTTGGAGGATCAATTCAGCAGYCTCAGTTTGGTGCTGGGACTGCAGTGGGTGATGGTCCTCTGGGGTCTTTGCTGCCTTTGGAGCTGGTTTCTCCCCTGCTTGGCCATTGCCTGCCCACAGCTGACAGAGTTGACTCCAAGCCCCTCTTGCATCTGGATACATCTTGTAATGGCCATTTTCCAGCTCAAAAGATACAAACACACCAGTGTGATGCATCAAAAATAAAAAAAGTTACCCAGTAGAATTTATACACTTGTTGCATTCTTTTCCAATTTTTGMCATTATAAACTGCAGAGAGTTATTTGCATCATGAAAAAGAATAAATGTTACCAATCTTATTGCAGCATAAAATTATGCTTCTCTTTTAAGAAGTTTTATTTTCGTTTTACTGTGGATGGTGAGTTTCTATAATAACATTATGGGTAAATATTTTTTCACATGTTGAAAATATAGTTAAACTGTGGAACTCATTCCAATAGGAAGCTACAGAAACCATAAATAAAAACTACTTAACAATGAAAAATTCATGCCTWAAATGCTCACCAGGGCCTGTTTAATACCCTGGTACAAATGTTAACTCCAGCTAAGCATGTTCCCACACCTGTAACTACTAGAATAGAAGGTGTTGTGAAGAAGTGTGTAATTGCTTTGCTTTTGATTAACACTTAAGMTGATATTTCTGATACCAGATTAGATAAAGGCTCATTCTGAGTGTGTAGAATTTTAGGTCTTTGACCTTCCTCTCACATGATCACTTTACTCTTTCCAAATGCAGATCTTGTCATAGAAGGCATAATTGCCAGAGATATTATGTATATGCTTCCAGGGAATGCCAAACAGGATTTGATGAGGAGAAAAACTGTAGTCTATGTCACACTTTCAAAGATATTTTAATGAGATGCCTTTGGGAACCGACTTTAGTTAGTACCATTCAAAAGCTTGGTCATTGGTTTTTTTATTGTCTGTTGCGGTGTCCTCAGCAGGGACAGGGGTGTCCCGTGCTGGCCTGTGCTGGGAAAACAGCTGCTGCAGTTTGTCCCACAGTGATCAATATCTTCCCCTGCACAGCTGRTGATTAGACAGTTCTGCTCCGAGACAGGCTGGGGTGCATTCCCAGACCTTTATAATCTAAACTAGGTTAACAATGTTTTTCTCTAAACACCAATAACTAAAACCCATGTCATGCAGTGAAATTTTACCAAAACTCWATCAAGAAAAGGCCACCRCCTCTGCAAAGATGGAGGGGAAGAAGAAGCAGGAAAAAGACAAAAGCACACCCTGATTCCTCCATCTTTGCCCCATTATATCTTTATAGTAAAATCTAAAAATCCTATTTTTTCACCCTGTGACATAACAAAAATCACACCAATCAAATTCTGGTGGCTTGCAAATCTCCATACAAAGTTTTCAGTGGCTTTCATGGGCTGAAATGAAAAGCAYTGGCATTTCTGACTTYGCTAAAACCTCAGACCCSTTGCYAGGGTCTCAGCCCATCCAGGACAGACAGAGAAACATTCTGGCTTCTGACACCTTATATRTTTAAATCGAGACTTTAGATGGACAGGGTCTGAGATCAGGGGCAGGGAGGAGGTATTGCCTCATCTGTGGGGGGAAAAGCTTCAGAATGAGKCRACTATGAAAAAACCTTCAGGAYAGTGAATACAGAACSCAACAGTATTTTTTCTCATTTGTCCAGAAAAGAGAGACTGCTATCCTTCCAAAAGTGGTGTCTCAGACCTTTTTGTGCTATGAAGAGCTACAGAGACCACATSACCTTTTTCTGGAAAAGCACAGCTGGGATTTGAGAATATCTGRCATGGGTTAGTAGAGGACAATGGAAAGCAGACTTCATTATCTCTGAAGATGTACTAAGCTCTTACATGGAAAATAAGACTGCGGTGACAAAGTCCTGAAGAATAGCTCTTCTGCCTCAGCTTTGGGAGGTTAAGGGGCTCTTCTGCCACTGATAAATCTTTTATCTGTGATAAAGATGAAGGTGACACACTTTGGCAAACAACTGTACTTATGTGTTGCTTCAAAGAAGTTGAAAGATGTTATGAAGGTGTATGTATGTACAGAGAAATTAATCAGTGTTTATATATAGAGAARTAGATTTCTCCTGGTCATTTCTAATAAATATGAAGTTATTTTAAGAGATTTATGTTGCTATTCATAATAAAAGCAAAARAGAATGTCAATTTAAAGTGATTTAGATATTCATAGAATAGTTTMATATAATTATAAAATGGTTTGGGTTGGAATGGGCTGCCCAGGGAAGTGGTGGAGTAACCATCCCTGTAAKTGTTCAAGAAACTGGGTATGGCACTTAGTGAACGGTGTAGTTGACTTCGTGGTGCTTTTTTAAAGGTGGGGCTCAATGATCTTGGAGGTCTTTTCCAGCCTTTATGATTCTGTGATGTTTCATATCCCCATGTTTCATACTGGTTTAGTAAAAATTAAAGAAAGTGAATGGCATCTSTAATAAAGCAAGAAACAAAAAATGACATTGGCAGGGGTTCTGCCTCTTGACATGACTGTGTGTTTTGGTCTACACTGGTGTTTCATATGTCTAACCAATGGCACAGATGCAGACATTGCATTAGAGGTGTGACCTCGTGGTTCTGTGTTCTGTTCCAGAAGGATGAAATCGTGTCTGACACCACATGAGGCTTCAAAAAAAGCACAGTAGCCCTAACTAAGAAGTTGTCAGTGTAGTCCTGAATCTGATTTCAAGGCCCTGCTCAATCTGGGATCAACAATTGCTCTGCCTGTGATTCTTACTGGTTCAACTAGGCAAACAAATAAACAGAGGGAAATACAGTTTTGATTATCTTCCTCCCATARCATCAAAGAGTGATCTGGTTCTGTGGTATTGCTCASATTCCCTTATTTCTTTGTTTTCWGGAGAAATAGGACTTAGCAATAGGTATGCAAAAAAGGAAGTAAGYGAACAGATGTGCAGAGAAAATCACTGGGTTGAAATCTTCCCCTTGGGCTACTAAACATATTGTATATGAACTCCTCATAAAAGCTCTGCATCCCTTGGCTCTCTGATAGCAATTATGATCAACCTGCAACCAAGCAGCTTAAAAGTTTGCTCAGCAGCTGCATTTGCTCAGAGTTCCCAGAGGCATCCATGAGTCAGTGGAAACAAATTTAGCCTGTGTGACTTTGCACAGCCTTCTGCTCACAATTACAATGAAGATGGATGGGAGGCACTTCTCTGAGTTTTTTTCTTCACAGGGGGACCYCTCTGGAGACCACGCATGTACAAATGCAGTTAAAATACAGCAGGTAATAGCAGCACAGAAAAGTGTGGTTAATGAATGATCCAAGATTACTGCCAGTCAGTGCAGAGTCATTATAAAGAGATGCAGAACTACATGTAGAATTACCTGAAAATTATTGTGAAGGCTCAATTTCCATAGAAATGTCCTATTTTTACCCTTCCCCTCCACATTCTGGACAAAATCTGTTCTAAAAATGTCTACACATCTCCCTGTWTACCTGCAACTCCAATGAACACAAAAGGAGGTTGACACTAATCTTACAGTTAAAACACCTTCAGATTGCACTAGCACTACATCTAAACAGCAGCCACAGGAGTGGCACAGAATCCTGGCATAGSTATAATACTGGTTTGAAACAGGCTGAGGGGCAGCAGCACGCTGGCAGGATGTGTTTAGTCAGCCTGTGTTGTGTTCTCTTCTGAGTTTTGGGCTTCTACTGTTGGGCTGGCTGCATAATCAAGAGTTAGGTAGGTAGAAGACAATATGGGCCAAGATTGACAAATCAGCAGTGCTGGCAAGTGAGTTTCTGGCCCCTAAATCTCATTGTCTTGTCACACTGGTACAAAAGGAAATGAAGACATGTTTTTCTAAATTAACACAAGAGAAGAATTGGACTCCCAGTGTCCGTGTCTCATTACACTGTGCTCTTAAAACAAGAGTTCAGCAGATAGTTAATCCAGTTTCCAGTGGAAAACAGGTCCAGCATTAACTGCAATTGTTCCATCCCATCMTTTTTCTAATATTTTCCTATCTTTTTCAGAATATCCAGGACAACAATACAGCAATGGCATTTGTCAGTGGTGAGTGCAGGTTTTAAGACACCACAAACTGTCCCATAGCAGCAACATTAGAACATATATCACAGTGTCGCTGACTTTGGGAGTTTTTATGTTCCCTCTCCCTGAAATCCCAAATCTGGCTACTGGCTTGTAACCCTGAGCCACAGTGCACCATATTTCTWGTTGCTTATTTGGCAGCCTTGTTCCATGAAGTTTCCACCATGATGATTTCCACTGGTCAGTTGGATAAGTTACACAACAGCAGTGCTGTGTCTAGATGCTAATATTGCCAGGGAAGTGCATTTCAGGCAAGACAACAAACTGTTGTGGGAAGACAGTGTGAGGGGGTCAAAATAATAGTGCTTGCTACAGACAGATAACTCCTGCTGGTAGCAAAAATGCTGCTGAACATGCTGGCTTTCTGGTCAGGCCTGCCATTGTCCAATATCCTAAATCAGAACACTATGCAGGTGTTTGGGGATGCTGCTGCTTGGTATCTAAAGTGCTCTGCTAATAAGTCAGTGGGTCTCTCTCCTTGGAAAGGCTGCAATTGCAGGACCTGGAGGCAGACCTGGGACACCTCTTATACTGCTAATGCTTTCAGGCAGTTTARATCCTGGATTATTAACTCCAGGCCAGAGTGGATATCTTGTGGGACTTMCACACCCCAAGACTCTCTAGGAATGTCATTGCTATTGGCACCAGAATGGTTGAAAAATACCTGTTTGTGTTGCAGTCACATATCARTTGGACTGCAGAGGAGGTTTTTCCTGAATTTGCCTGTGCTCCGTATCTCAAAAGCATCTTTCATTTCCTGGTCTGTCTGGTGTCCRAGTCAGGAGAAATCAGACTGCTTAGACACTAAATTCTTTGAAGCACACAGAACAGTACAGTGTTTATAGTATATCTGCTCATTAAGTACCCATCAGTAACCTGGTTTATTCAAGAGCTTCAGATGTTACACAGCAGCATCCCTCACCAGCTGCCAAAGGGGAGGTTGGTGYCCCAGCCCCCACAGCATGTCTGAGTCAGCATCCATCCCTGCTGGCTTCCCTGCTTTTGTAGTCTCAGCTGGGCAGTGGCCTGCTTTCCACAGCAGGRACAGAGAGACCCCTTCTCCAGTGTAGCTGGGAAAACCCAGTCTGGAAATTCAGATGGATAGGTTGTATAAACTGCTGTCCTAATATTACTGCACTGGATAATTACTGCTAACACATGTCTTCCTATAGCACAGTGACATCTACAGTCCATGTTTAATATGAGTACAGAATTTTACTAATGTCCTAATGTTCTACACTTTAGTTCTGTTCTRCTTGAAAAGAAATGCTGCCTTTGCCTTTGATGTCCAAGTGCTGTACTGCAGCACCAACTCAGTGTGCTGCTCAAGTTCTGGACCAGCAGGRCATGAGCCAGTTTCAGCCTAAAAGATCTATGAGCCTGAGCCTGCCTTGTGACTACACTTCCCATAATAAACACACAAGCAGGCCCTTCTCTTATGTGTGAGTGCAGTGATGCTGAGCTCTTGCTAATGTCTGTAATGTGTCTCAGGCATTTGGCCATCACTTTCATCCCCTGATCTTTTATGGTCTGAAGTTCTGGGAAGCTATTGACCAAGGAAGCCTAATTAGATGTGTTTTTCTGGGGTGTTTACCATTTCAAGGAAAATTTTTATTTCCAGCACTCCAGAGACAAGTAATGTCTCTTTGCATAACTTCCTGTATGAACTTTTCTTCCTCTCTTTCATTTGCCTAAACTTAACTTCTTGCCCTGTTTATTTAGCAGTGACCCATCAGGCTGGGCTTTTTCCCAAGTTGTTCTGAGCCATCTGTCATGCTTTTTGTTGTATAAATACAAAGATCAAAATGTCATCTATGTAAACTTTAGCACATTGAGCTGTTTAAAATATAAATACAGAGAAATCTTGTGGTTCGGGCGAAACACCTGGAGCTGAACCAACTCAGACCATGGTCTGAGACACAAACAGTGACTATTTCAAAACAGCTGGGTATGGGGAGACCTTTGAAGACCTTTGTTCTGGATGCACTTTCCAGCTTTCTTCTTACCTCATATCAAATTGAAGTTGGGAAAGTCAGTATTTTCCTCACCATTTTCCAGAGCTTGGTTTCTCACAGGTCCTAGCATCAGGGAAATAGATACAGGGTTAAGGAATTTCCACAGACTGCAGTTGCTTTTTGAGATGCAGACAGTGTCTTCCAAGGGAAGTGCTGAATGAAAACAAGTATGATCTATTACTTTCTCAGCTCACCTATCAGACCCATGCTGATGCAYCAGACTTGGATAATCCATGGACGTTGATCATCTATCTTGGCATTTATATCTACTTGAAACCTGAATATGGTTTCTTTTAGTGTATTTGATCAGGCCTAATTCCAGTAATTGGCTAAGCAGAATTTAGGTGGTTTTGTCCAAAATGTGTGATGAGAATGCTCAGTTGCTCCCTGACTTCTCAGGGTGACTAACTTCCAAGATCATCTTACATTTTGTCTGGACAGCAGACAGTAAAATAATACATTTTAAATTTCTGAATCTTTTTCCTGAATGGTCTGAACAATTTGACATCTAAGTCAAATCTCAGCTCAGTCAGGAACCAGAAAATAGATACCCCTCTGCCTTTTTATGGCATGCTCAGTCCTGCTTCAGCTCTCAAAATGCAGCAGAAGAAATCAATGAGAATGGGCTTAATGCTCCATGAAGTTGCATATGCTTTCTTTTAAAATGGTGATGGAGCTGCCTTTGCCATGCCATCTAATTAGTCTGGATGTCCATGGAAGATGAGGGAAAATACTGCAGGCGTTCACATTTTTGGCCTACTCAAGATCTCAGCTATGAAACAGAGTACTCAGTACCCTCATTTTCTTTATTTGTTGAGGGAAAGGGTTGTCTTTGGAAGTCAGTTTACCTAAGACAGTATAGTCTTTTATCTTTTTCTCCAGTCTGTGATATCCCAAGGCAAGTATCTCTGCTGCTTGTTTTGTAGCTTCAAGGCAAGGCATAACTTCTTGCAAACATAAACTACTTTCTCCAGATCTGTTCTAGTGAGTTTTRCTGCCTTATGCAAGATGTTATAACTTCTTTCTTAGTTTGGATAGCCCCTTCTTCTTTTCCAGCTCTTGCCTTCAGTGAAAACAACTTCAGATCCATTCTAAGCTAATTACAGTTGCTGTGACCACACTTTGTAAGATCTGAGTGTTTCATGTTCTTTCAGTGTAAAAATGACTAGTCCTTGTGCTATACTGCCTTAGACATATATAAATACATGTTAATTTGCTTTCACTGTATTGACACGTTCTTCTGCTATTTCTGCTTTCAGCTCTTTTTTGTTGGGTTGCAATCTTAGGAAGACTTCAGCATTCCTGTTGTTTCCATCTTCCTTTCCATGTTCTTTATGGTGAAATRCTATCTGCAATCTCTTACAAAGCTGATCATTCATTCAAATTCCTGCATCACCTTCCAGCATCTCTTTGTCTGGACTTGCAGAGTTTATAGAAGAACACCTGCTCTTGTGGATTGTGATTTTAAGACTGAGATTTTTTTCCCCTTTTTATTTTATTTTTTGCCTTGGGCCTATTTTTATTTTCTTTGGATGCCAAGTAAGACATTTTTCAAGTCCAGACATTGTTTGTTTAGAGTCTGATTTTGCTGCTGGGGCTWAGTCCCTCTCCAAATGGTAAATTTGGCTCTTTCATCTTGGAGCATTMTCAAACTGTGGTTTCAGTTTCTGTTTGAGCTTTATATATGTAAATGCTTTGTTCTCTTGTGGAAAACACAGCTTCTCCTGCTGCCTYCTGCCACAGCATTCCCACACAGCATAGCAGGGCCCCATTTTTCCTGCAGTCCACAGCCTCCCAGTGCTGTGTGGATTCAACTTTGGGACTCTTCCTCCCCTCCTGCCCCTGTGCCTCTTACCAGAGTGCCTGGGCTGCTGGTGCAGCTGCAGTCGGGCTCCTGCAGTTTTTCACTCTCTTCTACCTGTAAATGTTATTTGTAGCTGGGCCAGGCCAAATCACCACACTAATGATTTTGGACAGTGCCAACATTTTCACTGTGTTCTTATCTTACTTACAKAAATTAATCACTGAGAAAAAATGTAGAATGTGTTAAGAAGCTTTTAGAGACTTGATATTTGAGGAGTTTCATTACCTTCTAGAGCAAAGGAGGTAAAGAGCTTTTTTTCCTTTTCTTTAAAGGTTTTTGTTCTGCAGTATCACCTGAAACAACCAGGCACTGTTGATCACATAACAAACTAACATAATAAAATTTTCCTTTTGATTGCTCAGGAAATTGAGCCTTGAAAATACCTTCAGCATGACTTAAGGGATGTGCAATACTTAGTGCAAAMATTTTAAGCAATAATACTTACATTTTAGGTAGAGATATTAAAAAAATAATTATAATAAACAGAAAATATGGTGGGCACAGAAAAATGAAATTTAACCACCAAAAATATTCACAGAATTGTGTCACTGGACTGCTTCTGGAAGATTCTTATCAAGTGCAGTGGATTTTAAATATTTCCAAAAAAATCACCTTGTCCAGTCTTTTTCATTGTCTGAGCAGTTAAGAATCYTGAGCAAGATGTCTTGAGGACAGTCATTCATAAAAATCCATACATTGCAGAAATTTCAAAGTTCTGAAAAGATTCTTTAARTGCTGTGGCTGTTGCAATTTCTTTKTTTCATTACAAAATATGCAACAATCAAAGACATGATAAAATAAAGCAAAATGAAGGAAAGCTTTCCTTCACCTCCCATAAAGGAGATGAAAGATTAATGTCAACAAGGCAGATGGCTCCTCAAGCAGRGTATAAATTGTTTCTTACCCTTAAGCAGGGTAAAAGAATTTTTTTTCTGATTAAGGATCCACTTTGGATCCTGAAAATCCTGGAGGTTATAATTTAGTCCTCCATACTAATTTTTATGAATGTTTACCAAATCTGGGGTTGGACATGATTTGAAATTAGAAAGATGAAATTATAAAAACTGTGGAAGCCACAGGCCCCTAATGAGTGGGTGCATCATCTGCACTACAGGTGTTAAACACTCACTACGATCCTCTCTGTTGTCTTAGCTATGCAAACCTCACTGATGATAATGTGTGCCCTTTGCCTTAGGAGAGAAATTCTCCCACTATCTGTGTGAGTTTTTGCACTTCAGTTTCAGGATTTGATAGGAGGAAGTCTTGCACTATTTCTAGGCAGTGCTATAGGAAATTTAATCTCTTGTTGGCAATTACATCAGAATGAAATTTGTATTTTTGCAGTTTYCCCAGCTGAAGCTAGTGGCTTCTGTTCTGGCCTTTATTAGTTTCTACCAGTAATGATAATTTCTCGTGGGTCCCCAGTGAAATTTTATAATGGAGGACAGCTATTAAAATGTCAATCACAGCCTGCTCTTCCTAGAAATCTGCTCAGAGACAAAAGTAACAAAGATGTAGAGAATAGCCAAGGGTTTCCAAGCTTCAGTCTGAAATTGTGTCTTCATGTCTAATGTCTATTGTGTCATTGATGTTAGACAATGGATTTTGAAAATTAAGAAATACATGGGAGAATATTACAGAGAAGGGTGTTGTCACTAAGACTCTTTGATTTGAAGATTTTCTTATATGAGTTTATGTGAGGTATGCTAGGGAGTTAAGGAGTCTAGTTGTTCCTATTGCAAAGTCCTTGTTAGACTAGGAGGAGACTATAGAGGTTAAGAAACCTGACCTAAGAAAGAGTGAATAAGAAATGTTGTTCAAATTCTGCATGTAAAAATGGTGAATGCAAGAGTTTCAAGGCCATCAGACATTAAAACAGAGMTCAGTAAAGGASTGCATGCACTTCAATCACTTTAGAAGAACTTCCTAAGAAAACAACTTTGAACAGTATGGATACTTTCTTTTTCCAGAAGAGAGATATTAACTTAATACTAAAAACTTCATAACTAAAACTTTGAAACACTTCAACATAGATATAATTATAAACTGTACAATAATAATAAATCCACTTTTCATCCCTAAATTCAGAATGATGTATTGTTTTACTGTACGTAAGATTAATGTTCTTGTGGAACAGCTAATCTGGCAGATGGGGAGAAGGTGAAACGAGTCAGGCTGACAGAAGAGATCAAAAATTGCTGGTTTTATCCAAACAAGATATGGTGCCCAACATTCCATTATAAAACAGCRGCTATCATCATTGAGTTTTTTTGCATTTGCTTTGTGGCTGTTCCACACTGGGCAGAGAARCAGAAGGCTGGCTTATGTTTGCTTATGATAAGTCTTTGGTGTATCTAGGTTTTAAATTCTTTCTTCCTGCTGCCCCATAAGTTCATGAACTTCCCTGTTTAAAGACTCTCGGTGGAATGCTGAAAAACTTGATCTTTTTCTCTAGATGTTTTCTAATATACAGTTTAACCAATCAAGTTTTGCTCTTTAAAAGATGCTTTACTCTTGGAAGAAGACCTACTGACTTTGCCTTCAAACAGGCCAGAATGAGAAAAAAATGAATTATTTCGTTCTCTGACATAATTACTTAGGACTGAAACTTGTTTTTAAATTTGTGTTTCTATTTGTTGTTACTGTCCCTTTAAAAGGCATATTTTTCTGAGACATAATTTCTCCTCTGAAGTTAGGAAATCTCAAAAGTTCTGATAGCAGAAAATTAATCTGTTTTTTTCTCTTTGTTCTGCTTTTAAAACAAAGCTTTAGCTTCTTTTGTATTAGAGTGTATCAAAAGATCTCTGAAGGTAGAAATAAAGTACATGAAAAGAATAAGTTGAATTTCAGAAAGAAAACTTTCTRTACACTTTATAAAGTCTTTTGCTATCTTTGTCATAAATAATTCTTAAATTGAATAGAAATAATTGAAAAAGTTCTGAGATTTTTATTTGCCTCATTTCAAAGATTTCAAAAATACTAGTAAATTTTTGGCTAGTTCCTACTTAAGTCTAAATCTGAAGTTTGTTGTTGCTTTAGCTGAAAGATTTGTGCCCCTGATAATGCAGCAATGCCAGCCTAATCTGCACAGTTGTGACAGTTTCCAGGTAAAAGACATCCACATTTATAAATCATTTTAAATTAAGAAACCAAATTAGCTGCCTCTCATGGTTCCTTAAGGTAGGATGGGACATATTGTCATATCACATTTCACACTTCACATTTSCACTGAGACAAATTTCCAAATTTGAAGAAAATACTTCTAAGAAGCAGGTAATCAAGTTTTTCTAAGTCATGGCAATTACAAGGAAGGATAAATTAGCAAGAGATTAGTTCAAGATGTCATGAAAACATGACTGATCACAAGTTAATGATTACTTTAGAAAAGAATTTATTAATAAAGTGATAAATGAAGAATGTAAAGCAGAACACTTGTCATGTTGATAGGAAGTGAGGAGTGGAGCAGAAGTTACAGAAMACAAAGCTAAGACAATTTTCACAGTGATTTTCTGACTCAGTCTGTGATTTCTTTCTTTCTTTCCAATCACGATAGTGCTATGGACACCATATAAAATCTATAAATATGTCTAAAAAGTGTTAAACATTTGTAGTTTTAGTTCTGATAATCTAACAATTTTAGATTCCTCATTCATTAAAATTACAATACTAGGTTGTCTTTAGAATGATAACAGGAAAAATTTTGGCAGGGCAAAGAAAGCAGCTGTTGAACCATATGCAGTCATTTGGCTGATCTTTTAGTCTTGCAGCTCAGTAAAACTTCAAGGATTTACTTTTTGTGTAAGAGATTTTATGTACCATTTTTGAGAGTAAGTATTTGTTCCAAGCTAGTATTTCACCCACTGGTTGAAGTGTTTTCTTTCTCTCAGCTGACATGGATGAGCACCAAACAAATTTAACCAGAATATTCTGCCAAAGAATTATTTAGGTTGAATCCTGCTGCTGAAAATTTTGCTTCAGAGTATCAGTACAGACATGTGAACATCATGGTGTTGTGACACTGTGACTCCAGCTTTTTGCTTTTGTGTGATAACAGAATTTTTCACCAGCCTGGGTTATTGCYCACAACTCCTACAGCTTTATAGGGAAAATGTGCAACAGTGAGGTCAAGCAGCCATCACTTCTAACAATCCATTTAGTACCACCTGTGAAAACTGTCTTTGATTTTCTCCTGATCAGCTTAGAGAAAAAAAGGTAAGGCAGAGCTAAAACTGTAGGGCACTTCTAAAGTCATAGGTGCAGCMTGAACACTTTTGAAATTTCCCTATCTGAACAAATAATCTAAACATCTTGAGAAATAGATTAGGTGTAAAAGGAATGAAGAAGCTTTATAACTGGAAACAGGAAAMACTCCCCAAAATAGTTTGGTACAAGGAATAAAGTTTTGCATAAATTTGGCCAAATATTTAAAACTCTTCTTACCAGCAGAAGTGAATGATGATGAATTTTCTTTCTAATAATTGTTTGGAAAAGGGAAAGTGGACAATATGAAAGACTTTGCAGGAATTTCTCTGCTAAGATCAGGCACTCCATCAGTAGATTCAAGATATCCCTTAAAAATGTTGAGTGGTAGAAGTACACTTTGCTCTTAAGAGTCCAGTAGAAATTTTAGCATTAAGATACGTGTGTGTTTGGGCAAAAGTCCTGGCATTAGAACAGAGAAGGCTTGGCTTGGGGTAACTATAGCTTCAGCCTTAGCTCCAAGCATAGATATAACCCACATGGCCAAAATGAACTTGATATTGAAACATATGTAAAAGTATATTACTAATACCTAATTTTCCCATCTCTTTCAGTCCAAGAAGGTGCTTACAGTGCAYCTGCTAAACATACATAGACAGTTGCTTTCTTGCATTTGAAATGCCAAGGGTCCTTTCTAAGTAGTGAATTTGATCCTTTCTTATCTTTCAGACCTTGATTTTTTAAAAATTTTGACCAATAATTAAAAAAAAAAAATGTTTTCCCTAATTCTGTGCTTTTTAGACATGGTCTTTAGCATCTTCAACATCCATACTGAAAATAAGTGACACCTTACTTTGGATCTGAGAACTTCATTTTGAGATGGTGCTCTGAAATAATGTTTAAAGGGTAAGTATGACACAACTGGAAAACATCTGTGAAAACAGAAATGAATTGGCAGTCTTGTTGGTACATGATGAGATATGGCCTAATGACTTGGTTTCACACTAGAATTTTTCATGCATGGCCAGTTTTAGAAACYTTAGCTGACACAGAGCTTCCTTCCTGAAGGCTCAGTTGAAATAGGTATGATTACTTTAGGCCATTCTGTGTGAATAAAGGTTTCAAAGTTTAAGCTATGAGTTGTGAAAATKGGGAGTGTGAAAGGATAAAATAAATCTGTTGGAGGAAACTGTGGCTGAGTTAGTCTGGTCAAAACAAGAAGGCTTTTTTCTGGGGTTTTCAAGAGCAGCATTTCTGAAGAAAATATGGTTGAAGATCCCTTCACTTTTCATTATTTTTGACTTMTGCATAAATAGATATAGGCAATTTAGCCATGAAAATTGCATTTCTATTCAAATTTGAAGAACCCTTTCCATCTMTTATTTTCATCTGCTGTTCCTCCCCTTCCCTTCCAAACAGCTATTTTTTGCACTAATGTGTCAGAGACAAGTAGAAAAGAACCCAGCTCTGAATACTGTAAAAAAAGCATTACTCTCATGAGCTGAAAATTAGCATTTGGATTTCATTCCTCCTTGCATTGGTGAGAGTGAGGAGAGTAAATAACAGTCATTAGGGCTTAACATATTTTCTGTCGCTTCAATGCAGGTATTCCTCAAATCTGAGTAATGAGTCAGTCTATCTCTGCTTGTCTACTCTCATTTGACCCRACTGGAGTGTGAGATGATTCAGAAGCAACACTGGTTTCAGAGTATTCATATAACTTAAATACAAAGAGGTAGAATTTAATTCATGCAGTTGGGTGAGAAAAGTGTTTCTGCATTGATTGCAGGAAAGACAGGTAGGAGGTATAAGATTATATAGGTATAGCCTGTACCCTGAATGCCCTGACTAGCTGTATCCTTGGTTTTACTGGAATCACCATCACATATCAGGAAATGGCTGCAGCTTCTCACTGAGAAGCCAYGTTTCTTCATGCACTCCTGAACCAATTAGAAGAGTCCATCTTGGACCATCTTATCCTTGTGTTGTTCTCTACCTGGTTCCCAGTTTGGGGGAGTGTAAGATTGAGGACCACACAAGAGTTTAGTTCAGATGTGGCCCTTACACTATAGATCATGATGCCAGAGCACCTGGAATCACTGGGAAGTGTTGAACYATGTTCTAACTAAGCTTATTCATCAATGGTGCTACCCTGCTACTCTAAGTTATAAAAACAGTGATCTCTGCTCTCCTAACTTCCTCACAGCCTAAATAGCTTATTATTAGTATTAACAAGTCCTTTTATGTTGGGGCACAACCCCTTGAATAGYATTTTTTATACCTGATTTGTGCAATATTATTTTTTTCCTACAAAAACTCTAAGCTGAATTGAAAGCTCAAAATATTTTATCCTTTTACTGTGCACAGTTTTGATTTCCCCATGTGTAAAGCTACAGAATTCGTGTAAAAAAGAAATGCACTRATTTTTAGGGACATACTTCATACCTTTCTAGTAATGTGAACCCTTCCTAATGCCATCCAGCGTACWTCAAAAATTGTCATCCAGAAAATTTCTCTCAAAGTCTTCATCATTATAAGTGAATTTTCAGTTCCTGGATTCTYACTCAGAACCCTGGAAGCCTGAACTGGGAAACATTGTCTGTGGCATGGTGTTGTAACTGATGCTGAAMCTGGACATTATTTTGCTGCATTCCTGCAGATTTTTGTTGAGCTCATGAYTTTTCTGCAACCTTCAAAGTTTGTCCCTTTGTAGTAGTGGGAGGAGGCAGGGSAGGCCAAAGTTGGAGTTTAGGTGTCTGGTGGTTTTTGTGACTCTGACTGTGGAGCTTTGTCCAGATTTTCAGATAAGCAATTGTCTGAACAAAAGGGAACCTGTTCTACATCAGCAGCTAATATGCACATTACAAAAATCGTACCCTGTGGTGAGACTCCATATGATCCAGGTAAGATTCTTTTATCATTGGTTTGTTCAGATTGCTGTCAGAGCCATTTCTCCTGTCCTGACAGCAGAATCACAGAATTGCTTAGGATGGAAAAGACTTTTAAGATAATTGAGTCAACTGTTAATACACCAGTAAAATGTCAACCACTAAATCAGGTTCTGAAATGCCACATATACATATGTTTTAAATATTTCTTGGAATGGTGATACCCACTTCCCTGGGTAGCTTCACAACTATTTGGGTGAAGAAATTTTTTTGCTAACACCCAATCTAAACCTCCCCTGGTTCAACTTGAGTTCATTTCCTCTTGTCTATTACTTGGTAGAAGAGACAGACAGACTCCCCCCTTGCTAGATCCTCCTGTCAGGTAGACAGCAGTAAGGTTTCCCCTGAGACTCATTTTTTCCCAGACTGTTTAACCCAGTTCCTTCAGCATCTCCTCATAAGACTTGTGCTCCAAACCCTTCACCATTTTCCTTCTGTGTACATACTCTAGCACCTCAGTGTCCTTCCAGTAGTGAGGGGCCCAAAGCTGAACAGAATATTTTAGGTGCAGCCTCACCAGTGCCAAGTATAGATAGAYTGCACAAAATGAGATAGACTGAAGAAGTAATATTTTAAACAGCAACAGTGAAAAAAAATTTGATAAGGAAGTCAAGCAATGAAAAATCATTATTCATGTCCCAAGAGAAAGTCAGCAAAAAAAAGATTCAAGATGCTGTAGCATTTAGTTCTAGAAAAATGAGGAAATGCTTAATTGACAATCAGGAATACAAAAGGAAGAGAATGAGACTATCATTATTGTTCCTGTTTTATTGAACTTTTGTGGTTTATATTTTAATTTTATATTTTATTTTWAAGTTCAATTTATTAGGAATCAGCATTTATTTCAACTACGAAATATGCTCTAATCCACTAGATATTGAAGATTATTTTCCTGTTTTTAATAGTTACCTTTGAAGTTTACCATTTAGGGACAAACCTTTAGTGCTGGGTTGTTCAAGGATTTTGGGGGGTTGGGGTGGTAGGGCTTGGTGTCTGGATGGCATGCCCACAGCAGCTATTCTTTCTTCTGTTATCTTTTGCTCTTTGCATTGTGTAGCACTACAGGAAGCAAAAATCTCTTCAAGTGTACCCATGGTAACAAAAAGAAATGTATTTTCTGTCTGGTTTGAATCAGCACTTTCTGTATGATATCCTGTTTGCTGTATCTTGCAAGGCTTTTAAAGAGATGATGAAAAACTAAGAGCAGAATCTTGTCCCCATATGATAACCTTATTGCAGCCCTTTTCCCTCAAGTCTGTTTTCAGTCCACGTGGTAAAGTTACAAATGGAGAACAGGAAGATTTGTCATTCTGATCTAGGAGATACACATGACTTTTTAGAAGATCTGACCAGATAAACATTGTGTTGTTAACTGGGACTGTGATCTTGAGCCTAAAATCCCATGGAGGAGTAAGAAGATTTCCAAAATAATGATGGTGCTTCTTTTGAAATGATGGAGTGGGAAGGAGTAGATAAATAAATTCTCTTTCATATTTACTTAACCTTGATCAGATTTTGATCCATATCTTCTGGCAAATAAGATATGGATCAACTTCCTCTTTCTACAGCACTGCTGATCTCATCCTGGTGATACATAGCAGTTCTACTTCTGGYTTCTCCATGATTGAAATGTAAAACTTTACACTGAAAATCTGAGCCTTGCAATAGCTCCATGGAATGATCTCAGCAKGAAATGCAGATGTTAACACTGTATTTGTCAAAGAAATGCAACACATGGACTATAGGATGTATTTTAAATGTGATCAGATTTTTTTTCTGTTTTCTGAGTGGGRTTTCCTGAATGCCGTAGGAGAATTTCGAGGTCTAAAATGAATAGAAAAAAAATGAGGACATGGACAATTTCTCTCTTCAAACTAATTTCAATGCAATAAACACTTTCACCATGAAAGGGACTATTATACAGCCCAAAGTTCAAACAATTGAGTTCTTTCATTCCAATGATGCTCTGTATCATGCTGAAATCATTACAGATCTTGGTCACTGCAAGTCACATCCTTAATAGGTGGCAAGGATAACCACATTAAACAGGGATATTTTGTCTAGACTTATTTATCTCTTTCCAGACTTCCTAACTTCTTAAAAATGTTATTAAACACTAGATTTAATGTACTCAGCCTAATTGCTGTCTCCAAAACATTAAAGAATGTCTGTTACAGATAAAAGAGAACATATTAACTTTTCTCATATTTTCTCCACTTTTTCTGCTATGATCTTTTCTAACTTCTTAATTGAAAGAAATCCCTTATTTTGAATTCTGTTGCAACTTTTAAGAAAAGGATCTGAAATGTATAWAATTTCATTCCATGTGATACATGACTCTACCACCTTAATTTCAAAACTTACCATTTCTATTTTAATATGAAAGCAAGTAATGAATTAGCATGATTGTCTATCATGTCTTGAAGAATCCCTGATTCTTAATCCTGTATTTGAATTAGCTTTGATATCTGAACTTCTTTAATAATAAAAGAATATCATGAAATACTTTTTTCAATCGGTTGCTGCAGCTGGGCATAGGGCAGCCTGGAAATTGTGGTTTACTTTTTTAAAAAAAATTTATTTGTGCTAGTCTGCCTGGCAGGGAGTGAAGAAGGTCTGTTGCTCTGGTCTGTTTTGTGATGCAGGTGAGAGCTTTTCCAAGATTCACCAACAGGCAGYTTGGGAGCCTGGAGGTCTGCTGCAGAGCCAGGAGTGAGAAAATCCTTGGTGGCAAGGGGGTGAGCACWCCAGTGAGATGTAATTCACCAGAGGTAAGCCTAGTAGATGACAAAGGCCTAATTAAGACCAGTGCCTGCAAACTGGAGRCAGGGAAATTAATGTTTGGATTATAGTGTCATAAGATCACAGGATAATTCAGAAAGGAAGGGTGCTCAGAAGTTACCAGTCCAACCTCCTACTGAAAGCARCATCACCTCTGATCTCAGACCAGGTTGCTCAGGGTTTTAGCCAGTCAGGTCTTAAAAACCTGAATGAATGGAAAGTACAACTTCCCTAGGGAACTTGCTGCAATTCTGATCTGGTAGGTAAAATTGTTTCCTGGAACCAGTAAGARCCTTTAATGGCAGAGACACATTTATGTTGTTGTGCACTATTGGGATAGATGTGCCACAGAAAGTGGTGAATTCCACATTTATTGTTACCTTCAGGACTGGATAATTTTCTGGGAAACTTGTCTTTTATCAAAGGTAAGATGATATTTTCTCTATATACAGCTGGTCCTTGTGACTTAATTTTAACAAATACATGAAGACATAGCCTATCACCTAGCTGGAAGAGCTGAATGGGGTACTTTTGCARTAAAGGAATTGATGATTTTTAAAGTAACAATTTTGAATATATTTTAATATAAATTGCTAAAATTATAGTAGAGGAATTTACAGGAAGTGAAAACTTGGTTAAAGGAACTGTTCCACTTTCTAATCTTTCCATGACTTTTGAACTTCAATACTTCTGAGACATTCCTATGGCATTTAATTATAAAGTGACTTGGAAAAGATCAAGAATATTCTCAGAAACATATGAATAACCTAGTTTGTACTAGTACAAAGCCATTAAAAACCTTGTTGATTTGTAGAAATAAAATTTAAAAAGCAGCAGATTGCTGTCTTTCATGTGATGGCAAGACACAGCATATATGGCTTTCTGTCCGAACCACCACCCCCCCACCTCCTGTAATGCATCAGAAGTTTTATTTGCTGAGTGATAAAATTTATTGATACATTGATTATCAGATTAATAGTATATGCTGAGAATAGGGACACAGAGGTGGTTTTGAGGCTCTTCTGATGTTTTCCTTTCCTTTCATAATAACATGTATCTGATGGCTACATGGTCAGAGAAAGGGCCTATTCCTGGGGCACATCATTGTTATATTGATTCCTCTAGGCCTTTTTGTACTGCTTCTTATCCTCAGGTTTCTGAGAGGTTCCATCTTAAATGAGAAAGTGCAGCAGGATCAAATTCAATGCAGATGCTACTAGTCATTCTGTGCCAACTCCCAAACCAGGAATGCAATGACACATGATGGGCTGAACTCAGTTTCACACTATACGTTTAATGGTGGACACTTAAAGCATGCAAATTTTGGATTATCCAAACTAGAAATGGTTAAKCTCTGTTTRCTTTGTTTAACTTTGGATGGTACAATTTRCTCAGCAGATATACAYCAACATWGTTGATTTACCTAAAGCTATTTATCTAATTCATCTGGCATATACATTCAAGACCTAGGGTATAATCGTGGTCTGATTACCCAAAGGTGAGAGCATCCTGCTCTCATTTTTGGGTGCTAGAGAGTTACACTCTCATAGTCTGCCTGAACTGCAGATGCTGCCTAATTATACAGTACAAAGAGATTTGACTTCAGTGAAAATTTAGAAAAGAAGGAGTCYTGTGTAATGCCTGCACACTTCTAAAAAGGCTTTGTCTGGATGGGAAAAAAAAAAAAAAGAGAGGCTTGAATCTGAATTCTATCCAAGGATTTGCTTTGTAAAAGAGCTGAATGAGTCCTAGCATGGAGATAAAAATACAGATAAAGAGGAAAAAATTTGTTTGCAGTACAACAGAGAGATAAGGTTCCATTTAGCATGTGCTTGTGTGGGCATCTAAAACTTGGYTGCTGTGCCAAGTGTTTCCAACACTGGGAGTCCACACAGCCCTTCTTCCCATGGCCATGCTCCTTACTCTGCTGCTTCCAAGGTCCCAATGACTTCTTCCTTCTTCTGTCATCCACCAGGAGTTGTGCAATACCTGCCATATGGTGTGTCAAATATGACCACAMACATGAACATGTGATTGGGAGCAAAAGTGGACAAAACTGTGAGAACTTTGATGCTTTGGAGTAAGGGCTTTGAAGTAAATAAGTTTCAGTATGAGACATGAAAATTGCTTTTTCAACTAATTTCTTAGTCAGTGGTATATAAGGACCTTTGAAGTTGATCCCTACCCAGTTTTTTGTATATGATTTCTGGATTTCCATTTTTCCTTTTATGAAAATCACCATAATTRCAATTTTATTCTTTTAAAAAGATGTTTTTCTTTCTTCCTTAGAACTGTGCAAAATCTTCAAAAATATATATTAAAAAATTAATAATCTTTTTTCACAAGCATTTTCAGTAGTAAGTCTTGCCTTTGCTAAAAATTTAGCCATTTCAAAAAGAKACTAATATTAAATACCTAACTATGACACCAAAATGGAATCTTTATTTTTTAGAAAAAATTCAAGATAATAATAATGTTAAGTTAGAAATATCCTGGGGATGGAAAAATAAATCACTCAAGTTTTGCTTTTTATGGTTAGTTTTTGATACATGTGTTTTCCATAGGAGATTCTTGTTGGAAGCCCTGCTACATATGAGACTACAGCAACACTGCTGTGAGCAGACACASACAGTTCTGGTTTGGCTCACCTGTGCTGTAAAGCAGCTGGGCTGCCTTGGAACTGAAACTGAAATGTTCTGAGGGCTGAGACCTTGGAATTGAACAAGGATATGACAAAGAGSTGTCTGAGTACACTCTTGTTTAAAGAGTCACGAGTGTTTTTACATGGGCAATGTAGCATCAAAGAAAAGTTGGAGAGGCAGCACAAGTATATGATGGTTGTATGATGTCTTAAAGAGGATATCTGTGTTCAAAAATCTACTGACAATCAAATAATGTTTCTTTCCAAAAGTAGTAAGACTTGCCATGATCAATTTCTATTTTAGCAATGAAGATCAGTATTCTGGGACTACAAGAWAATTTACCTTCTAATGTTAATCTTMTAGACGGCTTRCATAAAATTTAAAAGAATACTTTTACTGTGTCCTTTGTAGTCATACCACATGGTGACTAGGTTTTGAAAATTAACTAGAAGCAATTGTGAAACTGGATTTTAAACAAGGCTGTAAAATTTTAGTGCTCCCTGACATGGCTTGAACAACTAGGACCTATAGAAAAAAGTTTTTAATCTTTTTGACCAGAAGTAAATCATATCATTAGAGATGAAGTGTGTGTYCCTGTGACTGTTAAGTGGAACAATGACATCAATTTTATGATCTTGATGTAAATTTCCTGAGTGATAAACTGACTAAAATATTTTCTTTGCATRTAAAAACTAGGTGGAACTGTGGTGCTCTGGGACATCTTCCATGCTGTTTTGAAGTTAAGAGAAAAATAAATTTGAGAACAAAATAAAAATAGGCATTTGTGTTAGAATTCCATTTACTCCAGTAAGTGTTAGGGGTTAGAACATAATATTTTCTTAGTTCTAAAAAAGATTAAGGGAAAGACAAGAGACCTCATATGGAACTTACGTGAAGATTTATTGTTATCAGCCAAATCTAGCTGAAATAATTTCCTGTTGCTCTGTCAGCCACAAATTTATCCCATGGATGCCCTTTTCTAGCTGTGCTGTTTTTTCTGCTTGGTGCTACATATAAACAATGAAGTCTGATGCCCTTTACAGTCACAATAAAACTTTTGTAGAGATGGGAAATGAGGAATATCACAACACCATTATGGAGAATCCCCCTTTGTATTTTGATACAGCTAYAACAGGGTTATGCTGGCACATGGAAGTTAAGTCAAGAACCCAACCTAGAGATCTACAGCTAACTACCTTCCTGCCCCAAGAATATTTTGGTCTGACCACAGAAGTAGGCTTTTGGGGAAAGGAAGACCCATTTATCTGGTGTGCAGCTGAGGCCTAGATAAATCAGAGAATGTCCCCAAAGCTTGGTGATCCGAATCATCAAGGATTGCTTCTACTCTCAGCAGCTTACARGACTATTTCAGTTGATACTCCTTTCTCTTACTCAGAGATCTGCATCAGGATTATAATTTTATTAATTCTGAAAGTAAACCAGACAAAATTTTACAAAGGTTTCTSTCTTCTAATTTTATTTTTAATAAAAATAACTTTTCTCATACTGTGATCATTCAGCTTGTTCTGAGATAGTAGTATTCTGTTTTCATAGGTTCTCATGAAATTTTAACTGATACCTGGACTAAGCTAAATTACAGCAATATTTTACTGCACTGTAGACTACAGTTWKATGGAATGAAYTTAATCAGATGAAATGAGCAAAGGAAGAATCTGTAGTGCCAGACCACCTCTCATGAACTTTCGTGTATTTGTGCGGCTAATCTCTTAATTGGATTTTTATAAGGAATGTTTGCATATTTATCCAGCTTAGTTGTTTTCTGTTGTAGACATGGCCCCTTTTTTCTCTGAATGTCTAGAGTTCTATTGGATACTTCATGCAGTTCTGTATTTGGAAAACACAGAGGCAAACAAACACTATGGGAAATGACAATATACAGAACATATCGTGTGACAAACTGTTACATTAGTACCCAGGTCATTCCTGTCAGACAAAGCTGCTCCCRTGAATAGCTGCATTTTTCATTCTTCATTCATTGCACAAGGAAAGAATGGCTGAAAATGCTACTATCAGGGCTGGATTCCCTCCAGCCATCGAGGTCATTGTTTGTAAAACGTTACAGGCACAGCACAGGGTGGCACTCGACTGAAGCAAGGCCCTTGTAGGATAGATGCAAAGAAGTGGAATTTTCCATTGACTGAGACAGCTTCACAATCCTACAGAGGCATACTTTTGTAGGGGACCATAAAAATAACACTGTGATGGGTTGAGTAACATTCAACTAAAGGTTAATGTAATTACCAGGAAAAGCCCTCTGCTAATTACAGACTGTCCTGTCTTTTAAAGCTGTTATAATCACATTGCTTTCAGAACTGCAGCTGAAGCTCGGTTAATGCAGTCTGCTATTTGTGTGTATGTGACAACTTGGGTCAGCTCCAGTGCTCTCTCAAAAATGCATTAAACAGTGATTTTACTGCCTCAGAGATGATGAACAGGAGCCTGGCAAAGCCTAAGGTGCTTCTGCTACTGAAAAGAAAGGGACAGGAGCATATCAGAGGGTTGAGAACAGGTGCAGAGGAGAGAGGACAAAGATTATTGCAACAACTCCTTCTGCTGGCTGGAGGCAGAGGTGAACTGTGGTGTTGTTTCTCCAAACTCTGACCATTGTCCTATGTGCTATATCCCATGTTCCCCCCACTCCTCACAGCCTTCCCCTTCCAGAGCCCAAGCTTAGGTAAAATAGGCAGTGGGAGCTGCCCAGAACAGCCTTCGGCACCTGGYAAATTTAACACTTTAGGTACTTATTCTACACAATAGAGGACATGATAAAAACATTTATCCTACCGTGTGAGATTTRGTCTCAATGATTTAAGACCTGAATACATCAGCTAATCATAAAAAATGCATTRCAAGCAAGTGCTGTGACTTCTAAGCAGTTTTCTTGCACTCCAAATACTGCTATAGATCAAAAAATAATGTTATGTACCCAAAACTTTGTGTACATATCTATTGCTTTTCCCTGRATCTTCCAGATGTGAATAAAATGAAAATAGAAATAAGTACTTCCAAAACTAATAATAATTTTATCATCAACAATGATAATACAGTATATTGTAATTTGCTGTTATGAAAAGATCCTTAGGGASCCTTGTGAACACTGGGGGTAGGATTCCTGCCTGAGGCAAACCCTGCGCAAACCCTGCTCAATCCCTGTCCTGCAGAAAGAGGTCTTGATTCCCTTTCTGTTTGATGACAGCTAAAATGAAGGAARTTAGTCCTTAAAAACTGTACAAAAACCTGGAGAGATGCTGAGACACATGGGGACTGAGATTAGTGCAGGAGTTTGTAATTAGAATAAAAATTGGGGATTAACTGCTGTTTCTGTCAACTGGCATCAGGCAAGAACCCAAAAAGGATTTGTTCATAGCTATGGCTCTGAGAGAGCTCAGGAAGTGTTTGGGTCTGATGGTTACAGAAAGAACAGGCTGGGAGCTATGACAAGAGTAGTATTTTCTGAGCTTTGACTCTCTGGTGCACCAGAAAGCAAAACTTCTTGGTCCATAGTTTGCAGATTCTCACTTGTGTTCAAGGAAATACCTGWTTCCATAAAATCTTCTTAAATAAAACAATTGCAAGAGATGAAATATGTCCAAGCAAGTCAAGTGACTTGCATCTCTCCCAGCATAAACTTCCATTTGGTCCTGGAGTCATTCCGTGATTGCTTTTGGCTGGAGTGGGCACCTTCTCTCTTACTAATTTTCCATACATCTTAGTTGCATTACAGAGCATTTTGCATTTTCAGTGCTTATTCTGTAATTTAAGAGCTTTTCTGAGCTGGAAAACCAACTGTTTTGTTGGTGACTTCATTTTAGCATTGGGGAAAAAACTGGGAGCTCTTGGGAGAAATTTTGAGCCTTTCCCCTCTCTTTAATGCACTTTTCTAAATTTGCTCTGCCCCTGCAAGACCTCTGCAGGAAGGCAGATAGTGCAGCAGCAGCAATTTCAATGGCAGAAACCTGCACACCCTGTCATGCTTGTTCCCAGAGCTGTTCCTCATCCCAGGGGCAAATGGGGCAGCTGCCCCTCCAGTTCCATGGCCATAGGTACAGAAAAGACATCTTCCTGGATTTACTGTAAAAAATTCTTTGAAGGCATAAAAAAGCCAATTTATATGATTCTCCAGCAGCTTTGATCATAAGTGCTGGCTGGTGTATGGTAAAGAGGAAATGAAATGTTAAGTAATGTTTCTTTTCTTGCAGCTGCTCCTGGGTCTGTAAGATTTGAAATAAATGTTTGTACATTCTTAATGTTATGTAAATAATGACGTTTTACTCTGATTAAATGCTGATTGATAGAAGATCTTAGTGCTTCTACAAAATGTATACACTGGAAAGAGTCTGACTGCACTCCTGAAGCACTTCCAGGTCTCAGTCTGGTGGAACAGTCCCTCTCTAGGGCTTTGTGATAGTGTTGTTCCAGATTTATTTTCAGATGAAGCCACTACAGTGTTGTCTGACACTCAGCTGTGCTTGGTCCCACAGATAAGAGAGAAAAAGGGAAAGGAAAGGCCATGTGAACCCCTTGCCCTAGAAATCTTTARTGATTCCAATGGGATCTATGTTGTCCAGACTTAAAACATCATGAATAACATGGAAGTTGAAATATTCTTTGTTCTGTATCACCAAGCCCCTGTAATTTGCATACAGATGGCCTGCGTTTTTCGCAATCTGCCTRATCAGAGGTGTGTGTGGCAGGCAGTCTGGAGTGTATCACACTGCCAGTTTGCCATCTAGTGGTACAASATAAAGCCAGTTTTACATCCTATTGCATCATTTCAGCAGAAAGATGCCTTTAGAACACAAACACAAGATKATTTTAGCAATCTTATTAGCAGAAGACAATCCATACCCATGATCCTTAATTCCTAGACCTTGCACTTTGTCCCCCAGGAGCAGAGGCTGGCTCAAGGTTGGAGAGTGTTTTTGATTGCACAGGAGAATGGCTGTATAGATCCAGTTGCTGTTTAACACCTTAGGGCTTTATTGTTTTCAGTGTTATCCTGGTCTTTTTTGACTGTATTTTAATATAACTATCAGAGAATCTCAAAAAGTGGAACGTGAATGGCACTTGAGAGAGCATTGTCTGTAGGACAATRGGTCTTCAGTGACCACCCACATCAAGAGAGGATCAGTGAAGCCTCAAGAGCTCCCAAAAAATGTTTGTTCAGTCTGTTCAACAAAATTTTCTTATTCTCAGGATTTCACAGGCCCCTTTGGGTAGCACAGGTGTGCTGCCAGGAACATGGCAGCTGTCTAATGCACTGATCCAGACTGCTGGAGGCAGCATTKCAAAGGAAAAATACCACTTCCCTGCAAAGTCTGGGAGTGCTGCTGAGGCAAAGCTCATCATTTCCTCACTGGGCTGCTGTGGGGTGGGAACCTCATCCCAGCCAAGGGATTCTATTGGTTACCCAGGAGAAGGTAAAAATATCCAGGGAGGAAGCCTGGCATAACCAGCCAGCAGCAACAGGAATTGAGAAATTGRTGAAAAAACATGTCAGGGCATAGGGGACCTAGACACTGTCTAGGTTTTGTTTCATTCTGCCCAAAGTACAGCTAACAACTTTTTCCSTTCTATAATAAGCCCCATGTCCTTTATTCCTTTATATCTGATAGATACATAGACTATTGCTATATTAGTAATCACTTGGGTACTATTTCCTGGGTTTTGGGAAGAGACGAGTTATGGTTGCACGGAGACCAGAGTGCCAGTGCAGTCAGACAATGCCTGTCTGAAATCTTTGTCACCAGTTAATTTAACCTCCTCAGAGTTTCAATAGCTATTCTGGCAGCATGTTCAGCCACACAGGCCCCTAAGGACTTCAAGCAATTTTGATAAGCCATTAATTTCAGATTTAAATAAAGAAGGAGATGATGACAAGACAGTAAAAAACCCCTCAATTAGGAAAAATTTTGCTTTGAGAAGTCTCCGATGTGAAACTCCACAGGGAAAGAAAAACTAGAGAGAGACACTTATTTTGTTTCTTTGTACCCAAATGGGCAAACAGCCATTTCCATCAGCCCCAGAACTTAATTTTCTCACTCTGTCTGCAGCAGTAGCTGCAACAGAAGATCGCCTTCCCAAGTAGTACAACTGAGCCTGTGAATGCAAAGAGATGCTAAATACCTGTGAAATGTTCTCTATTATTACTYCTACCACATACCTGCCAAAGGAGCAGAATGGGGAAGACACAAGCTGGAAGAGCCATTTTGGAAAAGAGGCATGGTAACTTGATGGGAAAAATGTCAGTTCTATAGCAAACTCAGTTCATATGGGCAGTTCATTTACTCTGCAGTTTTTGAAGTGAAAATGGTTGCCTCAGTAGTTTCAGTGTGCTTTTGAAAAGGGCAATAATCTTTCAGAAATATTGCTGAAAGTTAATTTTTTAAAATAATGATATAGGCACAGCAGATACAATTTTGGCTGACTATAGCACATTAAATTGCAGAGCTGATAGCACTGGCTCRCAGACCTTGCACTAACAGAAAAGTAGCTGTGATGAGCTCCCTTTGTCATTTTGAAGTCCAAATAATTTCTTGTATACTGGGAATACCCTGTGAGGAAAAAAGACAGAACAAATACCTTGCATAAAATATTGTAGAGCAAAGAAAAAAAAAACCCAAAACATTTCAACACAAGCATGACTTCTTCCTGAATGGTATAGAAGRAATATGGTTATGAATGGAAAATACAGTCTTTTGACACTGAAGAAGTATCTTAACTTACAAAAGACAGCTGAGTTAAAATCTAAGATAGGAGCCTTTGGTAAGATCCTGACAAGTCACAGATAAAACAGCTGGTGAGAGTAAGAAGTAGTAGCAAATGCAATTCTTGTTACTGCATAAATATTTCACCCAATAATCAATATATTGGCATCCTCCTACAAAAATGTAGAAATGTACATGTGATATTCGAGGAAGTAACTGAGTCCCTTATTAAAATGAGAATGGTGCAACTGTGGTTTTGTTTTTTTTTTGTTTCCTTCAGAGATGTATGTTCAGGGTCTTGTATGGCTCACTCTTGGAGCTCTGTCCTTCCACCTCGTCTCTGAAAACTTCATTTGCCAAGGTACTTACCTGAGCYTAGAAACAGCATATGTGACTGGGTACCCCCTTATCAAACTCAGAAAATGTGTGARTTTCTTCTTTGTGGACTGACTTCATCCTGCTGTCTTGGATTTGTTTTAATTTCAAGCCAATGGAGAGGAACAATCAGAGGTTCCCTTAAAAATTTGACTAATCATATATAATTTTTGCACTGAACTGTTAATAATGGCCTACTGCACTGTTTGTAAAATGCTTCTGATGTTTGAAGATAAGACAATCATGGCAGATGGAAACTGAAAAGCTTTGTAAATTCTGTTAGTGTTGTACTCCACCTGATAAAAAATGGTTGTGTAAAAATTACAATAAAAAGAAAATACTTCCTTCGAGATATATAATTTATGTTTGTACACTTTTAGATTATTGTTTAGGGTGAGGTTTATTAAAGTTTAAAGATATTTCCAGTATATGACTAAGCTGACCTATTAATACAAACACCTCAGGATCGATCATATTGAAAAAGCTACCAACCAAGTATATTCATTGTTTTCRAGAACAATTATTATTTTTTAACAATACCAATAATGGCAATATATTAAATAACSAAGGCAGATTTATTTTAACTAAAAAAAATATCATAAACCAGAAAGTCTCAAGAGTAAATTCTCTATAGGACAACATTTACTGGTTTTTAAAATGAGTCAGATTAATGACAAACCCCTGAATAAACCTATCTTCATGCCTCTTCTGCCCTGTTTATTAGGTTTGCAGTAAAAACAATTTCTCCTGTCCTGACAAGAGAATCATAGAATGGTTTAGGATGGGAAAGAATTTGAGATCATCAAGTCAAACAGTTAAGCTACCATCACTGAGTTTACCACTGAACCACGTCCCTAAGTGTGACATCTGCATCTCTTGTAGACATCCCCAGGACGGTGACTCTGTCACTTCCCTGGGCAGCTGGTTCCTATGCTTGATAGCCTTTTCAAAGAAGAAAACTTYATTAATATCCAATCTAAACCTCCCCTGGAGCTACTTGATGCCATTTAATTTCATCCCATATCTTGTTACTTGTAAGAAGAGACCAATGCCCACCGTACAACAACGTCCTAAAATCTTTTCCTTCATGGATTTAAGCCAAAACAAATCTGTGTTCTTCATTCTGCTTTGGTTTGGTTTCTTTCAGARATCATTGTAAAATCTTTAGAGTTCAAATACTTCTACAGAACTCTGCACTGAAGCTCAGTTTCAAACTGTAACTGGTGTTTCACTGAAATGAGAGGGATTAGTAGCCTACTACGTAATTTATTTCTTACTCTCATGACAAACTAGTCCCAAGAGCTGATGTTCCCATTTCCTCCAATGAGGAATTATTTGATAATCAAAAATGAATTAAATACCTAGAAGTTTTTCCTGACATTTGGCCAGCTAAGTATTTGTTAGTTTTTTGCATCTTAATATAATTATTTCAGCTTGAATTCCCTAAAATCACCCTGCAATTCTAACAAGAAAACCCTGAGGTAGGGAACAGTGGTTTAAAAGAGATTTTTAAAAGCAAGAACAGATCAGAATGTTTGATTAAGTACAAGGAGTGAACTAGTGATTAAGATTCTTGTTTTGCCAAAGCTTAGGCACCTGTGAGAAAGCAACAGAACTATTTATATGATTCAGCTGCGTTTTTWAAAAATGTATTTCCTCTAAAACCATCTGATTACTGACACAAAAAATACTGCCTGCTTTGTTGTAGTTACACTGAAATTTGGGAATTGCACAGCTTAGTGCTTTCCCCAAATAATAGYTGTAATACAGAATAGTCTCCATCTGTTCTGAAATAAGCAACATGGATTCTAATACCCTCCCTCCCATCTGTATGTATATTTTTAGTCACACATTCAAGTTTGTAATCCCTTTGCTCCAGTCTACATTCCTGGCATAAAACATAAGGCTTGTTATTCAAAAATTTTAAGTTATGTTTGTGTGTGCATGTGTCTGTATTTTAAGTTATTTTCTTAACTCTGGGGAAAGAGTTTAAAATACATCTGCAATGAAACATTTCCTATATCTCTTAAATTTTCAAAAGTTCTAATCTTGAGTTGTGAATYATACAGTTTCTGGATACCTAGCAAGRAAACACCAGAAGGAGAAATTAGAGSAGAGAGAAACCTGAAATGAAACACCATGGGGCAAGTTAGATWGGAAAGTACCTTTTAAACATGGATTTCCACTTTAAAATACTGAATTCTTCTTTAGSAGGATTTGGAGGACAAGCTGAAGTCTTAGCGTAATTGACAGATAASCAAAGGATGAAAAATAACATCCCATATGAGGTTCTCAGTTGTGTTTTTGTGGAACCTGTGCAGAATATGGGAACAGGAAACCCAATTGCTTAATTAGGTATGGAGGGAAAGAAAACAACTATTTTCAGTGACTGAAGAAAATGCAACCACTGGGAAAACACAGCTTGTATACAGAGTTCTTAAGTGTTTGCATTGCCCCTAGCTTATTTTGGTGAAACTATTTGCACACTGAGAACAACCTATTTAAGGAACAGTGAGAAATGGATATTCCAAAAACAGAGACATCACTATAGCAGTTGAAAAATACAGAGCGATTCCTATTCCAGGACTGCTTTAAGGAAGCTGGAAGGCCTTTTCCCCTGTATTGCAAATACACAATGTAAATCCAGTTTGAGCTGTGTTGTAAAGTGTGCCAGTAAGTCCATGTTGGAAGTGATAGAGGCCTGTTTCTCACAGGATGTGTCTGGGCTTCCCAGTCCCTAAGTGCAGGTTTGCTTCTTGGGCTTACCTGGTGGCAGACGCAGGGCAATGTATGCAAGGACAAAGAGTTGATAGAGATGTTCTCAGTCTGCATTATGAGGGGAGTCTGAGGCCCTCTGTGGAGCACACTGGCATTCAGATTAGCTGCAGCTACTGCCTCACTTCAGTGCAATGCACACATAAATCCAGTGGCTGGCCTCTGAGGATCTGAGCTAAACAACAGCCTTTCAGCACTCTCCAGAAGGTATTTTGATGGTTTTGAGCAAGTCACTCAGTCTTTGTAYCTCAGATTCTCATCCCTTTATTTTTGAGAGGTGATGTGAAGATACACACACTCAGGTTTACCTTGCATTTGTGTGAGGACCACAGTCTCTGATGGTGTAGGAATCAAGAGTTCCTATCAGAAGATCCCAGTGCAGCCACCTCCACCAGAATTCTGGCCCYGATGCCAGCTCATGACACATCCTTTATAGGCAGGAGCATGACACGGGCAATAATGAAAAATCTTCCCATTTGGATAGATGTTCTTTCCATACAAATTCGTGTTGCTTTATATCCTAAGATGTAAATCCTTCTGTTGCTTTATTAACAATCTTTCGCAAATATATTCTCCACCAGAACTGTTAGTTAATCCTTTCCCCTCYACTCCAACCCAAACTTCTAAGACAAGTATGGTTCTTTGACAAATTCCAGTCAAATGCTAGAGTTTACAGTGGACAAAGAGAAATGTGCTTCTTTACATATTTATTATTGTTTAGAGCTGGAATTCTTTCCCCACTTCTTTATATTATAATTAAGAGCAAACAGAAAATTTGGTTCAATTTTTGTCTGACTCCTGTTTATTTTTAATGCCTCTGTTAAATTCTTCCTAAAGAAAGCTCTCACAGTTGCTACACATTACTCTCCTGCAGAGGTATTTTTCATCTKTGATTTTTCTTGAAGTTCTTTTTCACACTTTGTGTGTAATCAATAACTTCCTACAGAGCTGAGGTTGACAGATGCTGGCCTAGTGTTGTAAATGCATTAGTCCAATGAATGAGTAGTGGCATATAAATATATTCTAGAGTTATTTTCCATTACATTCCTTTAACATTCTTGTATTTCCATTGTGACTGGACTTTGTRCTACAGTTTACAGCAGAGCATTGCACATGTGCAAAGGCTTGGAAACTACTAGAAAACTGTCTGAGGAAGCTGTGTAATGGGCTTAGCAGAATACAAATTATTTAACTTCTAAAATCTAAGGACTCTAGAAAAGCACAGCCATGGAATAGTTATGTTCTCATTGCCAAAGGCTATTACTAGATATTTTGAACAAGGATTCTTAAAGGAGATAAAAGAAACAGAAAGTCAAAGGCAGAATTTTCATTTACTTTAATGGATTCTGAACCAGAAATTCAAATACAGGCTGGACGTTATTAAAAAATATACCAAATATCTAATAATAATTTCTCCTCCTTACTAGTTTTTCCCCTTGCTTTTATTTAGCACTTGAGTACATTTAATTTTAAATGCCATGATYAGCTTTGAGAAGTACGAAATAAAACTATGGCATTCGTAGGTCTTCAACTAGAGCAATCACTGCACCATCTTTTTGTGAAACTAGGGAAATTAGAGTCTTAGAAAAAAAWATGGAACAATACAGAATAAGATCATAAGCAGGTGGAGTAATTTTACTCGTAGCATACTCTGGGTGAAGTACTTAAAGCACTGTGACAGTTACAATACTTTACCACATGTACTGAGCAGGCACATTGTGATTTAATGGCTGACTTCTAAAGAAAATGCCACAGTCAGGGAGAAGTGTCAATTAGTGCAACATTTCTAACATCCCACTGATTCATTTCTTCACCCTTGAGTGTCAGAGGAATTGAAAATGTTGCACACTTAAGCTGCTCTCCACTAATTTGATYCTTTTGGGCTCCTCATGGTACATTTTCTTCCATTTTGGTCATTTAGAAACAATATTCTACCTGAACACAAAGGAAAATGGRTTCACAGATGAGCTGTTATTTCAGYATGACAGCATGTGGGAGGAAAAGTGCATTCAGGTTGCAAACCAAATATGAAGTATGTAAGGTTAGATCTCCTGCTTCAAGGTTTTTCTGAGGAAAGGAATGTGGACAACAGCTGCCAATATTGCTGCTGAAAGCACCAGGGAAGAGCAGCCCTGAGATCTCCAGCCAATACTTCAGGCATTTCCAGTGACCTGGCCACTGCCCTTTTTTCCCCTGCCATCTCTCTTTCATGAAAGGAATCTGGGGCACTTGCAAAGTCCTTTCCTGACTGCCCACTAGAGGCAGGCTGAGTTGGCTTAACCATGATCTTGGAATCACAAATCCCATGAGAGATTTGGGGATTGTTCTCTGTAGCCTGTAATACAGTGGACTTCTTTATAGAGAAAGTTATTCAGAAATAGCTATGAGGTAGTGCAAATACATACTCTGCTTTAACTTGCAAGTCTGCACAAGCCTTTATGCTTTATTATCCAAGTRAAGGTGATAATTGGTGTGAAATCAGCAAACTAAAAACTCCCCAACCAAGACAAAAAGGAAACTAGGCTTTGACCAGAAGATACATTTAAAGAAACAGCTCTTTTTTTCCAGTAGGAGAACTGAGCTGCTGGTTCACACTTAAGGTGTGAGGAGGAGCATGATGCTGTGCTCTGCACAGGTAAGTGTTACCAGAGACAGTATTGATGTCCTACTGACCTCCTCTASATGACTTAACACAATAAAACAGTGTGCTCAGGCAGCTAGACTGCTTCCAGGGCTGAGGTACCTTTGCTTGACATGGTGTTGTGCTGTTCATATGTACTGTCTGCTGTCACCTGCAGCTTGCYAGAATCCAGCATCATCTTYACAGCACTGCCAGGTCATGAAATCWGGCTTCCATGAGAGTGGAGASAGGGCACCAGCTTTGAGYAGGGTCATGTCTGCAAATACTGGGTCTCAAGTCTATAATGATTAGTGACAGTCATAGCACTTGTCATCTGAAGATATTTCGTTCATAACTAACCCTCCCCCTTTGCACTGATCACTATAGATGTTTTTGGGACTTCTATCACACTTGCTGAAAGTAGCCCATGAACTAAGCCACAACATAAACACAACCTTTCTTCTATCTCTTTGCCTGTATGTGCTCTAAAATYTCTTCTGAAACTGGTCAAAAATGTGGCATGAAATTTTCCTTGATTAAAAGTAGACCTGAGAACACCTGCAGTAGATGTATCTAGGTAAGACAGAGGCAATAAATTGTTCTGCTGCAAATTGTGATTTTATTGTAAGTCCTCCCTAGATGCTGCTTTTCTTTGGAGCTCTAGGAGAAAAAAATGTCCAATTTTACATAAAAATAGGTTTCTAGCTGGAATCTAAAGGAAGTTTTATGCATAAAATGCTATATAGGAGGTTGAAGATCAGAAATCAGGCAAAAATAAACTCATAATACCTTTCCTACTGTCCAGATTTTAATAAAAATCTTATGATTATACAGTAGAAATCACTGACCATAAATCTCAAACATTCTGGCTTAGCAACACTGACATTTCCTCTGTGGTAAATATGTAAAACTCATTGAGTATCTTCAAGTCTTTCTACTGTTCTACAACAGTTCCAGGTGTTAAAAAAGGTTTTAGAAATCTTTAATTTGGCTTCCAAAATATTGTGACAAAGAGTCAGCCATCCAGATTTTGTAGAATATAGTGTGGAAGGAGGTCTCAGGGATAATTTTGTCCAGCTTTTCTTGGCAAAAGCATGTTCTAGACAGTATGTCCCAGCACCCTCTTTCTTAGGAGTCCAACACTGGGGAATCCATCAATTTCCTGAGGAAATTACTCCAATGACTTATTTGTCTCATTCTGAAAATTTTTTCTCTTGTATTTAATCAGAACCTCCCCAGGATGAACTTGTATCCATTACCCTTCATCTTTTCCACATGACTCCTTGCAAACAGAGTCTCTATCTTCTTTGTAGCCAGTCATGTCTTGCAAAACATCACAGCACTTTTAAGAGAAAACACTTGAATGGCCAYTTACTTTACTGCTGAATATGGTGTTGTGTTTCAGCTGAAGTCTTTTTTGCAAAGCCTGAGACAAACTTCAGGTCATGTGACATTTGAGGGGACACAGTGCAGTCCTGCAGCAGCTGCATCCCTCCAGGGCTTAGGCAATGAAGAGYGCTGTTTCTCTGGCTGTAGAGCACCCTTATAACTTAATTCACATGTTGGGCCCTCTTCATACATGGCAGTAAGAGGTTAAAAGGGCCCACTGATCTGTTTCCCAGGTTTTGGAATTACAGAATAAGATAGAAAAGCTGTGCAAAAAGGTCACTGCACTTAAGCAGAATAAGATAAAAGCCAATTTTATGTCCCCCTCCTGCTGCACAAGCATAGAGAGGTCATAAAACGTACAGAGTTGCCATATCTGTGASAGACTGGGAGTGTTTTTCCTGCTGATGAGGGGAGTTCTGGATATCTTTTGAGATCACAATCAAGCATTTGGCTCTACAAGGTTGATGGCAAAGAACAACACCCCCTTTAGTCCTACTTCACTGAAATAGTTGATGAAAAAGCAAAGACACAGCCTAATGAAGACTTTTAATTCTACTGGAGGTGGTGGAGGAACTCTAATTATGGTTTGCATTTTTGTTTGAAAGTGATGGGGCTGAGTTTTGGAAAGATGTCATTCCTCTTCCCYAATGTCTCTGTAAAGCCACTAGAGGGCCCTGAAATCCACCTTAAAATTTGAAAAGACACAGCCGTGAACGTGTTTTCCAGAACTCTTGTGCTTTCTCATTTTCCTATTATCAATGGAACGTGTAGGGTGAACACAGTCACAAGAAAATGTGGATTTGGGGAAAAGGATATCTTGAAGAATGGCATCACCAGTGACTTCTATCCACTAAAGACTTGAATGGCTTTCTGGAGTTTGAGGGAAGTGAAATTTCCTCAGCAGCAGCTGAATTTCCCCTGTGTCTTTTCTATTTTGTGAGACAGAAGTATATGTAGTAGATTCTCTGAGAGTGCACAGGAGGCTTTTGATTTYGTACCACCCCCTGTGAGGATGTTTGCCATTTGTTAAACCCCACCTCAGACCTTGCTCCCATCACTTGTTGTGGAGCAGTGAAGCAGCTGGGTTATGCTTGCTGTTGAGTGTGAGTTATAAACAGGGTGAGTTCTTTAGTAAACAAGAAAAGGTTCATTTTGAACAATGTTTCTTTTTCCTGGTAGAGTTGAATGTGGAGGGTAGCAATGCAGTTCTGCCCTGCATTTGTGGATGTATCTGAGTGAAAGACTTCTGGGCTTTTGATCCTCCTTGAAGAAGAGCACTTCCTTGTGCTCTGTCTCCTTGCAGTCCAGAATAAGTCCAGACCAGATTTTTGAAGGTGTTCGGAGACATATGAAGCTTAAAAATAACTCCAGAATTTTTTTTTTCTTTTCCCATTTACTTTTTCCCTTTTTTTTAAAATTAAATAAGCCTGCCACCTCACATGCTATGGTCTTGATCTGAGACATGTAGATAAATATGTGGAAAACTATGTTAAATTTTTGGCATCCCTCTCAGGACAGAAACTGAAGCTGGGTCATAGTAAGAGACAACCTGTCATTGGGACCCACCATTCACTCCTGTCCTCAGAGAATTTGAAATGCTGGTCACTGAAATAAAAAAATGTCATCACAAATTTTATGGCTTTTGCTGAAACACTTATGATTTGATGGATGATAGCTAGAGCAACTGACTCCACAATCCAGAGAGGACAAAATACTAAAATTGCCAGAAGCCTTCCTAAAATACTTTGCCTGTGACATATAAGGAAGCATACTGCAGTGTGGGCTGGCTCTACTGGCATTTGCTTTAAATGACCTGCACCATATCAGCAGCCCTTCCATCCCAGACTAAGGAGCAGCTGTTCAGAGTGACCTCTGTTATCCATTGGATGTACTGTGCCTATATTGACCTCTTTTTTTGAGGGCTGCCAATGGATATGAATGAGGCATAAAGTATGTGTTTTCCTTTAGAGATAATTTTGCCTTTTCAGAAATAAATTAAACATTTGCATAAGAAGTAGCATTTGAGACAAATTTATGTCTATTGGACTAGTGAATTCCAGAAAAAATGCTCATGAAMTCTAAAGGTAGATGTCTAAAATATATTATGCAGGCCATGTCTGAGAAGTATTCCTTTATCTCCCTTAATTACAAAAGAAGTCTAGATGACTTCATGGGTTGTATATTATGTATATCTATTTTTTGGCAAGATGAATCCCACCTGTACTGTCAGTGTCATCATGCAAATCATGCATTTGTTTGTGCTAAATTACCAAGTACCGTCTCTGTGCTGTGTATGTGGCACTTGGGGAGAGAAAACTCACCCTGAAGGCAGCTTTCAACACATACAGGGTCTTGAGAGACACTGCACCTCCCAGGAGTGACCAGGCAGAGTTCAGTTATTCCAAAGRAGGTCCCTTTCCCAGCCTGGGATTCTGGAGATGCTATGTGAACAGGTGAAAACAAGCTGCTGCTCGAGGAAAGCCTGACCAAAGGTCTTTGGCTCAAGGGTAACACACTTGTGTGTCCTGAGCACCTTCATGGGCTGTCTGTTGGGGCCTTTCTCAATTCCACCTGCCAGCATCCCTCCGGCAGCGAAGAGAGTGCTTTCCACAGCAGCCTGACTTGGGACAGGGTGGGCAAGGGGGGTGACAGGTGAGGAAGGATGGAGAAAGAGGGCTCTGGCAAATCATTTAAAATACACATCATTCTTCAGGGCATTGATTAACAACACACTCTCTGCTTTCTTTTTTGGTCTCCCACTGCAGATGTTTCACTTGTGTTATGAGTGAATGTTCTATTCTTAAAATAACAAAGCTTTCTATTAAGGAGTGGCTTGAATTAGCAGTAATTAAAATTAAAAAAAAAATTATTTAAGAGGGCATAAATGGARTTATAAAATTCTTTAGTAGTAAAGAAGTTCTTTAGTAGTAAAGTAGTATTTTAATTCCTTTCAAAAACATACTCTGAGGGATGTTCACAACAAACATGTTAGTTCCAAGTACCTTTCTTCTTAAAACCCTTGTGTTTTGGGACACAGCCAGATAGGATGACAGAATAGATATTATTTTTATAGCTCATATGTTGGGTTGACAGAATGAAGAATGTTTTTATCCTTGCAAGAAAATTAAACATTCTTGTCTAATTTAAARAAGGGATTGTCTAAAGGACTTGTTTTATATGCTTTCAGGATCCTCTTCCTGTTCATTAGGAACTGTTCTGTATTCTTTTGCAATCAGCTCTCATCATTTATTGTGTCATTTAAATTGTAAGTGGTTTAAAAGGCCTAATAGAGCTCACTGGACATCTAGTGTGTTAATTGGATGAGAAAGAGGAAGGTGTTCTTGTGAGGTATTATATGCAGTAAAAAACATCTCTGGGCAAGATACTGCAGTTTAGTGGCTGATTGTATGGTTCATTCAATATTGAATGAGGAGCAAGAATTCCTTTCAAACCATGGTCATCTTTTGTGTTGTCTTTGTTTTTAAYAATGCTGCTAGGAAGTTTAGGGGGAAAAAAGGAAGTTCATTTAATTAAAAAAAAAAAGGAGAAGACTAGCATTCTCAGAAAAAAGAAAATTTTCTGAAATAGAATTTATCTCACCCTCCTTCAGACTAATGAATAATAACATATTCTGCTGACAAAAGGTAACTTTAGAAATATGATATCATCACAGCTAAATCTTATTGATTGATCCCATGCAGATAGCAGGACAGTCATGATAGCCTCATACAAATTACTCTCTCCTTCAATTTCATATCCACTTTATGTTTCTTTTTATTATTTCTCTCATTGTCCCTACCTCCAGCACTGGTGAGAAGTACCTGGAGTCCAGGGCCCAAGGCTGGGTTCTCAAGTRAAAGAGAAATGGGGACACACAGAAATCAAGTCAAGCAAAGGTCCATGAAGGAATGGGAGCATCCTACAGAGGAGTGTCCGAGAGAGCTGAGATTGTTAAGCCTAAAGATAAAATGGCTCCAGAGGRATCTCATCAATGCAYRTAAATATCTGATGAACAGGAGTAAGGAAGAGGGGTCCTGGCTAATCTCAGAGGTTCTCACTGACAGGACCAGAGGCAGTGGGCACAAACTGAAATACAGGGGACTCCTCCAGAATACAGGAAAACCTCTTTCTACAGGGAGGGTGATTGAACTCTTGCAAAGTTTGGGCAGAGAGGTTGGGGAGCATCTGTTCTTTATTAGCCTAGAGAAGAGGAGGCTCAGGGGTGACCTTATCACTCTCTACAACTCCCTGAAARGAGGGTGTAGCCAGCTKGGAGTTGTCCTCTTCTCCAGAGGTCTCCCAGATCTCAGGTCCCTTCCAGCCTAATTGATTCTGTGATATCCCAAACCCCTCTGAACATGATCTGGRACAGCCTTCTCAGGATGACCCTACCTGAGCAGGGGGATTGCATTAGACATCTCAAGCCTTAGATCTTCTGTCATTCTGCCATTGTTTCTGCACTTTGATAAGAGCCAGGACAGGCTGTGGCTGAGCAGCCTTAGCGCCACTTAGTTTATATGCAGGCATGAGGTTCTGAAAAAGGCTCTGTGTTGATTTACAGACTGAGAAAGAGATTTCTTCATTTCCACAGTGAAATAGAGCCAAAGGCCAGAATGGACAAAGCATRCATCCAGACTGAAGCCCAGTACATTAAAATCTATAATGTCTAGTCTAAATGAATTGATAATAAAATAGGATCTTCAGAGGCTGTGTAATCTCTTTGTCCCTAGGCAGAGTTAAATGTACCTAAATCATTACTGGCAATGTTTCCAGTCATTAGTGATCCTTACTACTAGAAAGAGTTCCTTGATATCTAAGTGAAACTTCAGCAACTGATGGCCCTAGATTCCCATTAATGACTTTTTGCTACACTGATCATTGAGAAAGGTTTTCAAGACTGCTGCCATTCCCTCCTCAGCCTTTCTCTTCTCCAGGCTGAACAAACACTTCAATTCTGTCCACCTTTTCTGACTAAARACACAGGAAAAAATCACTGGGTAATTTGAATCCAAAAGTGGCACACGCCTTGCAGGTTATCTGCCTAGTCTAAGTGCTACCTAATAAATTACTGGGGGCACTCAGGCTGGCCCTTGAAAACACCCCCATGTGATGTGTAGCATGTACTGAAGAAAATGATCTTGCAAATGCCCTTGGAGGTTTTTGTAACATTTTTTTCAAGACTATAAGCAGTGTTTTGTACTACAAAAGGTCAGTCCTTTTGTACCTAGATGAAACCAGTGCTCCCCACTAGAGAAGATGGACAGAGGTTACCTAGTCCCTGGTGTCACTGGGCTTCCTGCCTTGTCAGGCAGTGCCTGAGCTTTGGGACAGCAGCTCACTGCAGTTTACAACTGAGATTCTTTGACAGTTTTGTGTTGTGTGGAGGAGCCTGTCCTCCCTCAGTTAAACTGGGAGCAYTGGGAGAGCTGCCTCCTGCTCCAGGTACTCAGCTGCTTTCCCAGAGCTCAGGAGAGCTCTCATCCCTGGGGRCATCATCAGCACCTGCAGCACAGCTGAAATGCACTTCACCCACAGGATGCACTGAGGCTAACCAAGTTCACAGAGCACTGTAATGGCCCAAACTCCCCTGGTGCAAGCAGAACTGCACTAGCAAGTACTTGAGGCATTTTCTTTGCTACCTCAGAGCACCAGGTAAACCTTTGTCTTCAACCACCACGATATGCCTGAAGAAAGTAGTAGAAAGCAAATGGATAAATACAAGGTTAAATAGGAGAGTAAGGGGAAAATGACTCCACATCATGTCTTCTCCTCCTAGCCTAGTCAGGCAGTAAAGGCCTTGAAAGATGGATTTTACTTCTGTATTTGTTACAATAYACAGCTGAAGGAGATACAGATGCACAAACAATTCAGCTTCCCCCCAGGAACAACACTATTTGCCCAGAGACAATTTAAAAAATAAGAAGAGATAAGTCTTGTAAGCTGAGTTAATAAAATCTGTAGCTTCTATAAACATAATAGTGCTRCAAACAATATACCAAGAAAACTGGTAAGATTTTGCAATCACAAAAAAGATGCTGCTATGAGGAATCAAAAGGAACAAGAGTCTGCTCTTTTAAAAGTCTCRGTAAAWTTTTTTCTCATTCATTTCACTTTGAAAATACCTTGAGAAATAATATAAGGTATATTCTGACATTAAAATTCTGAAAAATGAATAGAAATTCACAATACTTTTCATTGCCATCAAGTGAACTCATTGAATAAAAACAGATAAAAGAGGAATCAGGCCCAAAGTACTGAAGTGGATAAAATAATTTAAATGCAAAGTGTAGTCTGCTAAAAGTGGAGTGCACATTTATATGTTCAGAAATATACTGATGCTTTCAATCTCTCCCACATATTACTGAAGTATGAACTATTTTACTYAAAATGTTGTATTCTAATTCTTTTGTCAAACTCCACTGATTTTAATGAGATGTCACTGTTGTAACAAGGTATAGAATTAGAAAATAAAATGTTCTAATGCAGGCATTTGATCTGTTTCAGATGTTCTTGATTATACTTTGCTGTGGTCTTTGAAATCACCTTCCAAGTCCTTTCTGTGGTGGCTGCAGTGTTATTCCCAGCCTCTTTGGGCAATGCTTTTTCTGGGAATTGACAAGGCCTCTAAGGCAGCTTGCAAAGTTCTCACCTCTCATGATACCAAGAACATGGGCTGCCCCTGCAGATGTTTGTGGGTACCACAGCAGCACCAGYTTCTGGCAGAAGGACCAAGTTTTAAGTAGAACTTCTTATTGTCTGCTTTGACACATTGTTACGAGCCCCCACAACATAGGTGTAAGATTGCCTATGAATGCAAAARACAAATAGATTTGATAACTCAACAGAGTGAAAATTATTTGAGAAAGGTTAGGGGTTTGAGCTGTATTTAAGATGTATGGGTTTAAAGTTCTCTCTGGCAGAATGTCAATTGTAATACATTTATAACTTGAGGAAAAGAGCATAACATCATTTTTCAGCAGTTTGATAAATGAGACATTGGGGAAAAATTTTTATCCTAGAACAGAAAATGYCCAGAAAGCTTCTGTCACAAATCATGGATTTTTCAAACCACGATCACCTCTCTTGCAGTAGTTGATTAAGCCATATTTGGGACTATCATCAGCTTGACTTTGATTTYCTTTATCACTGTTTTACAAAAAAAAAGAGCTGGGTGAAGGTTAGAAAACAGATTTAATTAGCTTTCTTGATAAGGCCATGCTTTTTATTAGCCATTCATSTCTACTCTCTGTTTCCCTCAATACCCAGAGGGTAAAAGAGAACAGCAATGAGTAGGTCTGAAAGAATAAGGACTTGTATGAACAAGAATATAGAAACAGAATTACAGGACATGCTTTGAGGGAAAAGTGTAGCAAAATGGCTTTGGATAAAAAATGAAAGTAAAAGACACTGARATATTCTGTGAGCTTCTTCATATTGCAGATTTGAAACAATAACCAAAACAATTTGTCACAATGGTTAATTTCAACATTTTTYAAAGTAAAATGCTTCTCTTTCCAAACTGAAATTATTTGCTCTCCTTTGATTTCATAAAATCACAACATTGTTTYAAATGGACAGCACTGAAAACACATTGACACATGATATTTCTGTAATAATTTTAAAAAATCCTGTTCAGCTACAGATAATTCCACTCCTAGATTTTGCAATATCTTCAAGATGTTTCAGTTTTTAGTCTGGCCATGAAATACTACATTTTTTAGTTGCTAGTGAGTTGCTAGGAAAATRGACTATTTTCCTAGCTGATCATATCTGGTGGTAGCACTACATATCCTCACAAAGACTAAAAGATGCTACACTCAGACAAACCACTGAGAAGGAAAAAAAGGCAAAGRAAATTTCATCACAAACCCCTGCTAGTACTCAAGTATTTGGTAGAAAAAGTTGCACTGATTTTGAAKGTAACATAATCAAAGGTGAAGTAGTAATGATTCACTGATAGAGCTGTAGCATAAGCTGTCCTGTTTTCTTTGGGGGAAAAAGAGAAGTGGTTTGATAACTTTCCCCAATAAGGTGGCAAAAAATTTTACCTTGAAGTTTTGGCCTAATTTGTTTCATTTGTTTTAGTAGTGGGAAAAACAAAAAACAAAAAACAACAAACAAACAAACAAACAAACAAAAAAACCAACAAAAAACCCACAAAAACAAAACAAAACAAAACAAAAGAAAAAAACCCCCCCAAAACCCCACCAAAACAAAAAAAGAAAATGTCCTGATATAAGGAAAACATCAGTGATAGAGGAAGGACACGGGCAGTCACTCATCTTTTCCAGCTTTTACAGGAATTGGGATAGCACTAGGAGGGAAAACTACACACAAATTTTATGGAAAAAAACCCCCCAATTTAATGAAGAATCTTCCTGAAAGATATGTATTTTTTCCCATCAGTTTTCTGCCATTTAGAGCATCATTCTGGTTTGGGGAATTAAACTTGTACCTTTTGGTGTAGTGGGGACTTGCAGGCACACCTACTCTTTATTTGACTGGAGATGAAACTCAGCCAGCAGAGATCCTGTTTCAGTGGCACTGACTCCACTCTGGTGTTCTCCAGCTTGAGTCCCCAAAACAAGTGATAGCTGTACAGCATAGAATGTAGCTTGAAGTTTGTCTGGACATCTATATTAACTAAATAAATTTTAATGAAATAGTTACAGCAAGAATGCAGTACTTTGTGGCTTTGTGAGAAAGAAACTGTTCTATGTAAATTTTTTTTTTTTTTTACTTTTCACAATATTTTTTGTACACCTAATTATCTGCCTTACATTCTCATTCCTTCATTGTTTTATCATTCACTTTTTTGTCATTGACAAGGATCATACCATTTGTCACAAATATCTGCCATAATTTTTTTTTGCCATAATCCCCATCTTGCCCTGTCCATTTCCCTGGTGGGCAGGGGTCTGGAGCTGGAAGTGGGTTATGATGTTCACTGCTACAGCCTAAGGCTGATAGCAGCCCCACAGGGGATGACACTGCACAGATGTCAGACAGCCATGGTGCAAGGAAGGTCTCTCCAAATCTTGTTGTGTTCTCATAAAAATATAAGTCAGTGGAGTAACTAGAGTGCTTAGATGGGGTTTCCCCACCACAAAGCCAGAGGGGGTGATGAAGAGGGAAATGAAGGAGCAGTACTCCTAGATCATGTGCTTTTTCTTTCCTCAGTGCTGGAAGTTGGAGTTACAAGCAGAAAAGATGCTCTAAGAGATCTTTGATCAATATCTACAAATTTATTTGACAGATGCAATTAAAACTGAAAATGAAGGTAGTAGATTCTGAAAAGAGTAGGACTGATCTAGTTTAATGAAGATATATGACAAAATTATATAACATGTGATACAAAAATAGCATTTCTATTCATCTCCATAGTGGAAGAACATGGCAACTTACTGTGAAATTGGAAAAAATCAATTTTAAAGCTGATAAAAGAGAATGTGATGATACACAGCATGCTGTTAGCCTGGGACTCACAATTTCTATCACAGACAGCTTTTGGCTAGGCTGACCATTACTTGTGGGAGCATTGAAACAGCTGATGGTAAAACACTGAAATAAACTCAGCACTTAAATTTGCAYAGGGACACATATGAATATTAAATAAAGTATTCTTGTCTTTCATGAAGTCCTTATAACTTCATGTGTTATATCCACACATGTATAAGTGGATTTGTTATCAAGAAAACAAATCAATAAAAGATGCTAATCTTTAATGAAACTATTCTGTCTTTGYGTGAGATGTTTGCAAAAATAGCTATTTTTCCATTTTGTTCCAATTTCAGGCCTCTTGCTTAAAATATATATCTAAACAATGTGACTCTAAAATGAATCCCTAGTGTTTAAGTTTACAATAATTATRTCTTTCAATAACTCTACAACTTTACAATAAGCTCTAAGAATAATAATAAAAAACTTTTCTCTACTAATCCCTTTCCTGTGCAGGAGGCAAATTGTGTTATACTTTTATTTCATGTTTCTCAACTTCTATAGTCAAATTTTTTACTGAAGTAAAAAGTGTATTTTGTACTTAAAATAGACTTAAACACAATTTTTAGAGTGGAGGAAACGAAATGGCCAAATCTGCAATTATCTTGAGTTTTCCATGGTTAAAGGAGTCTCTAAGACAGTGATGAATTCATAACATTGTTAATTTTCACCAGTTTCTGTTTTACACCTGTGTCTGTCTGCCATTCCCTTTTTATCTGAAGTGTCTGAACAAGGCTCACAGGCAACCATCTGCCATKGATTGTATTTTCATTGCACTGCACTTTTAGCAAAGTTGTTCATCTCTGAGAGGCTTACTCAATAGAGAAATTTGTCTAGCAGTGATTGCATGGGGGGTGGCTCTCCATGCTGCTGAGAAGAGCTCACGGAGATAACATGGGTTTCTTTCCCTCCATGCCCAGCTGATTCATGTGCCATGCATGGTAGCTGTGTGTTTGTTGTSTGAGTGTGGGCCATAAGGACAAATTCCTCTTCTGCCACCAGCTGGCAGTGGAGTGGGATGGAGCCCAAGTGAGAGGCACAGCTGAGGTGCACGCCTGGTGCTCACCATTRCTGCTGTGCAGGCAGCTGGAGGTGCCAGGGCAGCAACCACAGAGATTGCTGGGAGGGAAGGGCAAAAGACCACTTCCAGTTCAGCTGCCTTCTGCTCAGCCTCTGKGTTTGGAGGATGCTGGAAATAATTCTCAGAGAATAAAAGACTTTTCCTTCCAACCTCTCAAGCACCATGCCACAGGGAAAAAAATCAACATCTAATATGGAAAATATTCTCATCAACAAAATGCTAAATTTGTCTATTTTACACCGTTGCTTGGTGGCATTTAAAGAAGTTTTATATAAATGTTTTTCTCTGCCTTCTTTTTTTTTATTGGCGATGTTCTTTAATTAAGGAGGTGAGCATGATTTTTTGTTTAYTTCTATAACTTCCYRTGATTCAATGCAATAATTCTATCTYATTTTAKATATACACTATTTTACAGTATGTACCTAGATATTTTATATAACTTTGTCTACCTAAAAATGGAAATCAGTTCTCAATTCTGCTGATAGAATTTAACCCCTAACCCATTCCCACCAGTGCATTGGAGTTTGCATGGGTGTTCCCTGCTCTGCTTCACTGAGCATCAGCATTCCTAAAGGCAGGTTTGACTTGGACTGACAGACCTCTCTGGAGCAAAGAAATAGATTAAGAAATGCATGGTATCAGTACGGAACTCTTTAAAAGTGCAGACCTAGACTCTTAAGGGTGTGATATGTTTTTAACAGCATAGTGAAATTTCCCGGAACCTACCAATTTCAATACTGTTTGGAAAATATTTTTAATTTATTTTGATTTTATCACATTGTTATTTATAGGTTAATGGGCAATGCTACGGCTATTTCCTCATGTTTGAAAAAATATGATTAATTACCATAAATGAGTTGGGTCTCAATCCTGAAGTAGTTACCTATGAGTTTATAATTTCTAATCTTAAACTCATGTTAGATTTTAAGGGGTTTAATCTGAGGCATGATTAACYGCAGAGGTTAAGTACAGTAAGTGTAAACACCCTATCTTTTCATATGTCAATGAAAATTTTTGTGTTTCAGAGCTTTGGTGAATGCAGGTACAYATTTTGAATAAAAAATTAATGAAAAAATACTTAAACCCAGAAAAGTATTAAGGTAGGTTGGCTATGTCTGTAAAGTACTTGTGGACCCAGTGTGGCCCAGCTGGGCTCTCTGCCTCTTCTCTGCCTGYACTGGCAGGGGCCACTTCTTGGAGCACTGCCCTTAGCAGAAAGCCACTAGCAAAGTGCATTGACCCTTCATCTTACTCTCTCTGTACACAGGGAGGATGGGGAGAGGTTTGGCCAGAGGGACTTAATGTGCATTTTCCAAAGGGAGAAATGGTGTGGACCACAATAAGGTCATTGTTATTTGCATCTCTTGTGACCTTTCAGTAAGACCCTCTGCACACATAGTTGACCTTTCCATGGTCCAGCTGCTGCAGAGCTTGCAAAGAACRTGTTTCACTTTGCTATTTGCAACAGGAACTGTATATTTATAATGAGGGGTAAAGTCTTGTACAAAGACCATAGGACCTAATCACCCCATATCCTCTAGACCCRGGATAGTCTTAATCTGTTTTTACTATGTCCCTTCAAGTAATGCAATGATGATATTTAAAAAATGATTACATTTACATCCAGTTTGAGGCAAGATAGATGTAGAGTTGTCGTGGACAGAACTATGAAGGAATACAAAATTTCTGTTAAATGTGCTGTGCCCACAGGTCATCTGTGTGTTTTGCTTGACTTGCTGTTGATCTTCTCCCCATAGCTGCCTGGAGTTGGGCACACTGGGGCTGGACTGGTTTGGGGTGTTCTTCATCCCTTTTATGTTGACAGGTTAATACAAGATGRAACTAGCAGGGATCCTTGCTACCTGCATAGCTACAAATACTCTGTGTTCTACTCAGTGATGAAACTGGAAGCATTAGATAAGAGAAAACAAATCCTTGTAATAAAGGGACTCTGGAAATACTGTGAAAACATTTCTCTAAATAATTGTATTCTCAAGTCATGTGATTGGGAGAGGAACTGAATGAGGGAGAATGGGGAGTTTGGCTCATGGTGGTCACCTTTGGAATAATTTTTCTGGACAGRTGTTTACCCTGTATTTTCACTTGACCTTCCTGTGCAAAGCTGGTTAATGCWCAGTTTTGCTTTATCTATCTTAGAATCACAGGAATTTGTCTTAGATATTGTTCTTAATTTCTTACTGTTTTAGTAAAATGGCACAGCTCTGAAAGACCAATTCTGATATACAAATTAACCAAGCAATGTGTAGCTTAAAATAAATAGTTCTAGAAAGAAATCAGGAAGAACTTATATTACATATACTAATTATAAYAGGTCACTGAATGTAAGACTAAAAGGCAATTTAATATGGAATATGTCTTGCCTAACTATGGCTGTCAAAGCTAAATTAGGAACACACAGGGGAACTAGGYTGTCAAAGACAGTAATTTAATGTCTTTCCTATAAGGGGAGAGAAACGGACAACATCACAGAGCAASTTTTTCAAAGATACTTAGATATGTATTTTAGATATACTTCACTGATTATGGAAAATCCCAGCTGATTAGCTTAGACTGTGTGATGAACATGTAAATTAGATGAGGCAAATCTTTGTCTTGGTACTGTAGCAAAGCAGATAATGAGATAAGGCAACAGCAAGTTATTAACAGCCATGGCTAACAGTAATGACATTGGAATCATTGAGATGATATTAAGTAATGAAGAAATAATTCCTGRATAATCAGCAGAAGTGTGTCATTAACTTACCTGTTTACAGTCTCCCACATTCACAAAGTCTATACTGTCCCTCTGCAYAGAGATGGTTGTTTGCCCTTCTTGTCTGGGCAGTAGGATATAGGGAASACTGGGTTGAGATGTGTGGAGATTAGGTTATATAGATCTGTCCGTGGTGTCTTAATTGACAGAGTTGTAGCTGAAACACATTTAATGTGAAAAGAAGCAGTCAGCATCAATAAAAAGTTATGAGCTTTCATTTGGAACTGAGGAATAGTCATTTAKCAGTGACTGGAGGAAAGATGAAAATGCTGACTTAAAACACAAGAAGTCATTCAAATATTTTCTGTTTTCCTGCTTTGTATTTCAGTTCTGGATTTAAGGTTGCTGCAAATGAGGCATGGCAGTCACAAACATATTAGTGGCCATAATGTTGGCAGACATTGTTCACTGCAATGAAATTGGAAATGCTTGTTTAAAAACCTTCTCTCAACATTAGTACTCCATAGATAAAATACTAACATTTYTGTTTCAAAATCTAATGGCTTGATTGAGTGAATATTTGTGACAGGAGTCATTTGGGAGCTACTAAAAATGACACTTAGAAAATGGTGGTGTACCAGCAGGGTTGCTCAGCTCCTAGGAAAAAACATCTCACCAGCATGAAATCAGCAATAGGCTCTGTGCATCAAGAGAGTACATTGCTGGTTACTTCTGTTCAGTGACTGTTCTTTTGGTTGAGAGCTGGAAARAGATGTAATGAGCTCATGGTGTTCCTTGCTGTCTTTGTAGCTGGATAAACAGGATGTGCTGAGACAATGAGAAAGGTGACAATTGAATTACTTTAATTTAAGRCATGGGAACACTGAAAATCTTTGCTTTGAGAATGGGGAGGCTATTTAAAAGCTATTTAAATGCTGTGTAGCTGGATATTAAACAGATATTGGAGACTATTGAGAGAAAAAGACAGAAATGGCAAGAAATTCTTGTGGTGTGATTGTAACTTGCCTGTGTGTAAGAGGTATCATTGGATTAGCTGTGAATCATATGAACTTGGCACTGCACTGTGATTTTTGGCCTCTATCAAATTGCAGTGAGTGACCTGTGCATTTGGTGGCTATATTTTCATGTTCACCCTAATCAGTTCTTGCATGTCAGTCGTTTTGTAATTCTATTAAAGGCTGAGCTTGAAGAGCAAAGCTGTATGCAAATCCTGTGACATTGCTGACTTTCTATCTGTGCTAGAAAAGAATGACAACACAAGTACAATGAGTAGGATGACCCTGCCTACTGACAGTATTGCAGAGSCAGAAAACATTTCTGTAGGGGACATGAAAAGTGTGAGAAGAAAAAATAACTAGGAAAGAAAGTGAMTGTATCCCCAGAATAAACACAGCGTGGAAGTCAGTGTTTCCTTTAAATGTTAACCTGTGACCATTCTAAAATCCAAATTCGTGTCCATCCAGATGGCAACCCCAACCACTGTTAAGAGAATGTCCTGGAATGCATGAGAGGAAGCTGCTGGGCAGCTCAGCATGTCATGGGCTATTCTCCCACATGCTCCTCTGCCAGWCTTTGAGGGTTCTGGAGATGCATCTGAGGTTTTCTCCAGACCCATAGATGAGGAAAGAAGGCCTGACAGCTTCCCTCCAGCAACTAAGTGTTTCTCCTGAAATCAGAGGGATCTTCAGTAACTCAAAAAGGAAGTTGTGTTGGCTTTCCTCAGTAGGGTTTTTCTGAGCCCTCCACCCTCCTGTGCAACTMTGGTCCACTGAGAATGGTGGTCTTGCAGGTAATGTTGAGCCCTGCAGCATTTCCCACATTTCTGCTGCTGAATACCCAGAAGCTGGGTTCGAGGAACTATGTGTTTCTAAAAATGGATTTTAGGCTTTCCTAGTTCCAGCCAAGGACATGGTTACTTTTCCCAGKAGCCCTTGAGAGAGTAGTTTGGAGCCATGTGGGTGTGGCAAATAATTTGTGTTACTCCATACCATCTTGCATCATGTCTGGGGTGGGGRGAACAACTCTCACACTTCTGAGAGGAAGGGGTACCATTTCCAGTCATGAGAAAACGTGRTGGATGTAGGGCCCAGGTACCATTATTCATTGTCTCAGTTTGGTGAGCATTCTGCTTGCAAACTGTCCTGTCTTTGCCAACTGCTGTTCTTATATTGTTGCCATTACTGTTCATTTTCTTATCTCATTGCTGTTTCCACTAAATTGTTCTTATCTCAGTGCATAATCTTTGCCTTTTGTGTCTCCCACTGGTGGGGGGGGTGGGGGGTGCGGGAGGAAGCAAGCAATTGGCATTTAATTTGGGAGAGTTTCCTTGTAAGGGGACACTGAGCTTGGGCTGTGCTGTTCCTAAAACACAACACAGCCCAAGATCACCTCACAAGTGGATGAGACTTGTGRCTACTCACAGTGGCAGACCTACAGTACCTGCTCACTTCATCTCTTGCCTATTCTAATTCCCTGACAAATCCAGTGCTGGTAGGTAGTGCATTTATGTGTTACATGAAGGCAAGGCAGAGCTCTAGTACATGTCACAGTAATGTAGCCAATATCAGTAGTTTCCAGTGCAGTGAGTCTTCTATTATTTGAAGCTAGGATAAAGARGTCAATTAAAACCAAGATTATTGGTTCGTTAAGGTGAAAATAATTTTCCTAATGTGTTTCACTTATAAATGAAATTGTTTTCTGATTGTTAATTTCCTTGAAAGGAAGGCATCACAAATTTTATAGTACTTGTTTAAGAGCAAGTTTCATATTACYCATGGATAAGACTTCTTGAGCCAGTAACACTTTATTCCTCCTCATTTGGTTCAGTTCTTCTGGAGAATTGCTTCAGATATATTTGGCTTTGAGATAACCCAAACTTGGGATTTTATGCTTCTTAGAAGTTTGTCCCCTTCTAGTCTTGCTGTTGATGGATTAATCTGCTTTCACACATGCACACAAAAATATAATGTTGTTGTTGTAATTTAGGGAACAGTAAACCAGTTCCACATGCGTGTATTTCCCCAGACTCTCAGAGCAACTGGAAGGAAATGACATTTTTGTCAGCTGCCTGCTTTGTGCAAAAAATTACACAAAGAAAACAAGCAGAAATGTCAAGTTTAAGTAAGARTYGAGGCTTCACAGGCTATACAGTTTGCARTATTCTCTACAATGAGAACTTTCCGTTACTGGCTCTGAGATACATAAACTTTTCTGCAATTTAAAAACCTTGTATATTTTTGTAATATGTTGTGGTTGATGAAACCATATTTTGTGATGAACATCTGTGGTTTTTATTGTGAGCACTTCCCTCTAGCACTGTTTGATTATGACTGAATGTATCCCATTAAAGGTCACTGCCAAAGTCTGGTCCATGGACAAGCCTCAATCAGGGAGGTGCATCTGTAGAGCAGGATTAAACCTTCTCTTTAACTGTGAAGAGGCCACACAGTGTGTTTCAGTCATAATTGTGCACACATTGTGTTTCAGCCACAAGGGTGCATACAGAATGGAAGATGGGCCTAATGCTTCTATCACAGGTCACTTTGTGCCCTGGTGGCTTTGCACTGTCAGACAATTTCTCTGGGGTACATTTCACAGGAATCCATGTCTTGAGCTAGCCCAAGGGATGTGCTTCGTAGTCAGAAGAGCCATGTAGGGCATGTAACTAGTACTGGAAAAATGCTTCTGTTCACCAGCTGCCAAGAAAATATAGATAACCAGTTCAGATGTAGACATCAGCTAGAGAGGTGGCTGGGGTTTTCTGCTGAATTCACTGTAGGTTTGCTTCTGTTCTCTATTGCTCAGCCTCTGCCTTTTGTAACCTGCCAGTGCCCCCATTGGGAAATAGGGCCAGCAGAGTCACTTTACATGGCCTTGTTGCTGCAAGTTGTTCCACAGAGCACAAGCATCCTATGGCCCCAAAGACAAGGTGCCTTGAACTCGTGTATTGATCTCCTCACAAATTTGTGATGTTTGTCACTGATTTTATCAGGGTACATTTGACCATGTTCTTCCCATATTTGGGGTTTCTTGTCTCAGTGGTGGATAGATGTTATAATTTGTGCAGAAGTTTTTGTGAAGGGAGATTTTTCTRAGGTTTATGTCCAGGCTCAGTACAGATGGAAGCGTATCTGATCTGCTTGTCTGGCTGATTTGCTGAAACWTATTCCATCACTAATCTGGAAAAGCCAAGGCTTTTCTTTTGAAAAATTGGCATGCAGAGGCAAATCTGGTCCCAGCACTGCATAAAGCACTTTAGCAGAGGGATAAATGTGGTTCTTCTGCACAGACTGTACCACTTTTCTCTGCAAAACACAATCCTTCTCTTACAGGATCTCTGCAGGAAAGACAGAGTGGTGCTGATCCTGGGGGATAGCTTGCAGCTTTTCACCATCACCTTTGCAACTGATTCAACACATGAACTCAAAGCCTCCAAKAAGAACTCTGAAACCCCTTTTGCATTTAATGAAGATGAATGACAATTTGGAGACTTCAGAAAGAGTAATGTTCTTATCAGAAAAGAGTCAGAAGAAATATCTGCTACCAGACTACCAGAGCTTTTTTTTTTTTTTTTTTTGTTACAAGATGGCATTTTGAGGTTGTTTAGTAGCTCTAAAAATGTCTGTGAAACATACATGGAGAGTGGAGAGGGAGATTTTGCCTGAATGCATTAAAGTGAGATATAACCGTGCAGCGGGATTTTATATTCCCTCTAAACAAAGAGCTGAACAAGGGCTAGGATAGGAAGAGCATTCTTTCCACATGTTCTTCTCAAATTATTCAGGAGAGAAGTGGAGCAAATACTTTTCTAATGGTGGACTGGGAATATGTAATCATTATTTTGTCCTTACACTATTATGACAGAGGCCTGATCATTCTTCAAATGAACTCCTGCAGCTGAGAATGCATTAATAAAAATGTCCTGCTTATCCTGCTTTACTAGACYTTCTAGAGTAGAAAATAGGGAATAGCTTAGTTTTTTTCTGTTTTCCATAAAAAACACCTGGGCTTAGAAAGGGCATTGGAATCAAATCAATGAATAAAATATTGCTGTTCCCACATGGTCATGTAACTGAACATAATTGTACTTAATAATCAACATATAAGAGCACYGAAAGACAATTATATGTATTGGGGAAATTGAGGGAATTCTGTGGTGTTTTATGACAAGATCTGCATGAGCAAAGAGAAATATGTACAAACTATGACAGGATGTGAAAGCACTGCCTGTCATTTTGGTCAGAGTTTCATGAGCTGTCAGRCCAGGGAGAAACCATCCAGTATGAAAATCATCTCACCTAGATGGAAGTTCAGTGTCCCATATCAATGTGAATTGCCTAGCACACACTTTAGAAACACTGGAAAGAAACAGGTACCTCTGGTAAACAACTTCTCTGCCCTGTTTTTAGGATTGAACACAGTACCCTCTGAAGGTGCTTATGTTTTTTAAGGAAAGCACTTCAGCCYGAGGTGCCAATTTGAGCTGTACATGATAAATGTTTAGATCCCTAACTTTGGGCAGTTGAATCTCACTACTAAACTAATGTGAGTTTTCTGTGAAATTAATTTTTGAGCTAAAGCATTTTGAGGAAAAACCAACAAATCTTGTGTTTAAAATGATCTGTCATGAGGGATCTGCTGCATTTTCTGATAAATCTAGTAAATTTTCTAGTGTTTTAAAAGCCCTTTGCTTTATTTATAGCTTGATTTAGTCCACCTTCAACTTTTAGCAGACAGATCTCATTAAACCTTGCCCTGCTTCAGTAAGCTACTGCACAGCTTTGCTCCCATGCAGTGTATGTGAGGATTTATCTCTTTTTAATTCACTTGTCTCAGTATCAGGTGTCTAGTCTGAATAAATCATTTACTTTCCCTTCGTAGCCCATGGAGACAGATAATGATTTATCCAGGTTGTTTGGGACATTTGTTTTCTGCTGCAGGAAAAGCATCCTGGGGTGATGACACTATCCTTCAGTTACACAGGAGGCCTGGAAGAGGTGACTTACACTAGGTGACACTAGATCAGCTAAGATCAGGTGGAATAAATTCTTCTCTGAGATGTGCTCATGACATTCCTAACCTTGGTTTCATTAAATTAAGCATACTAAGCTGCTGGAAACAGCCTTTAAAGGTTCTTTTAAATTATTTTTCCCCTTCCTTTCCTCTTCTATAGTTCGGTTATGTTCTCAATTGAATTCTTTTGAATTTCTTAACACTCCTCACAATGAGTGGATACCAGAAGTGGACACTCTTGGYTCAAAGGAACATATTGTCCTGCTCCTCATTGGGATTCCCACTTCAGATTGTATGGATTATGACAAAACACAATGCTTTGGACAATGTCCAGTCACTTATGCCTCAGTATGACTGATCTTCTCCCAGGAACCTCAAATCCTTTCTAAATAATCACATTGTAAAACATGGTTCTCCATCCTGTGCACATGGCCTGCATTCTTTGAAAGGATAAATGCTTTGAGGAACTAAGATAAGCAGATTTATTTTTAAATTACAGAACTCAAGACACATAAGGCAGATACTTTGTTACAAGGGTAATATTTAATCTGTAAAATTTGACCTTAGCAGAAATCACAGAGATGTGGCTAAGAGGAGACAGTATTTTGTAAACTATATATTCTCCACTCATGGAATCACAGTGTAGCCACAGAAAATAGTCATAAATTAACTGTTTGAATGTCTGACAATCTGTGATGCAGAGGAATCCTGCAGGAATTCTGCCTCATGCTCACACATCCTTCAAATGTGCAGTGGCAGGTCTTTGGAAGGAGACCTACATTTTCTGTGCACATAAGTGTCAGTTTGGCTGGAATCTGATCTCAGCTGAACCCACCTGAATCTAAAGGACCATCASTGACTGTGCAGCTGTCACTCTAGGTTTAYACACTTGTAACTCAGCCCSTTCTGAAATTGCAGTCCGTCTGCATCTTCATGGAYAGAGTGYATAATTTACTGAAAGTTTGTCTGCAAGAGGGAAAATAAGACAAAGGATATACAAAAAAATTGCTCTGTTTCTCAGATGTCCTCAGGATATTAAAAAAAAAAAGGTCAGGTGCTTTTAAAGAGAGGATACAGAGATTGATTAAGTGTACTTTATCCTGGATTGTCATAGTAAAGATGTGTGGATAATGTTGGGGAATGCCTTGTGGATCTTCAGTTCCAGGCCAGGAGTTACTTGCCAGCTGCTGTTGCTTGTGCTCAAAATACCAGGTCTTGCCAGGTGTTTTTGTTTTCTGGAGTGTAATATAACATTAGCCCACRGTGAGAGGAAAAGACTGGAACATTTTAACCCCATATATTTTTAAGGAGGTCTCAAGTACTCCAGTGTTACAGATACAAGCATTCCCATGGAAATACACGGCCAACATCAGTCCTTAAAACGAAACTGCTTTATGCTTGAAGTTGYATATAAAAACTGTGGGTACCTGCTCCCATTTCTGTTCCATACTACACAAGTGCTTCTTGTATAGTATGCTTTCTCTTTATGGCCTATTTTTATTTTATTTACTAAAGTCTTCTGATTATAATAAAGAAAAATAGTCACATAATTCAACATGTAATTAAAAGACTTGCTTTCTACAAAATACTTGCCCTACATTTTTTCTTCTGGTTTATTTATTCACCTTCCCTTCACTTCTTCCCACATGTGGGTCTTCTACTCAGCTTTTTTTCTCCCTGAGGAATTAGAGATGAAATCATAATCATTAAACATTTAATTTTATCCCATATCCTGCACAGCTTCAGATTCAATCTTCTGAGAATGTGTTTTATTTTACCCATAATGGTTTGACAGTGGTTACCAGAGGCTAACTTTAATAAAGGTAACTGAAGGTTTTCCTAGAGAATAATTTTCATTTGGAAATACTCCAAAGAACAGATCTTTACCAAGAATGTACCAAAAAGTGAATAAATTGCAACAGGAAAAAACTGCAACAATAAAACTGCCATAATGGCACCAAAATGATTTATGTTGGCTTGCAGAAACACAGATTTTTGGTTTTATTTAYTTTCATTCCAATTTGCTGTATGCTTAAATGCAGCATGAAATATTAATTTCCTACTATGTAGTGTTATACATTTTAAAATTGTCACAGGAAAAAGAAACCTTAAATCAAAATAGATTATAACAACTGTATAAATTCTTGCACAGTGCATCCAAACAACACAAGACTGGCTSCTTTTGGAGCTGGTGCAGCAAAACAACACCCCAGCTCCAGCAGGCTTTCAAGCAYCTTAACCAACATCCTTCAACCAGCATCCCTGGAGTTTCCTGTGCCCTGAAGATGGCTTAGCTCATACCTGAGCAATGCCCTCTCTAATTACCATTTTTGTTCTCATTCCTTTTCAYGTTCCTACCTCTTTCCCCCAGCCCCCCCTACCTCTTTCTCTCCTTCCTCCAAGCCCCTGCTCTGTGTTCACTTGATAGCTGGTGGGAGAGTGATGTGCCCCATCTCCTTCTGGGCATGGAAGAGCTGTGAGCTGCCCTGTTTTTTGCACAGGAAGCCACAATTACATCTTCCAGCTCACAGCAAAAGCTCTGTCAGCTTATGAACAGAGCAGAGAGTTGGGACTGGCTCTGAAATACATTTCTTATATAAGGGTTTGGGCTTGAGGAAATATGATGATAGCAGGTGACTTTAATGAAAATTGYTTTGGCATGATATGACTCAAAGCCCTAGCTCTAGCCACCATTTCCCCCTTAATATGCTACTACACACACCAGGAAGATTTGAGTCAATTAAGAARCCTCAGTCWCAATTGACTTGGGAAGGGAGAGCCTATCCACTTGAGACCCTTCAGATGTGTAACTAATAACAAGTTGTCAGCTTACATTAATTTTTACACATCTTGGCTACATCAGAGATATACAGGCAAAATGTAGTGTTCAGAGAAATAAGTTGAGGACTGCACAGGGAACTTAATCTGGGCACACATTATATTGATCACAAGTAGTTTTTTCATTGTGGTGAGATTTCTCTCCTTGTGTAACTCTTTTAGAATAATGTGTAGGAGAAAAGATAATAGAATGGAAATTGCATCTGTGAAATACAAGAGGCAGTTGGAATATTTTGTGAAATGCTGCTCAGTGAAGCAAAACAWCTCTCACAGTAGGAGCTCTCTGTCTGAAAGATGCATCCAATATGCATAAATGTAGGTGACTTTCAGCCTCAGGAACATGAATTGTCATATAAAATTATTGAATGGACTGAGTTAGGAGGGGCCTTAAAGATTATCTAGTTGCAACCCCCCTATCAYAGGCAGTATCACCTTTTACTAGACCAGGTTGCTCAAAGCCCCACTTAGCCTAGCCTTGAACACTTCCAGGGATGAGGCATCCACAGCTTCTCTGGACAACCTGTTCAGTGCCTCACCACCCTCACAGTRAGMTATTTCTCCCTAATATCTAATCCAAACCTACTCTCAGTTTGAAGCCATTCCCCCTTGTCCTGTCACACCATGTTCTTGTGAAAGGTCCCTGTCCATCCTTCTCACAGGCTCCCTTTGGGTACTGCAAKTAGGATTATTTATGAAGGGCTGAGTCTGATCTCAGTTAAACCTAAATGATCTGATATGAATTGATTTGACTTTACTGATGCAAATGGGATCCAAGACTGGCATCATGTTTAACCTGAGTAAACACCCTTTTCTGCAATAGCATTATATTCTCAAAAGAAATTGTTAAAACTGATTATTAAAAAAAAAAATCTTTACAAAATGTACAGGAAACTGAAAGTTTATCTAGAGCCAAATCTTCCAAACATCTACCTGATACCAGGAAGCAGCTGTTCCAGATCTCTGTTTTAACACCTGGGGTTTGAAGATACACAGCAGGAGCCACACACAGATAACACTGAGGCAGAGTCCCCTTTTATCTGTGGAACATCAAGGCATAGATGAACTCAGTAACTTTGCCTGGAGACACACAGATAATCTCAAGATACAAGTTTCTCTCAGTCTAAAGGCTCATGCCTTGATTAAGATACAGAGTCAGTTCCAGTATGAGTCAAAAGGGAAGCCTAGACCAAAGTACTGCTCACTCAGTTGGCACATTTTGTGCCCTCCAGAGTTGRCTTTATCATCTTCAGTTCTCCCACACAGCTCCCTGCAAAGGTATCTGAGAGTCTCACATGTGTCCATAACCTAAAGGATGGGAAACATYATGTTACATAAAAAGAAATTGTTCAGCTCAACACTGTTAAAACTTATATATTTATTTTTATTCCAACAAGTACATTGAAKAAATGATTTAGGAGCCCAGTCTCCTGCTTCTGGCTGAATGTGTCCAGAATACTGTAGTTTAACAGAAAAAAACAAAAGTGGAAAATCCAAAATTTCTGTCAGATTTCATACTTGGGCCAAAAATTAAGAAGGATATKACTAGTAGAGCAAAGTTCCATCTGTTGCTTTGCTGTTGGGATCTCAAAAAGTTAYTGACTATATTAAGGGCCCTGATTCTGTTCTCAATCTAGTTAATTGTAATTTTAGTAACAGTTTATTCTGATGCTCTGATGCAACCATCTGAAAGAGCACAATCAAGTCTAAATCTGTATGAGGGTAACATATACCTGGCATTTTTTAAGAGCTTCCCTTTAAAAAGAAATGTGCCAATTATTTTTTAATGAAATCTCATTCTTTTAATAAAACAAAAGTTTTTAAAGATGTGTTTAACATCACAAGCTTGTTAAGACTTTAATTCTGGTTTTGTCAAGATGTAATCAGAAAAATACAATTTAATAAGTCTGAATACTTAGACTACTGATATTTTAGTATCTTCCATTTTTTTCCTAAAGAGGTTGTATCATAAAAAAGACCATGCAGCAAAAGTGGTAAGGAGATGCTCTAGTGGAGTGACTCTGCCTAGCTCACTCAGCAGATTAATATTTCCTTTGAGAGGATGTGCTACCAGAAGCGTGTAAGGATTGCCTACCATTTGGGGATGAAGTATTTTACTGCCTGAAATACTGCCTACCTGTACACCACTAAATAATAGACTCAAATGAGATATAAAATACACAGCAAGGCAACCCCTTTGAAAGGACAACATTGTCTCTCAAAACTTGTTACACTCTCACAAATTCAGGGGCGTGGGAAGTAGTGATTTATTTCCATTTTGGGGCACTCTGCAGTAACAGGCCCACATTTGGAGAGGGGAAACAGAGCTCTCTCATTTKCCAGAGTCCAACCCAGACTGTACAGTTTCCTCTTGCAGAACCATAGAAAATTCTGCCTGCAAGCCCACTGACCATGTCTCTCTTTCATGCTAGACTGTGTTTACTGCAAAGAAAACTTGAGCCTACAGGCTCCCAAGAATGTACCCCAAGGCAAAGTKAAACCTGCCTGCACTGATAGAAACTGTGAAACAGAGACAGACTCATCTTGAATGATCAGCATTTASAGCTAAGGCAATACTGTGGAGCAGTGACCTGGAAATATTTGGTAAGTGTACCCAAATGATATTGTTTGTGGAGCTGCTTTGAAAGCAGTAGCATGGCACAAGATTTTCCCAACATGCTCATGTTTAGTGCAAGGCAGTTTCAGGAAAAAAAAATTAGATTCGCTTCTGCAACAGAGTGACCACAGTTTTCCCCCCAACAAATTAATCAGTCATCCTGTGTATGACATTTATTTCAGAGGTRCTGTTGAGAAAGAACAGATTTCAGAAGTACCATTTGTATAAACTTAAGGAGCAAAGTCAAAACAAACTTCTGGGGRAAATGACTGCTTGCTTTCTGCTTAACTTTCCAAAGCAAAATGAAGCACACGTGACCATTTTCAATTTCAGATTAATTTGAATAAAAGAGTTTATATGTAATCTCAGACAATCTTCAGTAGCTTGCATTCAGGGCAGAAAACATGTAATGTAAGTCATGGGGCAAAGGGGACCTAAACAAACACGGTCTAAGTAATACTTCAGGCCTGGAAAACATCTTGCAGCTCTTCTAGTACCATATCCTACACTGAAGAAAGACCAAAGATGCTTATAACTTTCAGAGAAGTTGTGTGCCTAAGTTGTTTTTKAAAAATTCTCTAGCAAAAGAAAAGAAAAAGCTGCAGCAGCATCAGTCAATAGTCTTCCCCACTGTTTCATTGTCTTTTGGCCAAAATGCTGTCATTATTCAGCCAAGGCCTGTTAACTTGTCAGCAGTGAGCAGGGTCAATACAATTCATTCTTGTCAAATCTTGTTTTACCATTTTAATATGCCTCAGGCACTTATAGATTGGTTACCTAACCATCTATTCCAGAATAATTCCAGGAACTGGTGCTGCACTGAATAAACTATAATTCCCTGTTTGTGGTTGGATTTTTTTTTAAAGGCAGGCATTATTGTTATTCTTCTTGCATGGGATCTGCCCATCCTCTGTGAGTTTTCAAAGACAACAGCACATTTCAGAGATTCTTTCATATTTTTTAAAGGAGTTAAGTTGAATGTCATCAGGACTTGATAGGTTCAATTATACTTAACTTATCCAGACATTTTTAACTTAATTTATCACTATTCTAGTCATTCTCTTATTTTTGCATTAAATTGAATGTRGTTAAGTATCTGATTGGAAATTAATCTTTTTATGTGAAGATAGYAAACACTTCAGGAATCTCTGAATTACCTGTTAGGTTATAAAACTTTAGTTTGCCCTTCTTTTGCTTCTCATGTACTTATTTTACCTTACATAATTTTGCTACCTTTATGTTCTGAAATAATGTTAACATCTTACYCTCTGAACTTTCTCTATTCCTATTAAACTCATACATAATTATGTTCCTTATTTCTACCTTTTSTATGAGTCCTTTTGATTTTAGGTTCTTAGGAAGGTCTTGATGCAGTTTTAATGCACTTTGCTGCTAATATTTTAAATTATCTCCTGTAAGTATATAGCCCCTTCCATTTCTGATGWGCTTTATCTCTCAGATTACTATTTCAGAAACTCAAGTAGGACTTCTTTTTACTGATCTCTAGGCTTCTCTCATTGTGCTTTCTTCTAAAATTTAGCTCACTTCTCTTCTAGCTTTAACAACCTCACTGATGTAGTGATTGCTGGTTTGTGGGTGACTAAATTAGAGGGTCTTGTTACTGAGATTCTTAAATTGGAAACAATGATAGAAAACTGAAGTGCCTTTGTGCTTCAGTTGCGAAACTTAAAATTGCTCACAGACACAGTATATTTATATATATTGTTCATGTAAAGATTACTGACAATCTCAGAGGATTTTTGAAACATTCAAGAAACCCTGCTTGCTTTGAATAGCAAAAGTCAATTTTAAATTCTGCCATAAACTGAATAATGTGCCATATGTTGTCAGAGCATACCTGGATATTATTCAGCTTTGCAGGGAGTCCTCGGGGTAAAATGCCTTCTTGGACCTCTTGACATGTGCACATCACATCCTCATCATGGTCATGAGCAAGGCCCATGAGAGAGAGGAAAATAAAGGCTAAAGATGCTGGATAGGGAGAGTGTAGTTAAGCCTGGCTTATATTCACGAATTCATGTAGAAATTAAATAAAAGCAAAATGTAGAGAAACCTCCAAAAAAACTTCCAGATGCTGCTGTTATTCAAAGAAGGAAGTACAGCTGACAGAAAGCAAAGCCTAAACTCTGGTTGTGTCAGCAGATTAATGTCAGGAATATGCCAGTGTTACTCCRTGGAGCAGTGATGACAAGTTTTTCTTAGCAATAAGAAGCTTCAAGCCCATACAGCCAAAATCAGCATTTCTSTGTCAGCCTGGAAAGGTCAGCTGGCATCCAATCTTCCCTGATCAGTAAGGSTCCTTTCTGGCTACTACAGCACACAGCTCAACTTCAAGGACTGGCTTCATMTGTGAGTTTTTGGAGAGCCTTTCAGAGCAAATATCACAGAAAAGCACTTGATACAACTATGAGCATGGCCTTTTCAAAGGATTCAGAGCTAGACTCAAAYGATCCATTATGGCAACATTCCTGCAGGCTAATGTATGCTAGAGGACATTAGTCTCTCATTTATTTTCCTGTGTGGTCAAGTGCAGAGAGAAAGGCTTTCTGAAGCTCTAAACTTTCTTCTGGAAGAAAAGATCTCTCTTCAAGCTAAGCAGATGGCAGGAGGCTACATGAAAGTTCTTGTATTAAAATGCAATAGTCATAGCAAGATTGTCATGATATCTTTGAAAACACAGACACTGTGTATTAATAAATACCTACCAGAGGAGGTATTTGCTCCTTTAAGTACAATGCATGCTTACTGTCCTTCATAAAAACATTCTAAAAGAATCCARGGTGGGGAAAGATCTTAATATGCTACAGGCTCCTATAATGCCTCCTGTCCCCAGAAATCAAAATGTTTTGCAGCTACTAATGAACTACTCCAGAAAGATGCTCAGTCAGATTTTAAAGTAGACATTACCAAAATACCATTGACACAGTATTCCACAGTGGTTATCAGTAATCAGGAATAGAAGCTTACAGCTTCCTAGATGTACATTAAGCTCCTTTTTTAAGTCCTATAAGCTTGGTCAAACTCCTCTCGTTTGCTCAGGGAAAAAGAAGCATTCCTTATCAGAAAGATAAGGCTAATCCTCCTTTGCTCTATATCAGTGTGTTGGAATACCTGAAACGTTGTATCTGTGCATTCTGTTGACAGCATGCAGTTGGTCTAGAAGAGCTGTGTTTCTTCTGCCCTCCATGAGAACACAGTCTCCCATACTGGCTGTTCAGGAAACCATATAGAGCAATTGTCATCTTTTATATTTAGTCTCCAGAGATACACATGCATTTTCCCCTCTTACTGTGTCAGTTCTCCTCCCACTACAAGGGTGAAATACTAATTGGCAAAGCTGACAGCAATACACATACCCTGTTGCAAATGCATCTCTAAAGAAGAAAATGTTACATTTTGTCTTCAGGGCACAATTAAGTTACTTCATTTTCTGCAGAGGAAAAAAAAATCCTAAACACTCCTACTTCAATGACAGTATATCAGTATCTTATAAGTGATGGCTTGGAGACAGTAAGGGAATCTACTCAAAACCACAAAAACTCACAGAAATTTCCAGGTCACTAGTCCTYTGCCACTCTTAGAAACCAGTCCAGTTATCCACTGCCTATTAGGGAAATAATGGATTAATATTAACATGGTCTGCCTGCTGGRAGCAATGCAGCCTGAACTTGTGATGACAATTAAAGATAAGCAGAAAGTACTTTTCTGTCCATGTGTAAGGTCTTGTTATTTCTGGGATGAATGATATGCACCTGCATTATTGAGGCAACTGTTCTCTATGCAGGAGGAAATTACTAAGGCAGTATGGAAATTCAATATATTTTCTAAAGGTTCAGGTACTGCTGTTGTTTTTCACCTTTGACATTTGACTTCTGTACATTATTTTCCCACCTTTACTCAAAGGGTAGTATCCTTCTTCTGGCAAAATTTTYCCACTGCAACATTTCTATTTGTAACAAATTGCAGCCTATGCTCTCCACAAAAGAAGCTCATTGCTTCTGGGCAGCAAGAAAACAGCACTCCTCTGAGGTCTAGTCTTGGCCCTGCCTTTGAACAGTTTTGACAAGAAAAAGGGGTGCCCTCACACGTCATCACTGTGAAATGCACCCTGCATAATACAGAGGGTGACACATCCACACAGATAATGAAAGCTAGTGTAGTCCTCAATTCCTTGTAGYAGATGAGCATAAATTTTGCAAGTTATGCCTTACTGAGCAGAATCTATAGGAGAGCTTCAGGAAATGTCCTTAAACCTCTGAGTTATTAACAGTGCCCATGGTATCTTGTATAGGCTTACTTGGATACTATTGTATATACTGGATAGRGAGAGATTTGTGGGTATTTTTGAAGAATATGAAAATGACACAATAATGAAAGAATAGCTTTATAACATTTTAATGCACCATAACGATGAGAATTTTAAAACTTCCCTCTATCACTTTTCTTTATTATGAAGCAATTATAAATCACCATGAACATGCCAAGTATACAGAACACTGATTCTTCTGGCATGCTTTCCAACAATTTCTCCACAATGAATATAAAAGGAGCAGGGTCTGGCCATGCTGGAGAGCTGGCCATGTGCATTCTTATCACTCCCAGGCACTTAGATGAGGTGACAGTCACATGACTGAGTTGGGAATTCATCACAAGCAGTCCAACAAACAGCACTTTSCAACAGCAATTTTCCACATTAAGCAGCAATGAGAATTAGCTTTCTTTAACATGAAATTACAATGCCAAGAGCCACACTGACAACCCTATAATAAAATTCTTGGTGAATGAGTGATGAGAATGTATCTTTTGCACTCTTATAATGTAAATGTTTTCCTTGCTACATGAATGGAAGCAGCCTGTTTTCACAACTGATATGAAGCAGGTGCTGTTGAAAGCCTTCTGACTGCATTCAGTGTGAATTACTAGGTGGGACTGCTAAAAGACAAAACCTTACAGCATTAAAGGACAAAAATTACTGTTTTCAGTTAATGCAGTGATTTCTGACATTCCACTGTATTTTTTTAAATCTGTAATGGGAAGGAAATTTTAGAAAAAATATATGCCACAAATGTAGCAACAATAATAACAGCATGTCTAGATATATTTTAAAGATGTGAAATGATACACAGGACAGTATAATCAACAAATTGGCTTCTCTCTACAGAAAATATGGATCACAGAGATTCATTCACTGCAAYATGAACATTTTGTTTAAATTATATGGGCTGATTATCCATGTTTGAAAATAAAATGGTGAGGGGATACACATGCATTGAAAAATAGTTGGATTATCTTTTTATGGACAAATAGGGAAGGAGAACAGAAATTCTCTCATCCCCAAATTACAAATCAACTGATAGAGTTGCAACAACAAATGTCATTCACTWGCATTCATGAAAGCAGTTTAARAAATAAGATTTGAAATTATTTCAGGCAATAGCTCAAATATTTTAACTTTTGYTTAGCAAAACAAGGCCAGAGAAGCAAGTATACCCTCTGCTCTTTTGCAAAATACCTCAATACCTCCTTCAGTGGGATCCAGCCTTGACTTACACGTGAATGGTGAAAAGCTTGGTTTCTCTTCCACCAGTGCTTTTACAGGCAATGATAGACTGCCTGGAAAAAGGCTCAAGATTTTTTTTTTGTTCTGAGTTCTCATGTAAAAAATAAATAAATATAAAAAATTTAGTGGCTCTCTGATTCTGGTGTCAGGTAAAAAGAGCGAAGAGGACAAAAGTCATATGTAGCCAGGTCTGAAGCTCTGTCTAGTACTATAAACCCTTCTGCTCCAAAGGCAAAAGGCTAATTGAGCTGCTCCAGGCAACAGCAGTGCTTATCAGAGCTAATTTATTTTGTGGTCTATTATTGCYGACATCACCTCAGCTACCAGGGAAAGTGCTAGAAATCCTTTTGTTTCTGTGAAAGGACATTTTGTCTTGAGCTAAGGCAGCACTTGCTGAGGCTCTCACATATTAGAGCCTTCCCCCCCTCWGGAGAGGGTGTCTAAAATCTGTTTGGATTTGATGAGCATTTTGAATTTAGGACCACTAACCTTTGAGGAGAGAAATTGGCAGTGTACCATATTATGTAGCTCTCAAGCAAACATGTTCACTCCCCCTCAACTGCTCTTTCCCTCTCCTGGTGTCCCATATATGGGAATATATATAGGAATATATGCTGTAGCAGYCTATTATGTTCCATGCATAGCTCAAAAGTGGAAATAAAAGCCCCGAGTTCAAAACGGGATCTGTAGTAAGGCCAAAATGGGCATTGCAACTGAATTTGTTAAGCTAATCTCATTGAAAAAAAACATCTCCCTGATTGTCTAGGAAAAGTCTGTATAATGCAATTTGGCTCCAGCTTACCTAGGAAATGCAGTTGAACTCTGGCTGTCAYGAGAAATATTCATATAGACTGGACAGCCTCCCTATATACCAGAGTCACTTTATACCAACAGAGTTGTTTCACATCACTGATGGTTTCTGTACCAATTTACTTAAATTGATGCAAGAAGTTTCAGGAATAGTCTTTCTCCTTTAAAAAACCTAAAACATGCCATTTTAAATTATTCAAATAAGACAGAAAATATCAGTTAAATTAAAACAACCCACAGGTTTATTYTTGAATAATCTCATGTTTGATCAAAGAATACCTAAACCCACAGCTAACTTTCCCTGACATCTCGGTGATGTCAAGCTGATYATATAATTCTTGACCCTCCTTGCCTTCCCTACTAAATGTAGACTTCATTAGGAAAACTAAATGAGAAAGTATTAGTCCAGTTATTATAATACACAATTACGGTATTCTGCAAAGGAAAGGAAAATAGATTTATACAAGGAAAAGAATCCTCCTAACACAATCAGAACATAAACCAGCAATTCAGAAGAAAAATATCTTCTCCATTGTACCTGTCCATTTCTTTACTGTTAATGCCAGAAGTTTCTTATAAGCAAGGAGGAGAGGTGTGGTCCTTTTATCTATGACAATCATCAGCAAATTTGGCATACCCCTTGTTCAGAAACAACTGTTAATAACACTCTCACTCTTTGATTTTTGTATGGATCATTTTCATAGCTTTATTACTGTCAGAACTCTGTTAAAATAMAGAACTTCCAAAATACCCATGAAATCTGTGTTTAGATAATAAGTGCTTGGATTTTGTTGTCTTTTTTTTTTTTTTAATTTTTAACATGTACCCATTGAAGAAAAGAGCTCAGATATGAGCCTTCTTTTAAAATACCAAGTGAACTTTGGCTCAAATTATTTCTTGCCCTTATCCTTATTCAACCTCAAATTTCTCCTTTTATTCATATCCAAGCCCTACTGGACAAATGAAAAAACGAGTAACGGGGGAAAAAAATCCTTAAATATGTGTTTGCTCTTTTCTGCATGTTTWATGATTCAGGTAGTCCATACCAGAAAGGGCAAAAAGAAAGTAAAATCTAAATTGCTAAATCTGTAAATTGAATGTATATCCTAAGCAACTACTTACCAGTTCTCATGATTCAGAAGCCACTTGGAAGTAGTTGTTTAAATTTATCAATTCAAATAGTCCCTTACAGAAACTTTACAGTTAGTCCAGAAATCATCTTCAGGAAGCCAGTCCCTAAGCTGAAAACTATGAAGAGGCTGGAAAAAGTCCCTGCACCTGCCACAGCCAAATGGTRACAACTCAGCCTTGAAGATGAGAACAGGAAGGTGTCCTGGGYGGGATGGCCAGTGGCTGCAGCCCACAGGGGAGTGTCACTGCTGCATTACTTTAGAGACAACCACAGCAGTATGATTTGGCCTGTAAAGGCTGGTTTATTTTCATCCAGTTCAGAGACATGAGAGGTGCATAGGAATAAGCTGTAGACAAGGTATAAAAGCACTCCAAAGGAGGTTGATTTACTCTAGAGGGATGAAATAATCTTCTACAATCCTAAATTAAAGTTTTTSGTTTAATCACAATTTTGCCCTAGGGTTTTGGCTGTTCAGAAGAATGACCTATATAATCTGTTAGTTCTTTGACTCAAGAACTAGCAGTCCTTAGAAATCTGRCTTTTTGAAGCAGTTACTAACCTGGAGCACCATTGCCTAGCAARCAGGAGGTCTACTACTGGGCTAAAAGCACATAGTATTGGCTAATGTAACTAACTGCAGATTCAAGGCTGCTGTCAGGAAAGCAATCTGGTTCACCCTCAGCCTCCAGCACGGATGGCAGCTGCTCAGTGTAYTTGAGGGGTAGTCAGATATTGAATGTGATCATTGTTAGTGAGGTGGTCTGAGTCTTACCAAGATCAGAAGAAATGACCAGCAAGCAGCTTTACCTGTCTCCTGCCACTAACAGGTAGAGAACACAGGGACAAAGTGATTGTGCAGCTGCTGTTGCTGCACTCTGGACCGACCTGAGAGGTTKCATGCTGGCTTTACATTACTTGTTTCCAACACACTCCACAAAAGCTGATGCCTGCAGGCATGTGTGGTACTGGAAACAGAGGCAAGGATGTAACTTCCCAGAGCTGCCTGCAGACATTACTCTTATTTTTGATCCATCACACAGCTGGAATCAACCCAATAGGCCCTTGAGTAAGAGAAAAGCAKTGGAGGACATACATTCAAAGGAACCCCTAGAAAAAAGACAGTGCTAAACAAAGCAGAGTAAAAGCACCTGGGGTCATCAGAGCACGGTGGGGAATATCCAGGCATCTTGCAGAGGCAGTGAGTGAACCCCATGCCCAGTCATAGACTTCTTGCCAGTAGCTTGGTATCTGCCTTACTGCAAACCCATCTGAAGAGCATGTCTGGACTGGTGCCAGAGCATTCAACACCTCACAGAACTGTGCTCTCTCTGCACTAAAAATACCATTCAGCTTTTTTGTAGTTGCAGGAAACATCAATGGACACAGGCTACTGGGGAAGACATGGTTGTAGGACAGGCCAGTCAACAAAGCCTTTCTAGGAGAGTAGACCACAGCAAAGCTGCAGGTGTGGCATCTGGGCAGCCCCTTCTGCCCATACAACAACCAGGGGGCTGCAAGGCCATGGAGCTGGATGGCAGCAGTGGCTCCCTGCACACAGACCTCACATAGGGCTCACATTGCTGTGGGAGGAGAGGGACTGATGAGCTGCAGTGGCTTTCCACAGCCTTCCAAGACAAGAGGGGACTGGAGCTGCCAATTATAGTGTTGGTGCTATAGATAAATATTCATTAATGATTAAAAGTCTTTATTAAACCTACTAAACTTATGAAGCTATGATAATGTAAAGAAGCAGCAAAAAACCCATCTCTTTCAAATGCTTTGTTTTTACCACCTTGTCCATACTCATGGTTTCAACTGCAAGCACTTTGAAGGAGTCAGTAAAACACAGACAGTTAATAGTCACAGTGAATATCTGCTGTTTAGATCAATGCTCAGCTTCTCCAGTCATCTGTCAGGATTACTCTGATCCCACAAATCCCCATGGTTTTGCTGCAGGGCAGCAGCCCTGTGGAGGAAAGGATGAAGAATCTGTCTTTTTTTGTTTTGGACTCTCCTGCAGATTTACACTCTCGGGGAGTTCGATATGYGATACTCCCACTGCCCTGTGCCGGGAAGAGCAGCAGAATGCACCTGCTCAGTTGTAGCTGCTCAGAAGTGTGTCTGCCTCTGAGCCACACATCTGCCTGTTTTCTTTTTCTGCCCAATTTGGAACTGACCATCCATGCTCTTGTGTAAACACTGAAATCTGGGTCAATCAACCGGATGTATGACAACTGAGTGGAACTGCCCAAAGCTGTAACTGATCTGTACAACTGTCTGCAGAGTATTTGTCTCTCTGCTTCCCACTCTGCCTCACCACCATTTCAGCCCTTGGGCCCTGGGTCACCCATCATCTCCTTGCACAACACAGAGGACATCCACCCACTCACCAACCATACATGTGAAATAGTAGGAAATCATGCAGCTTAGTCAAATCTTAYAAAAAAAGTCTTCGAGGAGACAATATCAAACCTTTGCCACAGTGACAGATGACTGAATCTGATTTCAGAAAAATAGAAAAATATTTTCCATTTCCCTGAATATCTGAGTTACTATCTCCAGCTTTTTTACAATTCCACATASTTTGTACACAATGCAGAGACACTGTTTCCAGAGCTAATCTTTTTGTCAGACAGCTTGCCTTCAAACAATTAGCTACATCAGGATTTCTCCRTAGCAAATCAACAGCTTTGGCTCAGCCAGATATAAGTTTTAGCATGCTGACATGCCTCTCAAAATAAATCACAAAAAATGGCAAGTGGTTGTTATGGTAAGCTTCTTGAAAACAAATTACAGTTGCCATACCACGTAGCCCTTCRATTCTGATTTAGTTTATCCTTCACCCTTTCAGTATATTCCCCCAAAATTGAATGAGACAGACATGCTCCATTTACTTTGTTAAGTTGTAAGAACTGGAGAAACTCCTTTGAAGTTGCTACTTATCAACTTGATGAAGATTGGAAAAGCCCAGCCCAGCCCCAAGGTAAGCAAGCTTAATAAAAATTAAAAAAAAATAAAAAAAGGCGTATGTAACGGAAAAAGAAAATGCTAATAGAATGGAATGCTTGTTATAATACATGCTTCATGCAACCTATATTGCATAACCAGTCCAGGTCAGTTTTAGCAGACTCAAACTTTGTGATACATGCAAGAAAGAAAGCAGTACATACAAGACAAGGGCCAAGTCTAGGTAAAAGCTGTGTTTTCTGAATTTAGAATGTGTAAAATCTTTTATATTTTCAATAATTAGTCCAAATACTGCATTTCCTCTTTTAAGAAAAAACTTCAGGAAGCAGATTTAATAAGGCTGCAGAAACCATGTGYCAGTGAAAAAAAAATTAAACTATTTCCCTGACTTCACAATTATCTTTGAAGAGAAGTCACTCACCCCTGTGATGAAGCAGGAGCCCTGGTGATGGTGGCAGATTTGTTCACCACATGTGATGCCAAGCATTCAGTGAGCAGTGGAGGTTAAGACAGTTGGTTATAATCAATCCAGTTTTCACAGCTTAATTAGTCACTGCTGATTTGTGCAAGTCCTTGTGCCTGGCAACTTTCATTTTTTGACTGAGGCAGCTGCAAAGGCAGCATGTTACCTTTTACCTGTTTTCATTACATGAAACATTTATAAACAAATACAAACCCATTTCACAAGTAATCTCATKACTACATTTTGAATAAAACTATTACAATGCCCCTCATTTAATTATCAGTTGAAGGCCACAAACATTTACCCAGCGCTGCTAGGCGTTCTGGTGGCAAATCTAGTCCTTTTGTGCCAAGCAGCCCAAGAAAAATCATGACTTTTTTCCTGTAGTGACTTCATGYAAAGATTTTATGAGCCTGTGAAAGGAATTGCAGRAAGTCTGGACATTTTTCTCCTCAGCCATAAGTTGCTTCTGTGCATACTTCAGAAGAGCTGAGTTATCAGCATGACTGCGTGCTATATAGGGGGCAGCCTCTGCCTCTGCAGAGTCAGCTGGATGCACAGAAAGTGTCTCTAAAAATGTACAAGAAATTGCTCTATGGAACAGAGTAAAACCATGGTTAAGCTCGCATTAAAAACATTCACATTAACAACAAGCTGTTTGCTTTTCCCCAACGAGGTATCACTCTTGCATGGCCTGTACAGAGAGGAGACGCAGTTCAAKGACTGACAAAACATACCTTTTTTTAAAACATTTTATCTCTTTTTATTTGTTTGTCCTGATGGTTTGCTACAGGCAGAGGAGGTATTCAGAAATGGAACTGCACGATACAAACACAGGCAGCACACTAAGCTGGCGGCATGAAAGGTGTATCTGAGAACACAGAGTTGACAGARTCAGAGTCAGATTTTGTTCGAGTAGTTTTTAAGATACTCTCTGTAATGGCACTGTCATTAGGAAACAGTTTTACTTTCCCATTCTGACCCTGCTTTGGTTCGTGCACAGGTTCCAGGAAAACCACCCGTTTCCCAGTGCTAGCCTTCTTCTCATCGGCTGGCAGCTCTTGTGGCAGTGCGGAATTCAGAATGGATGGGTGGGCACTGCTTTGGTTCAGCTTCCTCTTCTTCTTTTTTGCCTTACATTGACATGGGCAGGGGGTCAGATAGAGATACAGCAGCACTAAAATAATACTGGCCACACAGGCAGCAAGGGTGGTAAAAGCTGTATTAAATGCTTCATGCGCGTGGGACCTGTTCACTGTGAAATTGCTAACATTTATTCTGACCTCTATGGTTTCATTTAATAGTCTTTTCTTATTTATTGCAATGCAGGAATACAGCCCTGAGTTCTCTAGCTGGGCATCTGTTATCTCCAGGCTGCCATTAGGAAACACCTTGAAGTTATCAGTCTCTCTGTCTGGCTCCAGCACTCTGCTGTCTGGACTAACCCAAACAAACTGTGTGCCCGTATCGCTGATTCTGCTGTCACAGTGTACAATCAGCCTGTCACCAACCTGGGCATCATGAATAAACCCAAAGGCTTGGAAAGAACTGTTGACAGTACTTTCRGAGCAATTCATACTGTTGTCGTGCAGTAAAGGCAGTTCATTGTGACCTCTTGGGTCTGACTGCAATAAACAGCTGTACTCGTTTTTGAAGTCCACTACTGAGCTGAAATGCCTTTGATACCAGAAGATTAGCATGGAGTACAGGACACAGTCACAATAGAACGGGTTGCCATGAAGATAAATTCCACTAAGTTGTTTGGCTGGCACTGAACTCAGGCGCTGAACAGGCATTGTCTGGATGCGATTAAAGGAAATGTCCAGCAACACAAGGTCTGTCAATTTATGTTTTCCAGCATATAAGTCCAGTGGGAAATGCGAGACCAAGTTGTAGCTTAGGTACAGTTTCTGTAATCTGTACAATCCTCCAAAGGCTAAAGACTCGATCTGTGTTATGTGATTGTTGTACAGCAGGAGAACCTCCAGCACCTTCAGCTCCTGAAACACAGGGCTGCCCAGTGTTTTCAGGCTGTTGGACGAYAAGTCTAGATACTTCAGATTCGGAGTTGTGGAAAAGCTTCCAGTGCTAATGCTGCTAATGCTATTATGATTGACTATTAAAGTGTTCAGTTTCTCAGACAGCACTGGGACCCATTCAGGCTCCAAAATCCCAATTCTGTTATAACTCAGATCCAGCCTTTTCATACATTTATAAAGATTTCCTGGCACTCGAGTGAGGTTCTTATTTGTGCAGCTTACGATATCACTGGCACAGATGCAGGCTGCTGGACACATCCCCGGGGCACTGCCACAAACACTCACGGTGAGGACCAAGAGGCATGCGAGTCCTCTGCAGCTCTCTTTAAAAACTCCAAGTCGAGTAGGAAGTGTCCACCAGTTTAAAGACATTGTCATTGTCTTTTAGATGTCTCCCAGTGCTCCTTGCCACAGATTACTTGTGCAGTCAGCTTTGCACTTGCTGTCAAAAGAAGGATACAGAGGTACAGCACGTTAACATTTACCATTCACACTCTGCATGATTTCCTATGCCTTTTGAAAAATACATGTAATTAATCCTTAGGGTTTCATAAATTAATGGTAAAATCTAGTCTAAGGTGATGTAAACTTAACATTTGTTTTATGTAAACATGAAATTCTGCATTCATGTGTCAATATATATACTGTAGATACAGTATTTTTTGTCTTCAAAAAGAATGCAACTATTCTTCAGTCTTGGACAAAGTAATGTAATTTCTGACAGTTCATTTAAAAAAAAATGGAAATGTTCCTTTGCAGAGCATGACTTGGCAATGGCATTCTCTACCTGTTTCCAAACCAACACAGATAGAATTCCCAGCAGAAGAAAGAAGAAGCCTCATACTAAAATGTTTTTTTTCTTGTCTAGTGGGAAGCAGCTACAACATTCTTTACAATCAGAGAATGTCACACTTTTCAAGCAAAGAATTTTCTCAGCCTTTCTAGCTTTAAATGTCATCTGAATTTCTTTCCTGTTTTTTTTTTTTTCCCATTCAGTTACTTATGGTTCAGGTAGCAACAGCCTATTTTGAAAGTTATTATAGTTGTTCAATAACAGTATTTTGTATTCTACTTCTTCTACCTTTGCCAATACAAGTAATGAGGAAGAAATCTATGCCTGGTGCTTACCTCARGCAYAAGTTTTGGGAACATTGAGTAAGGATGAGTCAGCTGTTTCTCAAAACTTAGCTAAGGAAAAAAATTTGCTCACATGAAGATATACATACTCTTTTCTGAGAATATTTTAGAGTCAGTATTGTTTGAAACAAGGATGTAAGATTTGTTACAGTAGTGATTCTGTGCTAAGTGATACGCTTTTTACCATCTTCTGAGAAAATGTACACATACATAGCAGAGGAATAAACATTTCTGTTCATTCTTGGTCTCCCTAGTACCTGTTAAGAGTTTGTCAATAAATTCACAGGTGAGTTTATCTGCATTGATTATCATTAACCCTTCAGAGTTCAGATGAGGTATTCAGCCCCCACATTATTATCCTCAAAATCATTTCTCCAATTTCACCCACCAGTTGGAGCAGYATCTGAGCAGGACAAACCCTGCAATGTCTGCCCTGTGCTGCTGGTAGTGGCTATGGACAGGAGCCTGTGGACAGTGGGATGAGGAGAAAGAAGCAGCCTCAGATGGAAAGAAGATTAAAAGAAGAAACTGTATTCTCTGATGATGCAAGATGGATGAAGAAAAGATGAGCCCTGAGGGCAAAAAATTTAAATCAAGACCTAAATGGTGGAGGGCAACAGGGCAGAGGGATAGTGAAAGAAGGGGAGAGAAAGGTAAGAGACACATAGAGAAGGAAGTATAAAACCAAGGGAGGTGGATGCTAATGGAGCACCATCAGTGTTACTAAAGAAACTGAGGAGGAGGTAGTCTGAGGATGCAGAAGTCAGTTAAGGCATAYGAGAATGGAAAAGCAGATGAGGGTGTAAAGAAGAGGACTATGCAGAAGACAAGAGTTTCAGGAGGTAAGCCTTTGGAGCACACCTCTCCAGGGAATTTACATCTGCTACTTAAGAACCAAAAATTACTGATGCAGTTAATTAATATACGCCAAAAGCAAAAATTCTCACTCCTCCTCAGTTCTTTATTTCCTTCTTCTGTAACCCTCTGCCAATCTGTCAGGCTGCTGTCTTCTGCTGACAAATCTACTCTTTAGTCAAGTGGTAGAAGATGTGCTATGGAACTAAAGAGCTGAACCTTCCAATGACCTATTAAAAGAAGAAACATGAAGGCAGCATGGGAGAATGGGACATTTTATCTTTCACAAGAACTTATACATACATTGGTTTTGTTTGCATTCAAAAAAAAAACCAAACAAAAAACCCCAAAAACATTAAGAGAATTGCAAGACTGCCAAGTCAAATGCTCAAAAGCAAAGTGTCAGAATTACATTTGTCTTTTCATTTTAGATTTTCTATACAGACCTGGGTTACATGATTGCTCAATTTTCCCCTCAAAACCTTTCCTGACACAGTTTCTGAGGAAGAACAGAGAAAAGAATGGGTGATTACATCAAGAGCTTGATAAATCCTTACTCCTGAGAACTGTAGCTGTCCCAGCCTTTGCCACAGAATTCCTGTGAAATCAAGCAAACTATGTGAACTGGTGACTCTTACAAAATAATGAACAAAAAAAACCAGTCACCAGCTTGGCACTTATAAAATAAGGAACCTCTCCATGTTAAATTTGGGAAGGACTGATCTGAGGAAGGGCTGAGATAAGAGTCAAAATGGTGTAACTATCTGGTGCTTCTGATTGCACAGGGATTCCTTGTTTATACAAGGGATATACTAACAAGATTAAAGCTATAGAAATAGTGTACAAATAAATTGGTTGGTTTGAATTAAAGTTTAATATCAGGATTCATAAATTCTTTTAGGCTTTTAAAGTCTCCCGAAGCCTCTAACTGCATGGGGTTTTCAATGGAAAGCTAGGWATCCAGAAGAGCATTTTTTAACCAGTCCTAAGCTCCTTAGTTGTTTTTTCTAGTTATGGAGTCTATAGCAACAATTAATAGATACAAGTTCTTTTAGAGGGTGAAACCTATGAAGCATTAGAGAGACTGCCATCAAAAATAACCCTGTACCACAGTGTACAGTGTGTGGTACAGACATAAGGCACAATGACAACACACTGGCAAGGCATCTGAAAACTTCATTACCATAAAACCATGCACCTGAAGACTGGTATAAAGCATCCACAAAACAGGAGATGAACAGTTACTGCAAAGGTTGCCTTTCCCACTAACACCTGAATGCCTGATGCTGCCAGATATGCAGCCTAATTTTTTAATGTAATTGCACTTGCARTAAGTGAATGGCACTTAAAAAACTCATCTCCCATGTTGAATATAACTGATCCTAGAGATACTCCAAATGGGACATAGATCAATGCTCAGGTTTGTAAGGGTTACYAAATTTAATACACTAGATAACCTTGCACGCGTGCTTCTGTCCATGCCTCATTATCTCATCAGAAACTCCAAACTAGTCTGCAACCAAATCCCATTGGCAGACATCAGTCACTGGTGTACATCAGCATAATACCTGCAATCAATTAAATGAAAACTGTTTCAGATAACTTGCCTTGTCTGGCGGGGCAAATCCAAATTACACACAACCTAAACATACTTCAGGACACAAGATGTGTCCTGTAGTATGYTTACAAGAGTATTTAGCGAGTACTCTGATGAACAGAAGCCTTCCCTTCCATGCCCAACTCAAAGTGTGGTGCCTACATTCCCAACASGTTCTTTGCTCTTTTGGAGAGTAGGACTGTTGAGCTGCAACTTGCTCTTCAACCTGTGTTCCCTAGATCTTCTGCACAAATTACCCAGGATGTTCTGCAAAGCCAAGCATGTTCATCATAAATATTTATAGGGTATTGTGATCATTTGAACTTACTCAAAATGCCTGCATAAACRTTTCTGGGTTGTAATGCAGTACGTGGCAAGAAGAACAAAGCCTACAACTAGCCCTATATTAAACCTGGCATTTTGTTTCATCCCAGTAACACTACTTCAGGTCTTAGAGAAGTCTTATTTTACAAATTTCAATATTGCATATTTTCTCAAGAGAGATATTGCCATTGGATACTATCAGCTAACATGTGCCAACAGACTCTGGCCAAGTACTTCACCATGATTTCTGAATGAGCTGGGTAAATACCTTTTCTGATTTATTGTAAAGCAAAGGGCATGGTCAGGAGTTTTGTTCTTGAATTCTATTCAAAGAAATAACTTCTTTGTGATGTTAAAGTGCAATATTTTAAGTTCAGTGCCAAAAACACATTACTCCCTGAGGTGATTCATCTGAACAGTAATGGTGCACACGCTTCTTAATTGTTCAAGAAAAAAGGTGGGACATATGCTGCTATATCACAGGGAAAATCCTCTGCAGTCAGGAACAGCAAAATTGACTACAACCAACCACATTCTAGAGAAGCTAAGGATTTARTTCTTGGTTTTGATATGTATGTTCGTTTTTGTTTATTTCTGATGGGGTTGTTTTTTTKKTTTTTTTTGGTTTTAGAAGTAACAAGCCCCTAGACCTGCTTATGGAAAAGGGGACTGTCAGGCAACATACAKTCTCACCAGCAGTTATCACTCGAAGATCAACTAATGTCGTAAACACTCCTTTCTCTGGGCTCTCTCTCCCACTAATGTGACATTAATAATATCTACACCACGTTTCTCATCCTCTCTGAGTACCTTCAGGTTTATTGCTGTTTTTCCAATGGAACCTGTACACCAAACTACCTCTCCCATTTCATTTGCAACTTCACTACAAATCCTTATGTAAAAAAAAAATCCACATCTCTTAACTGAAACAGTGAATTAGACTGGAGATCAAAATTCACCTGAATGATTTTGCAAACACTATTAGTCTTTGCATTGTAAAAAAAAGCAGATTGGTAATTGCTATTCCTACTGTAAAGCATTTTCTTGTGTATTGGTGATGCAAATAGCCCCACATCTGGCTTGTACTGTCTACACAGTGAAAATGCAAGCATTTGCACACAACCCTGGTACACTATTGCAGGAATAGTGTTGAGCCCCTAGAGAGATCAAGCACTTGAAAGCATTAAARACCTCCATTCATTCTCCAGAAGGTTCACACCATTTCTACATCCCCTACCTCCTTCCCTTGCACCACATCTCCTGTGACCGTCTTCTTTTGAGTATTGCCCCAATCTCACCAGCCCACAAGACATTAATACATCTYTGCACCTCTCATTGACTTCCAATGTCCACACAGGTGCTCTCCCCCTATACCAGTCTACATATCAGATAAATTAGGGCTGTACTAGTCAATGATAACAATCCATGAAATACAAAACTGATGGCTCAGGTGTTTATTTTCTCACAGCCCTATTTTTTTTCCAAGCATGACATTTGACAAAGGTTCCTCATGAACTCAGAAGCAAAAATTATTTTTAGAATGGGGATTTATTAAATTATAACAATATTTTACAAGTATAAATATTCATGCTTTTGGTCCCATCYTTATGAATCCTATTCAAGTACGTAATGCAGCCATTAATCACATACAGACTAATGGCAATCTATGCAATTAGTATTTTAGAAAGTTACATTTTTAAAGAAGGTCTGCATAAACTCCTTGTGTATGTGTGACACTCTCAGAGGAAATATTCATATAGAAGCCACGTTCCCTCAGTCTCCAGGCTCTACTCTGCCTTTATCACTCCTGAGTGGAAAAGGCACTCTGCATCAAATCTTCCTGACAGCTGTGCTCAGCATCTCTGACTCACCAGATACAGATTACCCAAACATCATAATCCATGAGATTTAGTGACATGATGGATTGAACAGCAAAGACTGTTGGTGAGCTACATCAGGGAGACGTCTTGATACACTGGACTAAATCCCTGAACTGAGCTAAACTGTGCTTGGTGCAGGATCTCACAGTGATGAAAAAATGGCTTTACATCATATTTGCAGCAAACTGATCCTGAGATCAGCAAGGCAAATGGAGTGTTCTCTCTGGCCAGCATCTGGCCAGACCTCAATCATGCTGAATTAGAGATTAATTTGTACTAGTAACCTTAGTCAGATAAAACTATCATCTCCCACTAATCCCTCCCTAAAGAATGAATTTCCTTGTAGAGATTTTTCTTAAAACATKGTAACTACAGAAAAGTGAGACACAGAAGAGCAAGTGGGTGACGTACAACAGAGCTTCAGYTGGACTCATCAACAGTCTCTTTACAGCAGTACCAGCTACGTGAAGTCAACATCTCTGCAGCTCTTATCCCTCTGAGAGAGTGCAAGGGAAATAAGCAACAATGAAACAACAAATTCTTCCTTTTTGCCATGTTATTTTGGAAATCAGGCTGCAACCAAGCTTCAACCTTGAAAATTACTTCAGTTGCTAAGGAGATCAGCAAATAATTAAGAAAAAATGCAATAAGCGGCAGTGCCTGTTACAGTATCAGTAAACAGCCTCCAAACAACATCAGATTTTAGGAAAGTTTAGTTGCCCAGCGAAGGATCCTCACCGCCTCCAAAAATTTATCTGAGGGCTAAACTTCACAGAAACCCCCTTGTATATGATTTGGGGGGGGGGATCTCCCGCCAGTCTCACGGCGGGGTCTGTCCGCTGCAGCCCCAGATTCCTACCGGGAGTCGGCGGAGGGCAAAGTTTCGGCGAGCCGGGAGACCGAGCAGGCTAAACCGGCATCGGAGCGGGGGCACCCACAAGCATTCCGAGGGGTCTSTGACCGACTGCCTCGGGCAGGCGCGGCCGCTGCCGCCGTTCCGTGGCGGAGGCAGGGACCGGCTCTTCCCCGCCCGCTGCCGGGCTGCGCTCACCTCCGACGGCCCTTCTCAGCCCGACTCCTGCCCCTCAGGGCCCTGCCCCCGCCATACCCCGGCTACCGAGGGGATGTCTGCCCCGCCGCCCGGCCGGGCACCGTTACCTGGAGCTYCCGATGGCCGCTTCATGTCCGCGGAGCGCGAAGCCGGCCCCGCCGCCGCCTGCAGCCCCTGCCCCGCATGCCGCGCTCCGCTCGGCTCCGGGGGAAGTTGCGGGACGCCGGGAGCGCGGCAGCGGCTCCGCTGCGCTCCCCCGCGGACGCGGGCAGCGCTGGGCCGCTGCCCCCGGGAACGGAGCTGAGGCCCGGAGCTCGGCACCGGCGGCGGCTGAGCAGGGAAGGCACGAGACTCCCAGTCACAGAGGCGACGCAGCGGGTTTTTATCCCCTCCTACCTACGCCCTCCCGGTCTCCCCCGCCGCGCCGCACYCGACCCGACCCCACGCCGCTTGCCCCGACGCCCTCCCGCGGGCTCCCGCGGCAGCGGGACGGAGCCGTCGGAGCCCCGGGGGGAGGAGCGCAGCGCTGCCCCGCTCCGCCCCTCGCCGCCCGGGGGTGCCGCCGCCCCGCCCCGCTCCGCTCCGGCCGCTCCGCTCCCGCCGCAGCCCCGCCGGCAGCGGGAGGGC
>CADDXX010000021.1:821375-859662 GCA_902810485.1 Alauda arvensis
AAATCAATTTGAGAAGTGTGACTAGATCATGAAGAGGCAAAGCTGCGGCTGAAAACCAAAGAACACATTTACTTCTGTTAAACACTGCTTTTAACCTCCCCCGGCCAAGTTTCTCACGACATTTCCATCATAATTTAGAGTACCCTACATTTAGAGATTGAAACTGAACATGGGCTGCTTCAGCAAATAACAGACATCGCGGATTTATTGTCATCCGGACATACGGTTTATAGAACAGTTCTCAGCAAATGGGCTTGCATACTAAAACTGCTGCAAATCACACTTTTCTTTTAAGGGCACATAGCAAAGTGGTTTTTAATATGAGGGTTCATRGCTGCATATAAAGCTAAAAGGCTCCTTGTCATAGAATTCACCCTACAGGCAAATTAAAATTCTTTAGTACTATACAAGGTATATGTTAAAGATCTGATTCAATATAGATCAAAGCCTGGTGAGTTATAGGTGATACTGCTTTTGATTTAACAGACTTTTTGAGCACTACCTTATAATAAAAACATCATTTTTTTATTCATCATTCTTACTTTGTGCTGAATCTCTATACAGTTAGGCTATACAGCACTGAAGTTATTTTAATCCTGAGGTTATCGACTGAACACTGATTTGTTTCAGACTCTCCATTAGAATATTTGTTTAAAGAAGCTTGTTGTCTTCATTTAGACTAAACCATTAAACTTTCCTGATGACCTTGATACTAYAAAATACTGGGTTAAATTTAGGTTGATCACATTACCAATACAGTCGGAGGAAGACCGTAATCACTTTTGTAGTCTTCCTTCCCCTGCTTTCAAAACTGAAAATGTTGAGCCTGAATTCTTCCTAAAGACTTTCTTACAAGTATGAAAATTCCTTCTGTGTTAGCATATGGAGTAGCTGTCCATTTGTGAGTTTTGTGCACAGTTTGAAATAAACTGGTTTTAAAACACTAAGGATTTTTATTGCAGCTTGTTCAGACCTCAGTAAGTKTGGAGGACTGGTAAGTGCAAAGTGACAAAACTGCTTGTAGCTAAGTTATTTAGATTCCAGCCATGAGATCTTGACACAGTAATAGTTGCTCAGGGGAAGGCAGGATCCTGATCCAAGTGAAGTCCAGTACTTAATGCAATTAGAATTTTGATTTCTAATTTTATTTTTCTCATTAATGCTGACTGGGATCTGCTTTTTCTATTGGAGATCTCAGGGCCCAAGTGCTCAAAAAAATTGACGGGAGTTGTGATCATCCTTTCGTGAGTTGCTCAGCTTACAGAAAGAGGCCATCTGCCAATAAGCAGACTTTGCAGAGAAATCATGAGCAAGGGATGTAGTGAACAGTCTGAAAGGAGTTCAGAACCACAGGATTCYTGTAGATCTGGAAATAGCTGGTTGTAAGCCAGTAATTCTTTGTTCCCACTGAATGCTGAAAAATTTGAACATGGCATGATGCAATCTAACTTTCTGTGCTATTTCACAACACAAAGGTGCTTTTATCACTTGTTACATACTAAATTAGAGGAAGATTGCTTTTTAAAATCTAATTTAGATGAGAACAATTGGTATTTATCTTTCCTCTCTCTGCCAAATAGCACTGATTTTTAGAGGTGAAAACAGTACCTCTCCAAAATCTTTGTTGATCATACATGGGCACAAGCTGTGTGAAACTGACAGGACATTAATTAGGATGTGAAACCTCACTTTTAATAATCTGTACAAATGTAAGGTTTCTGGCATCACCAATAGAGATTCTTATTGCAGAGAATTGCTGTCAGCTCCTTCGGAAACCATCAGGATCCTGCCTGTGTTTTCCTGCCCCTGCACCAAACTATCTGTTAGAGTGGAAGCTTTTCAGTGCTTGTTTTCACATCCTGTGCAGTGCCAGACAGACTGATGTGGCTTGATGAGGTCTTTTAATAACAATTTAACCATGTGATCTTGAAAGCCCCCACAAATACAGGAATGCCTCTAGAATCTTCAATATTAAGTTTCTTTATTAAAACTGAAGATTTATTACAGTTATACAATGAAGTTCATCATTAAAAGACTTTTTCAGAAGCCATTTGGCTACAGGGAGTTTACAATATCTTCATAAGCAAGCAATGTAACTACTGGGCTAGAGATTAACTAGAAGGGGTAGTGCTGAAAGAATGGAATATCCTCCTGTCTTATACTCTGCTTCTGGCAAGGGCATGGTTTTTCTGCCATAGTGCCCCTGCAGGAATAAGGATTTCCAGACTCCAGTTTAAGTCCTGGTTACATACATTATAGCCGTTAGATATCACACAGTAATAAGGGTCAGAAAGTCATATTCCTTTTTTTGTGATTCCCCTCTCTCCATCCTGAATTAATTCCTTTTCAGTGTAAGTCCAGTCTGGAGGTTAGGGTACTTCAGTGAGGTGGAAGAGGTGGTCTGCAGTTCCTCTGCATGAACTCTGAGCCCCCAGAGGAAGGGGGACAAGTTGTGCAAGGATTTAAACACAGGTTACGGAGCACCTGAGGAGAGTCCTCTTCCCCTAGCTGACACAAATATTTTCAGTAAGGTCTACACCAGTTTGATAACAGCTAGTGGGCCGTGGATCCTGTCTGGACTTCACTGTGAGACACAAGCACACATCCTTGGTCCTGTCAAGGACTAAAACACTTTTGGCATGCCCTGAAGCAGAACATGTCCTCTGCCCTGTCTGTGTGACTCTGGGAATCCTGCAATGCCTCAGGKGATGGAGAGAACAAAAAGCAAGTCTGGCAGGGATGGCTGTGGCAGACAGGTCTGGCTGAGATGGAGTTAATTTTCCTCACAGCAGCCCTCASAGTGCTGSTCTATGCTTTGGTAGCTAGAAAAGAGGTTGATAACACACCAGTGCTTTGGCTACAGCTGAGCAGCAGCATCAGCCCTGTCTCTCAGCATTCCTCCCCTCCATGAGTAGGCTGGGGGTGGGCAAGATCCTGGGARGGGACACAACTAAGCCAGCTGACTCAGCTAAAAGGATATTCCATACCATATGGTGTCAGTTCAGATGTAAAAGCTAATAAAAGGAGGAGGAAGGAGGGACTTTCATTATTTACATTGTTTGCTTTCCTGAGCGATTGCTACATGTGCTGCAACCCTGCTTCCTGGRCAGTAGCCTGACATTGCTTGCTGRTGGAAAGTAGAGAATAAAGTTATTGTTTTTTCTCTTTGTTCATGTGCATGCAAACTTTCACTTTTGTTTYAGTAAATTGCCTTGTACCAGCCTATGAATCATTTTCCATGTTATTTTCTCACCCTGTTCAGTTGGGAAAGGGGAGTGGGTACCTGGCATCCAGCCAAGGTGAAGCCACCAAAAATGATGATGATAAGGTTGAGTTCCTATGGGTAAGGATCAGGGGGAAGGCTAACAAGGCAGACATCCTGGTGGGAGTCTGTCGTAGACCAGGATGAAGAGGTGAACRAACTATTCTCTAAGCAGCTGGCTGACACGTCACAATCATCAGCCCTTGTTCTTCTGGGAGACTTTAACCTGCCTGATGTCTGCTGGAAGCTCAACACAGTGGAGGAGGAGGCAGTCTAGGAAATTCCTGGAGTGTTTGGAAGAAAAGTCTCTTAACTGGGTCACAACAATCCCCTGTAATTCTACATCCTGGGGCAGCGTGATTGGAAAGTGGCCCAGTGAAAAAGGACCTGGGGGTGCTGGTGRCAGYGGCTGAACATGAGYCAGTGTGTGCCCAAGTGGCCAAGAAGTCAAATAGCCTCTTGGCTTGCAACAGGTATAGTGTGGCCAGCAGGACCAGGGCAGTTGATTGCCCCTCTAAACTTGGTGTYGATGARGTCACACCTCAAATCCTGWGTCCAGTTTTGAGCCCCTCCCTTCAAGAAAGACGTTGAGGTGCTGGAGTGATTCCAGAGAAGAGCAATAAGGCTGGTAAAGGGTCTAGAGAGTAAATTATATGAGGAGTGGCTGAGGGAACTGGGGTTGTTTAGCATGGAAGAAAGAAGGCTCAGGGGAGACCTCATCTATAACCACCTGAAAGGAGGTTGTAGCCAGGTGGGGGGACCATCTCTTCTACCAGGCAGCTTGTGATAGGATGAGATGGCCTCAAGCTGCACCAGGGGAGGTTCAGGTTGGACATAAAGAGTAATTTCTTCCCTGAAAGGGTGRTTAAATATCAGCCAGGAAGGTAGAGGAGTCACCAAGCTTAGAAGTATTCAAAAAACAACTAGAGATGRCACTCAGTGCTATAGTTTAGTTGTCATGGTGGTGTTGGATCAAAGATTTGACTCAATGATTTTTGAGKTCTKTTCCAAMCTTAATCATTCCATTTGGCTCTGCTTTCCAACCAGTCTGAAGCTGCACCCTGAGAACAACTCTTCTGTTCTACYAGGACTCTACTCACCAGGCTGTTGAGTCTCCAAGAAATCAGACTCTTTTTTCTTCTTTTTTTYCCCCCYTGCTGTAAAACTCCTTTTTTACCCCCACATGGAATGAATGCTATTTATTAGACTAAGGACAAGGAAAATGAGTCTTTAGACCAGTGTGGGGATGTAAGAAGATTGTACTCACTCCATACCTGGACAAATGGTTCCTCACTCTCCGTACTCAGGCATTCAGAACTTGCTTTTCTTCCTGTCACTTAGGCATATGCTGTTGCACTCTGTTTTCACTTTCATAGCTCTGCAGATCTAAAGGGGTGTTTGAAAACATCACCAGTGCCATCTTTTCTCATTCTATCCTCAGAATTGCCATCAGCTGGTAAGTACTGTTTAAAAGGGAGTAAGAATGGCCAGTATTAAGTTGAACTTCTCATTAGGAGTGTGTATATTTCAGAATAAAATATTTATACTGCTTTTATTTGTTGATATAGCCTTGACTTCTGGCCTCTTCTCCATTCAAATTCCTCTTTAGTACTCAAAATATTGGTTCATTGGCTCAGTTTGACAGATTTGCTGTTACTTGCAGTTCTCCATGATGTCTTTGTTTTCTCAAGCATTTCATAAGACCAAAGATAGGAAAAATGTCATCAGATACATCTTAAATATCTCTGTTTATCAGATTGATTMCTTTCTGTKTCCTGGCACCATCAAGTTTGTGTATAACTTACTGAACATGCAGTTTATGTCCTAGATAMTTTCTAAAACACTTAAAGAACTTAAACTGAGATATTATCTATCAAAGGTGTGTTTCATACATTGAATGAGAAATAAATGAACATTCTGAGATGACTTCTTATTTTGAGATAGATCTGCTCTTGAAATCAAAGTTTGGAAAAATGGAGGTGTCAATGGCTTTGTGTGCCTTGTGGATTTTTAGGGTACATAAGGCTTTGAATTTGCAGATCTCAAAAACACCCAAAGACCTTGCTAAGCAGTATTCAWATCTTCAGAGCATATTTATATGCAAGGAAGGCATTGTTGAGCACTGGAGGATAATTTATTTTAATGTTTTATTCCATAGGCAGAACTTGAGAAAATGTTACAAATTAACAGTAAGTTATTGGTTCACTGAATTGAGCCTTTAAAAGTAAGGACATTTGGGAAAATAATTTGTTATGGCCTTGAGCAGTCTATTTTAAAGCAGTKTAGTAGCTTTTCCTATGATAACAGGTAACTTAACCTTTAAAATGCAGTTCTTCATGCAAATAAATCTGGGTAATGGACTTTAAAAGGTGATTTTGCATGCCCTCAGGCATTAGTTATTTCTTGGAACACTATGTCTCTCTCATATATCCAAAATAAAGTAGGAAATCTTTTTAGAACACCAGGTTCATTTAGCATTMTAATGGAATGTAGTGACGTCCTACAGTAACTGTAAAATATTGTCTAAAGAGAGAACATGCAAGTGGATTTTCTAATGAAACATGAATACTCCACAGCAATATATAAAGTATTTGTGAATACTCTAGATTTGCAAYATCAGTCATGAAGTACAGGAATATGGACAATCTCACTCTCAGCTTTAATTGTTCGTGGATACAGCACCAGAGTGGCTGTATTYATCAGGAGTTACAGTTCAAACCAATTTTGTGGATATGCAGCACTGGTAGGAGATTGAGAAGGTTCTTGAAGTTTCTTATATTGAATGTGTGACTCATTTAATTGGCTCCTACGTCCTGCTCCCCCTCATGCTTTTCATGGTGCTTTTCTGCACATTTTCTGTCTCATTCCGAGACCCCACATGCTGAATATGGCAGATCATGAATGGTCAGTCTTAAACATGGTCTGTCAGGTGAGTGTGCCTGGACTTCCTGAGTGGGGGAAAACACTGGAGGTGGTGCATTGCATAGGAAAAAAAAAATYCCATCTAGAAGCTCAGTACAGCCTTCCTCTGCATCTCCTTCTCCCCAAGGTGTGAGTGGTGGCTCTCCATTCTGAGATCAGCATATGGAGCCTCAGATCACAGTGCCATAGGATTCTCCAGGCTGACACAAAGTCACCAGATCTAGTACAGCAGTGCTATGAGWTTGCTCAGGGGGTGTGTGGGGGTGTAGCTATATGTCTGAAAAGGACAGGCAAGTTTCTGACATAAATTCCTTCAAAAGGGAGTTAAAGATCTGTAACTCCTTATGCCAATGAGTTATGGCTGCAAAACAGTAAAAATACTTTCTATAAGAACAATGTTTTATTTTTACATTTTATAAAAGAAGAAACCAAATCTCGGAACAATTGTGACGTCTTTCACCCAACCTGTGTCCTTTTTAATCAGATGTTTTACCAGTAGCTTTTAACAAGTGGCTGACAAATAACATAGGAAAGCTGAGTAGAGAGAAATAAAATGATATATTACTTTGGTGAACAATGCTTACTTTGCAAAGGCTTACTTTTATGATCCATAGTAATCCAAGCTAAAACTGCTCTGCCTTTGCTTCAATAATAACAGGGATGAAAACAACCATCCGTTAATATTAGTTACTTCTGGAAAAAGAAGGAATAAGGAAATATCTGTTCATAACTGTCACTAAGATCCTGGAGATGAAGGCACCTTCTATGCTTATTTCTTTAGGCAATATATTAYCTGGAAATAAAAGGGCACATTGCCCATAATTCATAACCATAACCTTGAAAGCACCAAGGGTGACTGTAAGGGTAGAAATTTGTTTGTATGCAGACTCATGTTCATTATGCTGCTTATTCTTTTTGTTACAGCCATGGACTAACACAGTCCACTGCAGCAACTCCATAGTGCATCTCCACATACATCTCCATAATGACCAYGTACTGCCTTCTTGTTTGCAGTGCCTATGGGAATGCTGTGGTGATCCCTCACATGGAGCATGCTTCTGACCCACTGCAGATTTTGCAGAGAACCTTTCTCTTTTTTCAGTTTCAAGACAGAAATGGTTGCAGTGTTGTCCAATGCAGTTTTCTCTGAAGTAAACTTGTGTTTGCAGAAACTGGAATTCCCCATCCTGCTGTCTTGCTTGTGTCTTGTGCAGAGGTAGAAGTCAGAATCAGCATCTGTTTTAGGCTAAGTTCGTAGTAAGGGGTGCCAGAGAGTCCCCTTTAAACCCTGATATTTGTAAGAAGCGAAATACTAATTTGAAAAACAATGTGGGGGTGTTTTTTTTTTTTGGGGTTTTTTTTTTAAATTTGGCTATATTTTGAGGTATATGATCTRTCAAAAGTTATGAGACCTGATTATGGCTTTGATCATATCCCAGTTTCAAAATAGTGGTTAATGCCTGTATAAAAATGAATACATTTTTATTAAGAGTAAGTTCAAGAACATATTATGTATTCTTGTCAGTGTACTCAGTTGAGTTTTGTGGCCTTTTCTAGTAGGGATTCATTTCCAAAACACTTGGATGGCTGATAGCATCTGAGCATCTGGGTTTTGAAAAATGGAGAACGGAGAAAAAGTAATATATTCAGAATACTCAGAAAATATTTCAAGACAGCTTATACTTTGAACTTCAAATGTATTTGAAAACAAATTGACAGGTCTAGAACTAGAGACTGATTTTAAAGTGGAGGAAAAGAGTATTTGAAAAATGTTGCCCAACAAATGAAGGAGAGGAATACCTTTCTATTTGTAGAAAAAAAACATTATTCTGGATTAAGAAGCTTTCACAATCCATTGCTTTAGTTATCACCTCCAGTAACATTAAGTAAAGCAGAAATGTTTGGGAACATGAGAGAACATATGGTAAAGACTTACTTTCTCTGTCTCCCTGTTTATTTCCATTCTCATTTCAATGTTCTGAAAAAGCACTTATTCGTTTCAAATKCTGAAACAAGAAAAACTTTTTTTGTTTCTATCTTTGCATTTTCACTTGATTACAAACTCCTATTGAAGATTTTCATATGAATAGAGCATATGCTGCCTGTCCAGATGGAGTCTCCAGTAAAGCTAAAAAGCTCACGTTCACTTGCTTGGTTCTTCCCACAGTCAAAGCATTTGCTTGTTACTYCTCCTCTACCCAGTGATTATTTTTATGAAGCTTCTTGTGTCTGAGACTTCTGTTTCTCAGTAAGTTTGGCTGAAACTTGAAGTCCCTGGGGAGACAGACAGCTACAGCGACAGACAGTCTGTCTGCACAAGCCTCATTTCCTTGAGAAACCATATTAGAAAGAAAACAGCTGAGATGGGATTACAGTGCCCAGTCCCTGAAGAAGGAAAAGTGGGAGATTGGCTCTGCCATTAGTGCCTTTAAGAGTGGGGGACTGCAGTCAGCTTTGTTAATGGTTGTGTACATATGGTATAATTGATTTCAGCAGGTACTTTCACTTAATAGCCACTTATAGCCTCATTTATGGCTGACTTAATTGATAAGAGACTGAACAGTCATGTTGGTAGGTATTGCTGAAGTTAAAATTGGGTAATTCTGGTAAATGRCACTTTAGACTCTTCTGACCTGCTCAATTCAAAAAGCTTTAAATATGCAGGAGAGAAAGGACATCCCTCCATTTATTATTTATTCAGGTAAATTCATCCCCTTATCAGTTCCCTGAACTGATCTTACTTTTTCCTCTCTTGGACTATATTTTTTGTTAATAAGAATTTTCAGATCTACCAGAAGTTTAAAATAAAAAATCTGAGGTTATCTAAGATCATCATGGCATCCAGATTAAATATTTTTTTTTTTTTGCTCAGGACATACTCATCTCTATTATTCTTGTCAGTAAGTAACCAGAAGGAAGAGATTTGTAAGCAGATGTCAAAATGTCAGATCTGCCTTCTGCTGATTTTCTGTAAGTTTATTATCATATCAACTACTGTGTTCAAGGATATATAAAAAGCACRAAGTTTTATTTGCATTAGTAAATAAAATATTTTAAATGGGAAGCCTACACTCCAAGCAGTGGAAAGAAAGTTCCATTCTAACCTTTGGAAGGAATTTTGCTTTTTTGCCACAAGAACCAATCAGTTTTTATCACACAAAGCCTTTATTATTTGATAACTCCCTGTGCCCTCACAAATGACTGTACTTGTTTTCCATCAGCCATCTGACTGCTAGAAGCTTGAAAAACAGCACATGGTGGGGTAAAATAGCTGCCATGCTTTAACCAACTGTGTCTTCTTTTCTCTTACAGTAAGTTCCTAGGGGTTTTTTGGCTACAGAGAACATCTGCTTTTAATGAGCACAAGTAAGTCAATAAAATTCATATGTATGTTATTATGAGGTTTCCTTCCCTTTCTATGTAAATATGATTAGCATTTTGAACTCCAGATACTGCCTTTGGAGTTTAAATATAGCTCCCTGGTTTTTTTTGGCRTCARTACAATAATGATCATATGCATTAGAAAAAGCTGCAAGGAGATAACAATTTGTGCACCTTCTGTGGTTATTCTTGGCCTCATATAAATTCATTAATAAATTTCTCTCTGTATTTCCTAGAACTGATTTCTGTATTCATACTTGAGTCCAGTAGGATCTTGCAAAGGTCAGTGTGAGTGGAGAAAATGGTGAGATTAAGATCCAAGTTTAAGATCCAAGTTTAAGATTTAAGATCCAGATTAAGATCTGATTGTGTTTTAAGTACTAGTTCCTTTGTTGTTGTTGTTATTGTTTTTTTTTGGCAATTGAAGTGCAAAGCTTAATTTTTTTAACTTGTAGAACTAAGTTTTGAGAGTCAGGTATTGTTTTTTTTTTAATATTAGAACAACGTTGCTTTCTTCATCTTTGGCCATTGCTACCTATTTAAACTTGAACAGTCTGTACCGACAGAGTTGCTTTTATTTTTCTGTTGTTTATGGGTTTGTGATGTGACTCGTGGCTTACGCCTAGCCAGACATCAAAGATGTTTGCAGACAGTATGCATAAATAGGTTTACTGAGGTATCAGGTCATCTGTGCTCTTTATTCCTCTTTTTAATTAATGCCCTTAGTAGCTGCAGGTTTATTTAATCTTTGTATTACAACAGAACTTTTATGGAATTTTTTTGGCTGGGAACCTGGAAAGATGTAACCAGTACTCATCCTATTTTCCAGCCTTGCCCATTCAACTCTAGTGGTGAGATCCAGCAATCATCTGCTTCTCTCATGCTTTTCTGAGCCCTGCCATAACTGTGGAGAAATAGTTCAGTTGTTTTTGAAGGAAATAGAAGTTGATATGTTAAACAAAAAAAAGCTTGGTAGATATGGCAAAACTCATGTAACAGCTAACATTGCCTGAGCCAAGCCATTGCTTTTCAGACATGCCATTTCCATTCAGAGCTTTCATTTAGATGAAGACAAAAAAACAACACAATTTTATTTTAGCTAGACTTGGTATTAGGTTTAGTTTGGACTGACACTATGTGGCTAATAGATACTTGAAGTTAGAGGACATGTATGTTGTCATGTAAATTTATGCTCTAGTTTGTTAGTAGTAATATCAATTTTTAAGAAATGACCAAGGGATTAACTTTGGCAGGGCTCTGGTAACACCTTATTTTGTTGAGATAACTGAGTGGTTGCCATTGTACKTTTCAGGTTTTGGTTGCTTATAGCATTGTAAATATTTCACAGTTGGAGCAAAAATATTCCGCACTATCTATCTGCCTCAGTTGATGCTTGATTAGCAAGTGTCAGGCATTCAGACATTTCTGAAATATGTCTAAGGAAAAAAGGAAAAATTAACAACSAGCATTGCCTGTATTAACATTCATGATGAATTTTTGCCTAGCGCCTCATTTTGCAGGAATTTGTGAGGAAGTAGTCAATTTGTAAATCTTTGAATAATAATGTTTCGCATGTTAATACCCACTATACCTTAAATATTCTGCCTGGCACTGGAAGTGACCTAGTCTAGGATGGACCAAGTGGGAAAAACTGTTCTTTGGTCTTGAACCTGACATCTAAACTGGGAGTCCATCTTTTTTTTTTTTTAATTTTTTTTTTTTTTTTTTTTTTTTTTCCCTAAGGATCACTCCTGGGGAGAGAACAGTTGGGAGAAGCAAGCTCCTTCTGTTGGGAAAAGGAGTGCTTACAGGTGTGGGTATGAGATAAAAATGGTAATGGAGRAAATAGTAGGCAATAGGTTAAATGCAGAGAGAAAAATTATGAACTAAGGTAAACACAGACAAACTTATTTCTGGTTGACATTGTGTGATCAACTAGTGTCAATCAGAAACTCTACTAAAACCCAAGTTTTATCAMAAAAATCAGGTAATCATAGAAGAGTTTTAGATAGGAAGGAACTGTTGGAGATCATCTGSTCCAACCTGCCTGCTAAGAGTGGATCCAACAGTGAAGTCAGGTTACTTTTCTCAGGGTCTTGCCTAATTCCAGCCTCTCTGAGCAACCCTTTCCCATGTCCCACTTCAGCTTGTCCARGCTTTGAGAAAACTTTGAGCCTCTTTCTCAGACAGATATAACTGACAAGCTGTCTCCTGAGTGGGAAACCYCTGAATCACTCAATGCTGCCTAGTAACATTGGGTAAAATTGTTGATTTCAGTGTAAATATTGGCAGCTTTTTGTGAGCTTTCTGACAGTGGTTTTCTGTGAGACTTGTATAAAATGAGGTGTATGGGTTGCCTGCAGCATCTGTCTGGAGTTCCAGAGATTTCTGCTGCATTTTCCTCACTTTTGCTGCATCCAGAAATGTATTTTTTTTCTGCCTTCTGTCCTTTTCCCCGGTTTACCTGTTTTTAATCTAATGGGAAAGCTTACTGGAAACTAAGCTTCTATTCAGCTAAGCCTGTCTCTGCATGAGCCACCACCTGCTCCTAATGGACACCCCACTCAGCCTGAAAATTGAACTTGGCAGAACTCAAGATTCTCAGGGAAATAAACTCTAMAATTTATCCTGATATCCACCCAAGTACATCACATAATACAGCAAGTTAGGTAAGATTTTTTAAGAGCATWGCAAAAAGGAAAGAAAAACAAAAAAGGAAAAGCCAGTTTTGTCCCTGTCCCTGTTATACAAAGTAATTAAGAATGTTTGGAAATCTAGAACAATATTTTGATTAACAGTAATGGCTTGTTTTAACTTGTATGTCTAAGCTTTCTAGATTAAAAAAAAAAGTGCATATGTCTTGCATCCAAAAATAATTTCAATTTACAAGAATGGACAATATTTCTGTCAGCACCAGATTTGGTCATGGCAGTATAGCATCTGGCATGTGGGATCAGCAGCACAGTCAGCTGCTGTATGGAATAGCAGCCTTGGTTTTGATTTGTGATTTTTGCCTATTTTCCCATTCATCTACAAATGGACAAAAATAAGTCAGGAAAAAATCCCTGCTGCTAGGGTTCTCTTTGAAAGTGTGGGGTGGTGAATGCATCATTCCTTATGTGGGTTTCATTAACACAGAATCTTTGCAGGTTTTCCAAGGCAATAAAAGCTATTCAATCATTCAGCCTGTGTATCTCTGTTTCATGAGAACAAAAGTTTACTCTACTGTTCAATGTTAATAACATTTTCTCAGATGAACAGACCTTTTGTTATTACGTTACTTAACTATAGTTCCTACTGCAGGTGAGTAAGGAAACCTTCTCTGGGAGAAAGCCTGCAAGTTGCCTGCTCTGTTTGGCCTGTTGCTGGCCAGGCACCCAGTGAGTGCTGCTCAGCAGCTCAGCCCAGCACAGCTGGGAACCAGCTCAGCACAGCTGGGAACCAGCTCAGCACTGGGCTTGGAGGGTGTGGATGGTGAGGGGTTGTGGGGGGATGTGGGTGGCACTGTGACAGGCACAAAACATTCACCTCAGCAAGAGAAGCTGGAGCTACCATGACAAGGGGAAATGCAGCACTGCAAGATGCTTAAGATTAAAAGCCTCAAGAGTTCCTTTGTTGAAAGAGCTTGATACTTTTTAACTTAAAAGTGATATGCCAGATTTAAGTCACGGTGAGGCTTTATAGTAAGCTATCCATTATGGTTAAATACAGGCTCATGTTCTTCTGAACTCCAAAATATGATCTGAGACTTTGCTGGACTTCTGTGGACACACGGTTATGCTTTTAGTGAGTTTGTGTTTGACCTGGGATCAGTACACTCATTTCAAGCTGATTAGTAGGCTGTGTGCTCTTATTGCTTCTTTAATTCACCTAAATCACAATGATATTTATATACTGCAKCAGTACTTAAAACCTAAAAACCCCCTTTTTTCAGTAGCAAAAACCCATGTATGGCTGAGTGACTGGTATATCATTTCTGGTGGTGAAATAATTGTTGTAGCATTAGATTGTATGYTTTCATTTTTTAAGTCCTTTTCTTATCAATCTGGTAGTTCTCCAGCCAACCCTAATAAAACTTATGCAAAACCAGGAAAGTCCCTTTGGAGTCCTTTCAAATCAGGCAGAGGGATCTACCCTCCCCATAGGCAACGGGTAATTTTYCAAGGTAAGGACACTCTCAGAGATKACTACTCCTGGGAAAGGRAAAAAGAGTGTCAAAACTTGAACACCCTTTACTGGAGGGATGGCCTCAACTCTTCACAGTTCAGTCATAAAGAAAGTATTGTAAAGGAAACGTTTTTGTGACAAACTTGCTCATGGGCATTTAGAGTACAAAGTGCTTTGTAAGGTGATTTGTRCCAGACATCTTGGGACCTTTCAGTGTAGTTTTGGATCTCTTCCAGCATTTTGAAATGAAAGGATAAGAAAAGAATTGATCTTTCAATTTTTCTTAAATGTGGTTGGATTTGCATTGCTCTGCATTTGTTTCTTTTGAGTGTTGAAGAGTTGAGTATCATAGGGATGTTCCTCAGCTCATTTATCAATGTTTGTGCACGGATTTGCAAAATATATATGAAGGTGGGTCCTATGACTATTTTAATTTCACAGATTGAATATTTCAGGAACAGAGATGGATAACAATAGACATTTTAAATAACATCAGGTAAATGGAAAAACTGGATGTGCATGTGTTTATTGCTTTTCCCATGCCATTTTCCACAGAGATTTGTCTAATAGTTGCTTCTATTTTGATGTGGGAGCTGTAACTTCTAAAGGGGTTTTAGAACCATGAAAACATGGTTTCTTCTTGGAAAGAGTAGTCAGCTCTTTCCTTGAAGGTTAATAAATTGATTTAATTAATTTTACATCTATTAAGAAGTGAAGACTTTAGAAAATGAAGCCTGATTATGGAAAAAACCCTAATACYATCTCCTTCCTGAGTAGGTTTTGCTGTGGTGTCTCTGTTCTGGAGTGAAATGAGTATTTAACTAAATTAAATGAGCTTTGCACTGAAATGAAAACAACAGGCCTCCTCTTTAATTCAAGGTAAACACTATTTCTGAAAGACTTGATTTTCTTTTGAATATCTACCAACCAAATGTTCACTTCCCAAATTTAAAACTAATATTTGTTAACAGAAAAAATTGTAATCAATCAGTACTAAATTTCCAGGAACAMAGACAGGCACATAATGCCTGATGAAATATGGTGATGTAAATGGCAATCTTTTGACTTGAGAGGGGCAGAACCAGGAGCAGGATTATTTCTGTGACTCTCAATTCTTAACTATTTCTTTAGTTCATACACTTCAAAGAAGGAAGGGGCTGCAATGCCTTTTTCTGTTGTCTGTGCAAGCAGGCAGAGAAACCCACATGGGTACCTTACCAGTTAACATTATTTTTAATGTGTGTTCTCCAACAGTGTATTCAGACAAAATTTATCAATAGTTAAAAATGTGATCCACACCATTTTCCATGACAGTTTGTTTCAATGTTTACTTATTCTACCCACAGCAATCATTGCTTTTTTCMCCTTGATTTGGTATGGTTTCTTTTTGAGTCTTTGGCTTCAGTTATGCTTTGACATGCATTTTACAGATAGGCATGGTACATGAAGACTTGCCAAGGTGCTAGGAATTTAGCATGACCTTGACAAAAGTCCTTGTCAAAGTCCATTATAATGCTTTTTTGCTATATCATGCCAACACATCACTCAGTGAGCCATCTCTGCTTAGGAAATTGCTTCAAGGCTGAGTATGTTTGAGTAGGAACAAAAAGTCCTTCTGCATGTAATAAACAAAAAAGTTATTTCTGTTTTATGATTAATTCAAATTTGATCTAGCTTTGCTTAAGAGTRATAAACATTCCTGAGACAAAGTCTGAAAAAGAGCAGAACATGCAATTGCAAGAAATTCTTTTGATTGTGAAATTGTGTGTTTATCCTGGATATGTCTAACATGCATATAATTTGATTCAAGCTTAGTGCAAGCCAGAATTAGAAYAGCAAATTGCTTACTTTTAGGAAGAAGTGTAATCCAGGGCTTTACTGCTTACATTATTTGTGTAATTAGAAAAGACTATGGCTGAAGTCACTAATTTAATCTCCAACAAACCATAGCTTTTGGTAACCTATTGACATTGAAATCACAAAGATTGTAGGGCACATTTTAGCTAATCCGCAAATAAAAGAATAGTGGWTTTGTCTTTTTATAGTGTTTTAGTCATAACACTGCAACTGGAAATGAAACCACAGTTTCTTACCTATTCTACAGGTTTGAACATTTGATTTTATTATTTAAAGATAATGTATAGATCTCATCTAATATTTACACAACAGCAGTTCAATATTTGGATTCTCAGAGAAAATTCTGCTTGTTTCATTTTCAGATCTGGTCTAGTGATAACTCCTCAGTTATCAATAYACACTTCAGCCTTTGTCTGCCCTCTACCTGTTAATAAAATTTAATCTAAGTAATATAATTCACTGATCATAAATYGTGATTTAAATTAATAATAAAGAACCTTAAATTGTGTATTTTTAAACATTTTTCACATATTTATGGTTCAGTTAGGTATAATGGTATTCCCAATATAATTAATTTGAATCGTGACTTTCAAGTAAATTTAACCTTCTCACTTGAAGATTCATCTTGAGTTACAAGAGATAAATTGTCTTTTAGGTGAGCAACTCCTACAGTGTTAAAATTATTTGTGATTAAGTGTTTTCAATATAGAAAAATGTAAACAATATATTTCTTCATTACTTAGTAATTAATTTGTATCTGAAAGTTGTGCATTTGATTGGAAATTAAGAGCTGCTTAGACAAAAACCAGATTCCTTTCTATTGAATTGGAAACCCTATTTCACTTCTTTAATTAAAGAAATAAAAATATCAGGTGCTTATATTACTCTGTTTCATGGAAGAAATTCTGGCAGTACTTAATAGTTGAACTGAATCTGGAGAAGACCAAGTCTTTCAAATATTTAGACTTAATAGATCCTCTCCATCTCTTTTTCTTTTTTTTCTGAGCTGAAAAAAGAAGACAAGATTTATTGCTTTCTTGACTTTTCATTTGTCAACCAAATAATCTGATTYATGGGCAAAAAGACAGTGTCCTGAAAAAAAAGCTTCAAATTTTAATCACTGTTCTGTTCTAGAAAATTAGCCAATATATTCCATCTTTCTTTAAAATTTCTACAAACTTGTAGTACTTCAATGACTATCATTTGTTATGGTTGGTATGRCTGATGGGTAGTAGCTAGGGGCTATTTTCATCTTCTGTTTTTAGGCATTTAATTTATTACTTTGTATCTGGAATAATGGCATGCACTTTCTTGACCTACCTCTTTGAAAACTGCTACTGTAAATAGTATCTATTACATTGATAGAGAATTGCTAGCAAGTATGTTCCAAGTAACAATTAATAATCTTTCCAATATGCTTATTAACACAGGGATTTGTGAATGTTATTAAATATCAATTAGTGCTGTATTTTACAGTAACAACCGAGAGGAAAGCCATGAATGTGCTTCACAAAAAGAATAAACATGGTTCAATTAATTCACCTATGTCAACACTGTTTCGTCATCATTGCTTTCAAAAGCATATTATTATTAAGCAAAATTTGTGGTCTGTAGAGGATCAGTTGTGTCTTAGGTATGAAAACAATAATGTATTAAAGGCAGAGAACAAGGTGAACTATCTCTTCTGAAAAAAAAAAAACCCAACAAGCNAAAAACCTCAACCAAAGCAAAAACCCAAACAAAAAATCCTACCAAGATTAAAAAAAAAACAAAACAAACAACCCAAAACAACCAAACATTTCCTACTGTGTTGGTTTTACACTAAGCTAAAATATTCTGGGCAAGGAGGCTTTATTATAGTTTCTCTCTTATTTCCAAGAGAGGTGAAAGTTGCAAGAGGAAAATGAAAAACACCTTAAGGTAAGGAATCTTATCACTGGAAAACACCTGYGGTAAGGAATCTATCACCATCTTCCCCATCAGCTGCTTTTACAGAGATGGTCATGYCCCTCCCTCCTCACCTATCCTGCTGTACATCTCTGCTGCTTCCCCACAGCTAGATCTAGTGCTTRTCCTTTGAAAGCTGGATTAGCTTCCCAAACCATCAGCGGACTAACCCAGATGAATAAAAGTGTGCTGCTTCCAAAAGTCCCTGTGAGTGAGCTGAACTGAATTACTGGGGAGTTAGACAAGGACCAGAGTCCCCAAAATATAATATATAGAGGTACAGATTAAAACTAGGCTGTGAGATTGGCTTGAATTTCAGAAAAAAATCATTTTCTGAGCCTTGAAGTGGAACCTGAAGCAATGGATACATGCTCTGGAATGTGGACCTGTGCCTCATCAGCACCTGCCAATGGAGAAAGAAGTTAGAGGGAAACTCATCCTTGTTCACAGTCTTATCCCTTCTGGCTTATGCAGACAACCTCAGCCCAGAAGTAAAGCTAAAACATATTAGGAGACAGGACCCAGTCTGCAGCATTATRTGGCCACATGTCTCTTTGAACCTGTGAGTATTTGGTAAAGTGGATTCAGAACAAAATATCTGCAGCTCTAAAACTCAGAGACAGGTTGTGTTGTTGGCTGAATCAGGAGAAACACATAACAAAAGACTTCTTTTGGACTGAGTACACATTCAACTATGTGTTAAAGGTACAAGGCAAGGATATAATCATCAGGGCTCTTTAAAATAGGATTRCACAAAGGAGTACTTCAAAGGTAGTGCAAGAAAATCCAACTGCAYATGTACACAGCTTGACTCTTTGCCACCACATCTGCAGCATCTCTGTAAATAATTTCCTGAGTAGAGACCTTAGCATTCATTCTTTTGTGTTATTATTCAGTTTGCAGTTCATGGACCACTGGGGAGAATGAATTTGTTGCTGCATCAGAGATGCTTGACTGAACATGAAGTAGGACTCTGTGGCTCAAGGTTTGTCATTGATAATTATCAGTGATACATTTGCAATTCCACTCTATTTGTGATAGAAGTCCTGTTTGCAACTAATAGATTATCTAYCAGAGAAATTAGCAGCTGGTTGTTGCCCAAAGCTATATGCTGATTGTAGCATGAATTGCAGTAGCTCTACACAAAAAAAATGAAAGTATTAGAAACTTATTTCATAAACTCTTTCTGAAAAAAAAGTTTACATTTGTTTCCTTCCAGAGAAGGAAGCTTCTGCAAAGCAACCTATAGGAGTTCTTTTAACCATATGTTGGAAGTTCTCCATTATACAGTGATTATGGCACGGTTGCCTCTGCCCCCCTTTGCACACACTGTAGGGAGGATCCAGCACATCATCTGGAGCAATCCCAGGAACAGGCTGTGAGAAGAATGGATTGAAAGCAGCCCTGGGGAGGAGTTGTGAGTGTCAGTGGACAAGAAGYTCAACATGACCYGATAATGYGCCCAGAAAGCCAAATGTTTTCTAGGCTGCATCAAAAGAAGCATGACCAGCAGATCCACCCTGACCTGGAGTGAAATGGTTTGGGCTGGAGTCAGAGCTATGAGCCTGGGAATGAAGAATGAGCATGGRAATGGGGAAGAAGGGAAGACATGGGCAGTCAGATGAAAAAACTGGCAACTAGGGTTGTAAAGCCATTTTTGAGGGAGAATATGGAGAAGAGCAGAAAATGAGAGTTATTCCAGCTAGGGACCCCCTAGGGAAAAGTAGGAGCTAAAATGAAGATTTTCCCATCTGCAAGCTGAAGTTTGTTTCACCCATCTTTCTAATACTAGACTGGGGTGGGAAAATCAGCTAAATTTCTTGTCAGCACAACATTTTAATATGATATTGATCATAGGTAAAATAATGCTTTTGTTGAAAGTATCTTTGCATCAGCAGAAAAAATTTGTTCCTTTCTAGAGGAAAAGAAAGACAATGAGAGACAATGYGTCTCTTAAAAGACTTCAGTGCCCCAGGCTTTAGGAAAACAGAAGGAGAATATTGATGGAGGTCTATTTCATTGGCAACAGAAAATATTAACAAGGGTGAAAAAATTTGGAAAAGTCATCCAGATTGAATGAGATGCTTAGTTAAAATATTGTCTCCCACAAGAAAAACAGCTTTCCTAGTTTTCTCATCTTTCTTGGAAAAATTTAGTCAAGGCTTATAACAAGATACCTTATTCTTTTGGTTACTTAAAAGAGACACAGGAGCAGAAATGGTGAAGTTTAATCTTTAGAACTAAAATCTTGTCTTACTTTCACAGTAATGCAGCATCTGCATTGATGTAGACTTTGAAAACATACTAGTGTAGACTTTAATTTGTTTTAGAATTTGGATAGTTGTTAGGCAATGTCTGTCATGTATTACAAAAATTGCTATGTATGTAATGAATATTCAGGCTTCCTTGTCTAGTGCAGGGGCAATAAAATAGATCTTTTTCTCAATTCTATTAATAGCAATGGAAGACTTCAATGAGCTGGAAGTAAAAATAGCATGCATTTCAACTCTGCTCATCTTATAATGCTTTAGACTACCTGCATTGCATGCATACTGTCTCAGCTTCTAATAAAGACGCTGTAATGGTTGGCTTTGGTCAAGAGGATGTTATTTTTCCTTGAAACTTTCTGCAGTTTATCATGTTATGACCTGCAGATCTCTAAAACACATTTCTATTTGTTTAGGAAAATGCCAGGGGGAATGAATCAGGTGGAAAAATAGATTATATTTTCATCTCACAGATGATTTTCCAGAAACCTTTACACATTAGAAAGCTTTAAAATAGTCAAGAGGCAGACCTCTGTTGACAGAACATCAGCAGCCATCAAATTCTGTGTGGTTATGGGATCTTTTKCCTTCTTGCTGTCCAGAATTATGAYACAGCCCAGGCATGGAGGTTTACAGTCTAAAATCACTTTAAACTGTATTTCAACAGCCTGGCTTAATCCTAGATTGGGCCATGTCTTTTAATCTGTTTCTGGGAATTATCCAAGAGAATTGTACATATTGTGTGTGATGAGCTTAGAGGTTGGAAATCTTTAAATTAAACTGGAAAGGAATTAGCCAATGTGCTGTGGGTAGTAACAGAAGCAAGTGGGTTACTRAGGGGGTTTTGGGTATTTGTATTTGGGAAAGACTGAATGTAGTTTTGGGTGCTTCATACCAATTTTGAAAAGTGTCTGACATAGTGGAAYTTATAGAATCTTGTACTTTACCTTGCTAAGGGATCAACTAAGAATGTGCACATATTCATTTAAGGATCACTGAGCATGTGATCAGCAGGAACAGGTGAAGTGCATTAAGGTAATCACATATACATACTCTTAATCACCTTTAAAATAGTTTACATCTGAGAGTGCTGCAGAAATGTAATTGCCAGCCAGTGTCTAAGCCTTTTGCTAGCACTGTGAAATATAATCTTCCACACAGATAATATTCTGCAAGACTGTTTTAAATAATGGATTCTGTTTGAAAATGTAGCAGACTAAACCATGCTTCTCTGGATCAAAAATTAATCAAATTCCCTTCTGCTAATAAGAGACATGATCAAAACTGTGGAAAACATATTGAGGGCAGTCATCAATTAATTGAGAAAATATGTCTGCTTTGGGGTTGGAGCCAGACATGCTGTGAATGGGGTTGTCAGGCACAAGTGGTGCTGAATAATGTGGGAGAGAAAGGGGAAGCTGTAATCATCCTAGTCTYTGGTATGACTTCAAGATGTTTTATCACAACTAGTTGGCTAAAGATCTGTCTGGCCCTGGAAGAAACTATCTAACGAAGGTAGACTCATCCTTTCAGAAATCAGGTAAAATGACAGGCAATGTTTTGACCACATTTATGCATCTTGAGAGGTACAGTAATACTGAAAAAAGAAATAAAAGTCAGTGCAACAGAAATCAGTTGAGATATCAAGTTTAGGAGCACTTTTCTTTCTATAATAAGAACCTGAAAATGATATATTAGAAAACTTGGATCACAACAGTGTGTCACAAACCTGGTTGCCCACTAAAGAAACTAGGCCTCCTCTATGGTAATTAAAGCCCCTGGTAGACATAAATTTGACAGTACTGCTAATTACCCAACCTATTTCACTGAAAGGGAGCTAGTTGCCAGTAAAATAGAATAAGTATAATAGAAAAAGTATAATAGAAATGACAAAGACTCAGAGTTCAAGAGAAAAATAATACATTTTGGATTAGGAGCGCAAGTGTCTTTATATAGTTTCTCCTTCTATTTATGCAGACCTGAAATTTGTTCAGCAAACAATTGTGGGGAGCAAAGAGCTAATGTGACTCATGAACACTGGCCCTCCCACTGGCTTAATTTAGTTTTTCATTCAGAGTACTTCCTTCTTCATTAGTTATCACATTGAACCCCTATTGTGTGTATTGATCTGCTGCTCCTCATCAAGCCCAAATGATGAGTCAGGCTGGAAGAATCAGGCTGGCCTTGCTTAGTAAAACATTATTTTTTGGAAATCTCTCTGCCTGTTTTGTCTTTACCAATAATGAAGTATTTATGGTATTCATACCAAGTAATATTTTTTCTGGTTTTTTTTTTCCTGTTTTCTGCTTGATTGTTTTTTTTTCTTGGTGAATTTTTTAATGAGTTGAGTTTGTTTAATTAATATAAACCATGAACAGGGAGAACAAATAACTGGATAAGGAATTCATATGCAAAGCTCRAATTTCTACACTGTTCTGTAAGCAGCTGATTGTGCCCATATACCCATCTGCATTTTTAAACATTTTTTTTTCATGTTCACTAGAAACAGTATTGTTTATTTCCTAAAGGATAAGCAATTAGAAATGGATATAATTAATACATGTGGCTCTTTTTTCTGGTTTCTTATCAAAGTCCCAACAAGACATCCCCATGCTTCAGTAGGTTTGATGAAACATTTGCAAATAACAAACAGATGGCCTTTTTGGGTTGCTGTATTAAACAGTGAAGATTAATATTGCCACTCTTCATGCAGTATGTTCAGTCATATCTTGTCTGCCAGGAGCTGGTTGTTTTCAGTGTCTCTGTCTGTAAATACTTATGGCCTGTTCTATAATTGAACAAATAGAGAAATAAACAAGCTTGAATAATATTCTTTAAGCAAACTCCTAATATTCTTAAAAATGTATCTATAATATTCTTTAAAATATACCTATAATATACCTATAACATATCTAAAAATATAATATCTATAATATTCTTAAAATATATCTATAATATAATATATCTATAATATGAGATTTCTCATAAAGTAGCAAAAACCTATCCATCCATACTGAATTMATATGTGTTCTCTTTTTAAAATTTATTTCAAGTGATCTCAGTATGTTTGTATGGTTTTGCTGTCTGGTTCCCATTGAGGAAGACAAAGTTGTGAGAACATGTCAGCTTAGGGAAAATAGCACATGACCATTTGGTGAGGGTATCAACTGACAGTGTAAGAATGACTTTCTGTCACTTCCCACATAGAATTGCTTTTATAAAAGGCAGATCTTTCACCTAAAATTTTGTCTTCCCAACAGGTGGATAAAGTAAACCTAMATTGTCCTTAGGCTGGAAATAGGGTGGACTTGGCTATTTCTAGATTTTCAACACTTAGGAGCATTTGGCTAAGGACATCAGAGGTAAGGTTTGGATTKATACCTAACTACTACTCTGCCTGGACTTCCCAAAGTGAAAGAGCTCCAGATTATTCCCATTTAGGAATAGGAATTTATAAAGAAAYAAAACTGTCCATTCAAGATATTTTGTCTGTCTTATACAGTGACATTTCCTACTCTCTGTTAATCATTAGTTAGAAAATTATCTGGAAGCGTTATCTTTTTTCCTACTTCTGTGCAGCACTGTGCACACTCAACATAGATTAAATGACAATTATTTCATTTCTAATGCAGCCCTGAGGAAAGACTTGCTGACTGAATTATTTTGATAYAGTCATTGAGACAATTTTTATCCACTTAATTTAATTTTTCTGTTTTAAATGCAAGGAGAGAAATAATTTTGATGTCTTATTACTTTGGAGATATTRCATCTCTGCCATTCAGTGAACTTCTACCATGTTAAACTGTCCTTTTGGAGATCATAAAAATGTCTGAAAAGCTGCCTTATGCTGTAATCTGTCGCTCTTTTTTTTTTTTTATATATATATTCTTGCTCATGCTGATCAGTGGTTTCATTGTCGGTGATGTTACTAACATCTTCACCTTGCAGCTTCTCACAGTCACAAGCCTTCCTGGAACAGTATTTCATCCTAAAGGCTTCAAGAATAAAAAGTTGAATTGGATAAATAAAGTTATCTGTGGAAACTGTATGTTGAAAACACTTTTTATTTGCTTTGGCATTTTTTATAGGTTATTTTCCCTGAGGAGTTCATTAGTTGGCTTTGACTGGATAATATTRAGATTCTTGGCACTCTTATTAGAACTCAAGATATGACAGCTGRGTCTCACCTCAAAGAAGAAAATTAAAATTAAAAATATAAAAAAAGACAATTACAGTATTCCTCAATGTGTACTACTGTTTCTAATGCTGTGAAAAATCTTGATGCCTTGTTGTATTGTTCTGAACTGAAAGAACAAGCTCAGGAAGCCTGTGTTTTCAGACTGTGAAATAATTTATACTCAGTGGTCCACACCCCCAAACACCAATCGTGGCATGATGTCTGCTGGCACAGCTGAACCTGTGGAATGGCCAATGCTCCCGTGCTGCCACTCCTCCTTGCAGTTCTTTGACGTCACAACTTCTGGATGAAGTTGGTGCTTAAGATACTTAAGAGAGGGAACGGCAGTGTAAGTGGATGAGTGAAATCAGAATGGCCAAATACCTAGGAAAGGTTAAACTTGGCTTTGACAGATGTAAACTACTTGACTTTTTGTGAAGGGGGTTGCAGGTTGCAGAATGCTGRCTATTGATATTGGATTAATCTCCTTCTGAAGGTGATGATAACAGTAAAGGGAGCCGAAGAAATGAGGCACAGACTTAAATTGTTATTTTTTAGGCAGCTGAAATGAAATTATTTTTTCTGTCATGCTAAAAATAAAATAATAAAAATAGAGACGAAAAGATGTTCATGATCCCTGCATTTTTCTTCTAAAATAGTACCCTATTTAATCTTATTGTCCTAAAATAAAAGAATGTAAAATATTCAAACAAAATAATTTCATTTCATTAAAAATTACTCTCATTATTAAGAATGCCTGTATTCTAGAACTGAATTTAGCTTACATCAGCTTTCAGATCCTGTTAGAATTTGTCTGTTAAAGGGTTATGATTCAACAGACAGGTTTCTGCCACATGTCTATAGATCTGRTGTTTTATAAACTTACTCAGTTTAAACTTCATAATCCCTGTATCAGGCGCACTCTGACCATTTTGGTATGCTCACGGGTCCTGTAGTTGTAACTCTTGGGTTTTTTTAAACAGAAGCCCTGGGGAGACCTTTTAAGCCTAAACTGTTTGTTGTACTATTTCCTAAAAACTTAATCGTTCTTCTACTAAAATAAATATGRCATAAACACAGGTAAGGGCGCAGCTGGGAAAATGACTTTGAATGAAAGAAGGTAGAACAGTTTAATTTTACTGTGTCTAAAAGTGACATTTWCGTATAGCTTATTTTAATGGGTTTTATATTTGTTTATTTTTATATTTAGAAAGTAATTCTTTCTAAAAGTAGATGGTTTCATTATGCTTACTTGACTAGCATGAATAATTTGATTTCATGCAATATTTAGCAACATATGTTGCTAAAAATAATAATGATAAAACTATAACCATTTATCTATATTTTGGAAGTCATAAAGTTGTGAGTAAAAGATACGTAAATGAAAAARGGGTTTGCATAGTAATGAATGAAGTTAGGTTATTCCCCATGAATCTGATTAAATGTTCACTGTGATCTGTACATTTCTCTTAGTGAGATTTGGATTGTGCACTCATGTGAAATCCATTTAATTTTCCAACTTGGTACTACATTAAGGCACCACAGCATGTAAATGCCTGTGATGATAAATATGGAACGATGACTGATACTTCAAGAACYAAAATAAAATAAAAATACCCACACTAATTATGCTGTACTATTTAAGAACAAAAGAAATGGAGACATTCTGTTGTTTTAATGTGTCAAGTAAAAGTAAAAAGAAATAAAATATTTTCACTAGCTTCTGATAGCCAAAGAAARCATTTTCCTATACATATTTATTGGATTATCTTTTTGCCTTTTAAAAATAATTCAATGACCTCTGTGTGTGTGACTTATGGAAAATTTTATCATAGAGCTTCTCCTTATCAGTAGTTCTGATATTCCAGTTATTTCTGGATGTTACCTGAGGATGCAGATAAATTACTGACTTGCATTTAAGGAAGAGTTTAGTAAAGAGAGCATGAATTTCAAATGTTCATGTCATTTATCTGTGAGTGAAAAAACAGCTCTCATAAGGCATCAGATTTCTCCGTGTTCTCCAAATTGTTCTAAATGTAAGGGTGGTTTCTTTAGCAAAAGGAAGCAGCTTTGGAAAATAGTGTTCAAACAAATGTACACCATGAAGCCTATTTAGAGTGGTGAGTAGAGTGGTGGGTAGCCCCATATCTGAGACACTGACAGTTCCTGCCTGTACTTCCTGCCTAACTACTCCTTGATCTCTCCTACATAAWAAGTCACGTGATTTCAATCCTATTTATGTCCGTAATCAGAAAAGTGCATAACGTATTCATCCCTGAATTGTGTGTGCAGAATTCTTCAATGTGTATTAAAGAGCAATGCAATCAACTTCATTTATTTTCATAAAGAAGTAAATCAGATTATGAAGTTGTATAGTCTAAARGATAGCTTTTAAATAAGAAAGAAAATTTAATAAAGACATATTAAAATAACAGTTTTAGTACTGCTATATCTAATAATATTTCAATAAATATTAATGCTGCTATTGTAGATATAATGCTATTATTGTAGTTTCTCAGTTAAGTATACTGATTTGAGAAAAATTAATTATGATTCCTCTTTACATGGCCTGGATGTTATTCCTAAAATGCTGTGAAGTGATTATGTGGGTTGATAGAATGTGAAAAATTTAGGGATTACGATATCACAAGTATTATTCAGAGCTGAAATTTTAATTGAAGAAAAGTCTGTGTGACTTTYGTACAGGACATCAAATATATGGTAGCAAAATGTGCTTTGAAGTGCACATATAAGTCACTTGCAAGGAAAGCAGGCTCATTACAAAASCACCTTTCTTCCTGCAGCTCCTCAGCTGCGCTCTGCGGGCCACCAGTCATCYACAGGACATGCTGTGGGATGCTCTCTGGAGAGCACAGTGGCTCCTGTGGTGTTTTTCACTTTGTTTCCATTCTTTTAATTGCATAGAAAAAAGTTGAAAATCTGTCAGTACTTTCCGAGTACAGTCTAAATTCACTGTAACAAACCCCAGGGAGCCAAGGAGAATTGTTATCCCAACAGGACTAGCTTGGCAATTTGCTGCACTGAAATAGTGAGGAAACATCCTAAGTCAACTACCCAGAAATAAGKTGCACTTTTATGACAACTACTTCACAAACTAATATTTACAAGATGCTTTAAAAAGAAAGCAATGAGGAAATTAAAAAGAAATAAAAAATGTAAGGCTAAATCCAACATGCTCTGGTAAAGACAAGAAAAATGCAGAAGACTGGTACCTAGACTGGTCTTCTGTAAGCACACACTCCAATAGCTGAGGACCAAGGAGAGCATGTCTTCGTGCTGCTGAAATTATGAAAGAAAGGGAGAGGTTGTGACTTGCTTTAAGTGAATTTAGTTGATATTTGATTTCCTTCTAAATATATAATGTAATTGTGAATGAGGTGGAATTAATTTTCTGTTAGAAGAACTGATGACTGTGTTTGCCATTACCTGTAGAGAATGGAGTCCACAGACAATGTTTTTCTTCAGATTGTCACCTTTTTGGTTCCCTGTTTTAAACCCCATTGCACCATCCTATAGTCTATACTAATGGTGTAGGTTTATAGTCCCAATTTAAAGTCAGCAGAGACAAGTACTTTCAGTTGTTCCTAATTTCAATAGGCTCTTTGATTTATAGAAGGAAACTCAACAAGCATAATTCTTTTTTAAATATTATTTTGTGATTGTTGTTCCACTTCAATGTAATTTTAGTTAAATCTAATTTCAAGCCATCTCAGCTCAATTATTAAATAATAACATTAAGAAAAACCCAACCCAAAACCTGAAAGAAAACCAGATACACACTCAGATCTTTTCCTGATTGCAGTAAAGGAAGGTAAAACTAGAAATAAAAAAGCTTGTAATTGTTTGAAACAAAGTTTTTTTTAAAACTGAACTAGTTGTAGGTATTAAATAATGAGTATTAATATTGGACACATTCGGACAATCATCTCTTACATTTGCTGCAATCACCTTAACATCATCTAATGGTTGGCATTAGCAACTTTATATAAATTCATTATTTTGGATGTCTTRTAATATCAACATTTATAAACAAAATATCAGCTATTTAAGTAGATGTTCCATGGCTCAATTATCTGGCAGATTCCAGTTGAACGAGATAACTTTTACTCATTTATAATATAATAAATGTAAATATTTTCAATTTCCATTTGCTAGGTTCAGATTATTGTGATTTTTCTCAGCTTTCCAGACATGATCCATTGAATTCTTTTGTAGGGAGCTTCATGGCAGTAAGATAGACAGAGAAAATACAGTTTTCTGTTTCAGTCTTTAATGTAGCCTTGATGTCACCAGGCATTCCTCTTTGGGCACAAAAGAGCTGGAGAACTGGCTTCATGCTGTGACACAAAGTTAAGAGGTGTGTGGCCCCAGTCTTTGGGGCTGACATTTCTACCAAGCAAGTGCTGTGGATCTCCTCCTGCTGCTATACAGCATAGGAAGCTGCCAGGAGCAGCCTCCTGGCATTGTGGAAAACAGCCATGAGTTCAACCAAGAAACACTGCAGTTATGGTCAAGCAACATTCTTAAATTTACTGGTGATTGACAGACCTGCTTCAGAGTTGTCTCTGATCAGATGCAACTCACAGCACATTCCTGATCAGAAGGAAAGCTCTGGAATGGCCACAAAACTGTTYCTTATTTTTTGCAAATACAAATTTCAGTGCAAAGACTCGAACTATGCTTCTGTTACTTACCCATTGATGATGCTAATAGTACCTGAAGAGTAAAAATACTTTAAATTTGTTATATTTTTAAATTGCAGTTGTTCTCTGACAGCTAAAATTATGTAGTAAACAATTTTTTTCTAAATATAGCTTTTTTTTTTCTTACCTAGTTTGCGTACTAAGACATCATTTTTCTGTGRCTTTGCAAACAAGTACTCATCTGTAGAGACCAAAGCTTGTCAGATGTATAATATACATCCTTCTCCAGCTGAAACATCTGTTATGCAACTTGTCCTAGGTCAGTCTGCTTAATCATGACTTTTTTAATGCATCATTGTATTCTGCAATTGTCAAAGRCATGTTATAAACTTTGTTGAGGCAAAAAATTATGTCCAGTCATTATTTCCTCATAAATTTCTCTTGTGCAGTTAAAAAAAAATCYAAGAATGAGTAATGATAACTTCTTGTGGTTCAACATGGAAAAAGAAATGTTTGTGTTTGGTGTATCTCAAAGTTTAAAAGTAATTATTTCTACTACTGATGCAGTGAATGTAAAATAATCTTACTTAGGTAATAACCRTGCTTTGATTTTAATTATTTAATTTCACTTTAAAAATGCTTTTTTCTAAGAAGCAATTAAGTAAGTTTCCATAGTAGCAATTACTTTTTGTTGAAAACTGCTGATTCTGGTTCTCCTYAAATCAACTGTAAAATTGCCAATGTGTTTCCGAGGAGATTCACAATGCAGATGTWCATAACACTGATCACATGTGGTCAGCTGGCATTCCACGAGAAGTCCATCTGACCAAATGTGAGTACCTGCTTGTGGGCAGGATGAAGCAAAGCACTGGCACCAGTGACTGAACTCGTCATGAACACCACAGATCACAATGAGCCCTGATGAAGACTTGTAGACAGCTAAAATAGCACAATTGCTTTTACCTTTCATCCTTCACCCCCTCACCCTTCAGAGTTCTTCTTTTCTAGCAGGCTGAATATCAAGATTTCCTCTTGTAATCATCACTGGAGAACATTCAGCCACCCACCAAGGAGTGCACGTTTTGCCAGAGTCATTGCAGTATAAACAGTTCATATTTCAGAGGATAGAAATACTGCCTCAAAAATGCAGCTTTGTGAGAATGTGCAGTTAGCATTTTTTGGTTTGTATTTTCACAGTTCATCATGCTCGATTTCAAAACATCCAGCTGAATTTGTATGGAAAGGGCCTGTTGCTGATTGTCAGGAGACACTTTGAAGATGCTTGTTTAAACTAAATATTTATGTGAGTTTATAACAAATAGGAACAAATTTAAACAGGATAATCATTCTTAAATTGATTTAGATRTACAATAAACTTAGAAGGGAGAAATAGCTGATGTCCCTTTAAAGTCAGAACTATCTTGTCAACTTGTTGGTCTCTGGACATTTACAACAGCCAGAAACAAAATCCAAAATTTATTAACAGTCTTTTCTCATGGATCTTTCTCTCTTCCAAACATCTATTTATTGCAAGGACTGTGGGAGCTGCTTCCTATGCTGAGAGACAAGGCATACCTAGACGCAAAATAGTGTTGTATCAGTCTTGTAGTGAAAAGGACTTCTTTTGTTTATTTATTGAGGGAGTAATACATTTTAAACAGTTGGATCTTTCACTATGTTTGGGGAATGTTACTTATTTTGGGGTGAAAACTTGTTCTGCAGCAGCAATAAGTGTGAGTGCATCAAGCTTTACTCCGTAGTAGCTTCTGCCTGACGTCTCTGAGAAGATTATTGCTTTATGGGAACTTCGGGCGGAATCTGTTACTAACACATTCATAGGAAACTTAGCAGAGAGTAGCTGTGCATCAGCTGAGCTTAGGCCACTAACTGGATGCACTCCAGGAGCACTGCCAGTAGCATCAATGGAAGAGGTGGATTCAGCGAGGGTGTTCTGCATCATGAGAAGAACGTGCTGGAGGAAAGTCAGGCAGCTTGCTCAGCCATGAGTTCTTTGGAGCTGACCAAAAATTTAGCCTAAAAAAGGGGAGTCAGCTGAGTCCCTCTGGCGTTTTTGTCAGTCAGTCACCTACCAGCTTATCAAATGGTCTCTCAAATTGCACCATACTTCTTTGAAAGATAATCATGAGCTCTTGAGAGTTGATATAACTGGAAATATGACAACAAAGTATCTCATGTAATGTTGTGAGCAGTGCCAGAGATGGGAAAAGATGCTGGACAAAGCAAGCAACTAAGGACAAAAATGCTATTAAAGGTCCTTGTGAGATCTCAGGATTCACCAGAAATTAAGAAATAAAAACTGACTAGAAAGCTTCATATTGTAAACTGACAAAAATTATTTGATTTTGAAAGTTGTCTTKCTATTGTGTAAATGCAGTAAGATTTGCACATAAATGGATTTGCTCGGTARCATCAGGGCAGAGCTGTGAGCTGTATGTAGCAGAACAGTATAAAAGGCAGAAGTAAATGTTAGTGTTCTCCTGTGATGATGTACTCAGTACTTAGGCTCTYTGAACTGGCACAATTAGATCTCAAAAAGTCACAGCTCAAGAAAGCAGTGGCTAATTTGCCATTGACAGCAAAAGGAATAGAAAAAATAGTGGTATTTAATCCTGTGATTGACTTTTTTACTGGAAGGAGGCCTCTTTTTACACTGATTTGAAATATTACATTGAAGGCTATGTGACATTTGTTTTCTCATTTCTCCTTTAACTCTTCTTTTCYACTGTTGCCTCTAAAGGATGCATAATCCCTCTTTCCTCATTATACCAATTGTCATCTCCACCTTACCTCTCTCAACATATCCCCATCTCTCTTTGTTCCCCCCATTTTTAAATGTCACCTTTTCCTATACATTCAGTAYCTACATCAGATTTTTTACCAGACTATCTTGTGAGACACTTACTATGTCTATCCTAAATTGCTTGTTTGATGTGTTTAGCGATAATTGCTGTTAATGGTGTAGGCTGYTTCTTTGTTCTAAGTCTGCAAAGATAAAGAAGATTTTTAAATAATRGAAATCCTATTTTTAAYSMGCTMTTTCCTTTTATAATTGCTAAAAAGGAAGAATAGTGGCATTTTTCCCCCCCTCTTTTTAAGTTAACTGTTTTGTACCTGAACTAGAGACAGTAGACTGAGGARACTGCATTTTATACTGTGGCCTGTGGTTGAGCTGGTCCCAAGAGCTACACTGCGACAGAGTTTTTTTATAATTGATAATTGAGGCCATTCTCTTATTTTCCACTCATCTTTGTGAYATCTGGGTAGGCATGCACTTGAAGACATGCATTTCTGATGCTACTGGCTCTAAAAGGAGCACCTGTAGAATGTATTCAAATTTGTGTATGATGATAAATAGATGAAAGTGGAAAAAGCCTCTATCTCCACAGAGATGTGTCATATAAGCTTGACAAACAATGCATTCTCTGAATWTTTTTACTGATGGGTAGAAAACAACTTACAATTGTCAGCAAAATGCAGTACTTCACAAAATGCAGTCTAATATCTCACTAAAGGTACAACTGAAGAAATGCAATGACTGGCAATAGAAAGTGTCTGGTCTTCTAACACTCTGTTAAACACAAATGCTACTTAATGACATTATAGGTATCTAGAGGATCTACTGTCTGTTTGCTATGACAACTGGACAATTTAAGCTAATTAAAACTCACAAAGGTCCTGCTTCTGCTGTTGTCTGGGAAAAAAATCTACAAGCTAATTTAATGGGAAAAAGGCAGGATCCTGTTTAGATTATACAATGCCATGGATTATTTCTGACATTTAGAAGACATTGTGCTTTCCAGTAAAAGAATAAGAAGTGTGGGTAATCTTTCCCAGCTTAATTAACTGATTTATTTCTTAAAATTGGTCGAAAGTGCACAGGCATGTTTATTACTAAGTTTTTTAAAAGAGATGTCTAGATCCTTAGGGCAGGGGCTGACTTCCAATGACATATATAAAAAACTTGGTYCTTGACTGGAACTTCTAAGCACTGTCACACTGCAAATTATAAACATCCACAATAAAATACGTCTTACAGAATCTGTTTGGAGCCAACTCAAGAATGAGTAAGTTACTTCTAAAGATTCTGAAGAGTAAACTCCTATCTCCTTTTGTACACATGCTGAGCTTCCAGTAATTTGCTAATTATTCTTAAAATTAATGCAACCTAGAGATGGCAGGAAAAAATGCAGCAAATGCTCAGCCTTGTGAACTTTTGAACCCAAACTTTTAATAAATTTGAGATGGTTACTTAATAGAGAAGCTCATCAGAATTTTAATGGGCTTCATTCTGTGCTAAACTGCAGAAAGAAAGCTAAATTTCCTAGAATCCTTTGGGACTAAAATATGGCTGATTATAGCTTCAAACATGAGAGGTATCCCTAGCCAAAGAGCCTCATATACCCCTTATATGCTCCCCTGAAAAACCAAACCTCTGTTTCTGAAGAAACTTTCTGAGATTAAATCTGCTAGAAGTTTCTGTTTTATTACAGGGATCAAGTACAAGAAAACTRCTGACAAGATCTCAGATTGTCATCTCTTAGAATGACTCAAATGCACATTAAAGAGCTTTATTTTTTTTTTTTTCAACAAGATAGGGAAATTCTCAGGATTTCAAAGATACTTTTATGATGACCTAGGCTACAGSATGGAGTGAAGTGACTAAAAGGGATATAACACATTAAGAGTGTATGGACTGACATGCTATTTCTCGTGTCTCAGTGATTTTGTTGTGGTGCCTGAATGGGCTGATCTGGTTTTGGTGCAGCAYTTCAGATCACACTGGCATTCTTTTTAGGATATACTGGTGGTAGCTTCTGCACTATGGCTCCCTTTCCTTATTCTCACTTCAAAACCTTTTCMTACATAGTTCCATACATTATTTGGGATTGCAGAAGTATGTGAAGGGCATATGGCATCTGGTGCTGAAGTTCTGATACTGATATAAACTCGGCCCAGACCTTTTGTTATGAAAAATCAGGCTGATTCACTGGGCAATCATTCTCTCAGCATTTTAACCTGCTAATCTTTTCTCTTCCTGTTGCTTGGTATTTTAAAGGGAAAAAAAATCCCACAAGTAAGCTAAATATTGGGAATTCAAAAACTTGTTCATATTTGGCTCTTGGGTCTGTCTCAATCAGTAGGCATTATTTCAATCAAAACAATTTGTGAGGAAAGTCAACCTTGGGCACAGGTTCAACTATTTAGCTAACTAGAGCTTAAATACTCTATTTTTCCATCTATTTCCAAAGGAATTTATGGTTTTGAAGTAAGCCTTTTTTTTGGTATTAACACAGTTTGTACTTTTTGAATCCATGGTCAGAGTTTTAGCTGGTCATAAGCAGTGCAGCATTTTCAGCTTGCTCTTATCATTATGTATAATTTTTCCGGTTATGCAATCTAAAATATAAACCATGTCTCTGTGTTATCATGGAAGTAATGATTTGACCAACACTGGTCTTTTGGAAGTCTTTCAGTTTTTTGGTTTTTTTCTCAAGTTATCTGTATCTAAAGGATTTCTTCTTTTAGTTTTTCTGAAGCATAGCTTAAAAACTATTATACTGGGGTTTTTTCCCTCTATTCAGACACAAATCAAAAGTGTTTTTCATCTATTTTGCTTCTGTTCACTATAGAATTAAAACTGACATTATAAGCACTCAATGTGCAATGTGGAAGAAGTAGACCTTTTGATCTTTCATCCTTCAGTGTCCACTTGTCAAAATCAGAAAGAGCAGCGGAGGGAAACCACATATTGTATGGTAACAAACAAATAAGATACAAAGAATTTCTCTTTTCAAACCTGGCATGTACTCCAGAACAGTACTTGCCATGGGAACACTTGATTAATCTCAGCAGCGTTCACTTGTCCCAGTCGGGTACTGCCCTGTCACTTATCCTGGTAATTGCAAATACAGAGCTGTTTTACATAAAATAATGGGTGAGTGAGCTGATGTTCCTACTCATTTTGCCAAGCTGCAGCAGCATATCCTCAAGTATATYGAACATTACTGGAGAGTGCATTTACCCAAGGGAAAATATGCCCCGAAATAATTTATGATCTGCCCTGTCCTAGGAAAATGCAAGGAACATGTTGTCCTCTCTGGAACACTGTGACGCAGTTTCACTGACATAAAATTAGACAAGGCTGGGACTGGCTCCTCTGGTGGTTGTATGATGGACTGCCTTTGTGGTTTCCTGTGGGAGCACTGGGTATTGCTAAAGGGGCAGGGACCCGTGCCTGTCACATCTCACATGGGTTGTTAGGGCCAGGTTCTGAAGGGTTCTYCTCTAAAGCAGCGGAAAGTTTATGGCTTCACTGAAAGCTCTATTAGTCCCATTGTTCATCTGAGTGAATTGAAAGGCAAGCTTAGAATATTTAATCTGTCTCTTCTTTGTTTGTTTGTGTTCATTTGTTAGTTTGTTTCTTGTTCCCCCTCCTTCCCCCCCCCCCCCTTCCCTCGTGCAGAGACATGAGGAGGAAAAGAGAGGAAAGAAGCATTTTTATGCATATAAAATATTTTCTATGTTTACTTGTTTATAAAATTTTTATATACTTTTAAAAATGTAATTCAGGCATATGTAAGAGAAGTACCAGATATTCCCAGGATTCTTCCACTTCTGAAACTACTGCAAATMACTGAAATGCTACAGAATAGCAGGCTAAGCAAAGTGCTAATCATAGGACTAATTACCAGTTCTCTGACTATTGGAGTTCACTGTTGAGTCTTGCCTGTGGATAACAGCTTGGAAAAACCCATGCAGAGTGTGAGAATGGGTCTAACTACCCCAGTCTTAGGTCGTGACTTGCAATGAAATGTTGCTGTTAAAATTACTGAATAACAAGATGCACAGGGAATCCTCAAGTATGCTTAATTATAYTTTCCTATAATGTAAAAATCAGTAGGCTTTCAGTTCTCGTAATTAAATAGAMACTTGAGAAGGCAGAAGAAAATAATGTTATGCATGTACTGGGACTGACCTTGGAAACTGGAGATATCAGCTGTCCACTGTGAAGAGAACCTTACTTGGTATTGCTTTCCAAACTTTTGTTGCRTGTGCTGAACTTTCTGAGACAGGTGCTTGCCTCAGGTTTGAGTTATTAGTACTTTTTACCCTAGCATCTGCAATCATGTTTTGTACACACTGCAATAYGATCTTTAGTGGTGCAGTTACATTCTACTCTTCAACTCTGAACTTTGAAGCATGGAATTTTTTGTGTCAGGAGCGGGAGGAGAAAGAGGACAATGCATCTGTCYTTCACCCACTGCAGGACTGGCACTGAGGGTGTCCCAGCCTTGTCCCATGTCTTCTCCACAGAGCCAGGAAGAATCTATTACTGCTCTGCTGTGGGTTTCAGCAGTGCTTTTGGTGCAGCCTGCTGTCCAGCTTGGGAATGTTCTTTCTTTCCATTTTTCATAAAGCCTTTGAGTAGAACCCTCTTGTTCCCTGGCAAGCTGATGTCAGTGCCAGAGGTGCAACCCAAAGAACAAAGATCCTCTGCTGGAGGGATGAAGGGGAGCCAGCATCTGGCAGAAAGGAATAGGCAATTATGTGTTGCATGTACTTACTACCAAAACATGTGGTCAACACTGACCATCAGAACATGTTGGTTCTATGCCAAAGGCGTAGTAGTCCTAGAAAACCATGCATTAATTGGCAATGCATYGTAAAATACTWTGTGTAATATATAGGGCATRCACTCCCACTATTTAGAAAATAGTAGAAAATAAAAATATGGAATTAAACACAGTTTTTCAAAATCAAAAAAATGTTTCTATTTCCTTAATAGGTTTTCTCCTTCAGTTTTTCACCTACTGATTTTCAAAACTGATCTCTTTGGGCAAAATGTTGGTTTTACAGGAACCAGCTTTGCATTTATAAATTTCAAACCACAAAAACATCTCAGAGACTGCATTTTTTTTGCAGTGTAGAAAAACAGGTATCACTCTGCTTTTCCTTTAAAACAAAATACAATGAAAAATRTTAAAAACTGAACTGCTCTTTAGATGTGTCTTCAATGCAGAAGTTTGGGGCCAATACAGGAATAAAAATGAAATTCTGTGGTCTGGCTTGGGGAGGGCTGATCTTAATCAAGCAAGCTCTTCCTGATTTTATCTGCAAAATGGTTTAATTGAAATCATTTCCAGTCTGGAGTTMATTTGAATGGGTTAGTAGAGTCAGCTTCTGAGCCTCGTGATGGCAAAGGCCATTGAAACTTTGTCATTGCTTTTGAATGAAAAATGTGCTGATCAAGCTYATAAAGAAATAAAAGAGAAAATTATTGATCAAAAGAAAGACCAACTGCCCTATTTTGCCAGAGGGATAGGAATAGTTGTGTAGTGGGAGAGGAGCAACACAGCTTCACCCCCTGCCTCCCTATCTATCACATAGTTCTGTGACTCTGTGATTCTGACACTGTGTGATTCTGYCTCTGCAGCCACTCCAGCTCTGAAAAACAAACATATGGAAGGTAAGTGCTAACCTGAGGGGGGAGAATTTAAATCCAAACCTGGAGCTGGTAATCTTTGAAGAGCTTCATGCTCATTAAACAAACAAACAAACAAAGAGAAAACCTTCAAAAAACCCCAAACAAACGAACAAACAAACAAACATAACCAAAAACAACCCAATACAATTCAAAACCAAACCAAACCAAACCAAACCAAACCAAACCAATACCCTGCATTGTTTAATTGAAATAAACCCAAAGCAGGTGGTTTCTCATTTGTTACTGATAATGTTGGCCTCTAAAAAGGCAGTTTTAGGATCCAGATGGGATCAACCCCATCCTTGGAGRACGCAGGTGGTGTTTTATAGTTCTGCCAAGCAAAACAGTTTTTAATAACAGCAGGCCTTTATAGGAGCCTCACAGGCAGAAACTGTCTGGAAAAAATTTCAATGCCATGCATTTCCTCTCCATCTTGTTCAAGTTCCCCTTGCTGATTTGCCTGGGGCTGGTTTCTCTCTTGCAGAGCACCTCTTTGTCTTCATTCCATCATTTTCCAAATTGCTTCTGTTTCAAAATGTTATTCTATACTTTAGAGCAAAGTGAATGGCTAAAATATTTTTATTTTTTCCTGGAAGAACAGAAGTTTTTTATTTGGYTTAAATAAAACTGGCTTAAATAAARGAGTTAGTAARAGAGTAACTGGCTTAAGTAAAAGAGTTTATTTACTTTGAACAAAAATGAGTTTAAGTATAGCCTTTTTAAAAAAATCAAAAATCTGACAGTAAATTTTGAAAGTTCAAAAAAGGAGGGAGTGTGTTTTTTGTTCACTGTGTATTTTTTCATTTATTAAAATTGAAGCAGTTTGGTACATTGAACAGGAACCTCCACGTACTTTAAATGACTAGTCTTTATCTCTGATGAGTAAATTATCTGTCTAAAAGATTTGACAACCTTCTGTGTGAAAGTTTGATGTTATGAAAGCCTGATACTATTCTTTGAGATTGCCATGGTATCTGATCGGTTTGACTAAGATTTCCTCTGTTTGGCTGAAGGTAAATAAAATGTTGTGTTTTTCAAAAATAAGATTTAGGATCTAGAGTCTCTTTGGATGGAAGACTTTCTGGTCTGACCATGTCTCACACAGCAGAACAACAAAATATCCTTTTGCAAAGAAAT
>CADDXX010000021.1:859955-922675 GCA_902810485.1 Alauda arvensis
TATGTTTTATATTCTGGAGATTTTCTGCAAATGCAGACCTATTCAGAACTTAGATGTGTGTTCAGAAAAAGATGAAACACAACTTTAGAGGGTTTTTTTTTTGTGTTTCCCTGTTTTTTTTCTGAAAAACCGTGTCTGCACATGAACTTTGGGATTGCCTTATTCTTTAAGCAGCTGGTAGCACAGATGTGCTCTGAGGAGTATTTAGCAAGTCCAGATGACAGGACAGGTCTAAATTAATTCCTTGTGTATCACAATCCATGTCTAGAGTTRAAATGCCCCATATCTAGGTGAGATATTCTCTTCAGACTTAATGTTGACCTTTAGAACTATGTGCAAGGACAGTGTGGATTTAACAAATTATTATTATTAGTGCTGAAATGTAATGAGTGGTGAGCCTCAAATCTTTTCTCGAGTGACCCCACATGTGTATTTGCAGCAACACACAAAGATAGTCTGTCTTTCTTTTGCAATTCCATGTACCCACCACRGCAAAATGTTGCCCATCACCTTCTGGACATTTTATGCAGTTTTATGTTAGAATATATGGAGAGCCCAAACACAGTGCAGACAAATCATGTAAGCAGATGCCTGTGATAACATTATTTGGTGGATACTCTTCCTCCACATGGCAGGAAAAGGAATACCAGAAAAAAAAGATGGTTGGGGGGCTGGTGTAGAACTAATCTCAGTCCCTTCGTCTAGAAGTGAATTGGGCACTCCTAATGTGAAGTAATTTTGATTCATTTGTCTGTTTCTTATGTATTATATTATCAGCACCAGATTTGATTAGAACTGCTATGCCAGATTCAGTAGCCCAGCATCATAAGTGTGCTGCCTAATACACATGGTTTATATTTGAGATAGTATTGCATTTTTGGCTGATCAAGTATATTCACAACATTATTTTTATGCTTACAGGAATTCTACCTTGCCTATTTAATATGTCACATGGAGTTTAATTCTRCTAAGATCAAAAATGTAATCAAATAATCTTTCAAGCTCAATATCAGTTATTAGAAGTTTTATAGTTACCCATAAACATGGTGAAATATTTCTCTGCTCCTATACTTGAACTACAATAGTCTAATGTTTAATCAATTTTTAATTTAAGGTCTGTTGTCTAATTTAAACTTTGTGTTTTAGTTGCTGTGCTTGGAAATGGTATATAAAAGTGTCTCTTGCACATATGGACTGGAGAAGTTTCCATAATAATATTTTAACACTTCTAAATTCTAAGAGTATTTGTACCTCCTTCAGTCCCTTACAATGGATGCAAAGGGTTGATATTGAGATATGGAGAGAGGCCACAGCCAGTCCTGGTTATGGGGATAAAATTAAGGGATTGTTCCTGATTAAAGACTGGGATATGGCTATAGGGAGACAGAGCAAGAGCTGAGCTTCATACAAGAGCTTTCAGCAGTTGATTTGGGAACTGACACTGCTTGTAATAACCAGCTCCARTGAACCAGCTTGACTAAGACAATCCAAGTACTTTAAGTAGTCAGGCAGGCAACTAATGGGAAGGAAGAGAACCTCTTTGAKGTCATAGCATGTGAATCTGCTGTTTGCTTCCATAAAATTCACAGCAGTTTCAAGCTAGTTTGACTCTGCARCCATGCTTTTCTTAGTTTGTTTTTTTCCTGAACAACTTTTATCAGTTCTGTAAAGAGGATTCTTGAACAAGTATCACAACTTACATAACAGAACCTTACCTGGAGTTAATCAAACCTGATTGAGATGAAATATTAGAAATACAAAAGGCTTATACTCCAATAAGCCTAATTCTCCAACATTTMTTGTATTTATTTGCTTGTAGAAGTTATGCAGGATTGTCTATACAGATACRAGGGKTTTTTTTAAGGTTGTTCTAAGTATCATATATGGTTAAAAAAATCTCGGGCAGAAATGCATCCACTGAGTTTCTATTTCTATTCATCTGTCAAAGTAAGCAAATAAATATGTTTGAAAATAACCTTTTCTTAAAAAAATGATGCATTCATAAATATATCAGTCATTGGTTTCTGAACCCTACAACTGTTTTGCACAGTAAACATGCAGCTAATATGTTTTCACTTGTCAAAAACTCTTCAGAATTTTATACCAAATAGATATTGTTTAGATAGAGAAGAGGCTATCTTTAGCTAAAAATATTCATTATACTTCCCTTATTTTGATCCAAATAGATATAGATCATGGTGAAAAATTCTGACAGAAAAAATGTGTGTTGTGGGGAGAGCAGTTGAACTTTGTCATGTCCCATTCCATGTCCAAGCTTCTCTCCRTTTTCTGAGAGATTGATGTGAGGAGGAATGATACAGCATGGCCTACAGAGGAAAAATCATGAAAGAATGTGGATCTGTGGGTGGATAAATAATATAAATGTTCTGTAGAAAGAATTCATGCAGTTACAGAATAATTTAGCCTGGAAGGGATCTCTGGAGCCTCTCTGCACAAAGCAATTAAAACTCCAAAGTTTTATTAAGTTGTACAGAGCTTTGTTCAATTGTTTTTGGATGCCTCCAAGGATGGACATTTTTCAGCAGTTCTGGGCATCTGTTCCAATATGTGAACACCCTTAYGGTGAAGGGCTTAGTATTTGGATTTCTCTTGCTGCAAATCTTGTCTAATTGTACCCATCTTAACAAGTTTAYCTCTTAATAAGTTTACCTCTGTTTACCTCTGTCTAGTTTACCTCTGTAGTGAACAAAAAGCAAGAACCCCTTCCTGAAGTCTTTTTGGATGGGATTCAATAYCCTCAAGATGAGTCTCAGACACAGAACCCACAAAACACACAGAAATGGTCATAAGGCACTTCTAGACAGTCAGAGTCAGGTTAGAAGGATCCTGTTTAGTCTGACAAAGGTACATCTGTCATTTGAGTGGACTCTCATGAAGAGTATTATTGGAGAACCTTATTCCTGGATCTAAAGGAGCCTAGATAGTTCTCTGAATGCAGCTGATTTTCCTGTTTGGGATTGGTTTGGTACATTGCCTTGTTCCCCAGTTTGGTTATCTTCTACTGCCTTACTCCTGAGCCGTCATGGGAGAGGTCATCTTCTCTTCTTGGCTGACTCTGAAACATGTAGCTCCTTCAGAGTGAGAGAGCAATTTGTGAGTTTCCTCCAAATCCCCAAATATGTAATTTGTAAGTGTAGATATTTTTTAACTAGGTAATTTTTAATGAAATAATTACTTCATTATACAGTCCATTTGTAACTCACTGATGCTACAAATGGCTCATTCTGTGGGTGGTGCTATATATATTAGCATTATCTTAAAATACTTTTGATACTTTTTTTGATATTTTTTAAAGCTTTTTAATTATTATAGACCCTATTGCACGCCTATTGCAAATTTAATGCTTTTATTTACCRTTTGTTGATTCCTCATACTGTATTGCATATTTATTTCTGTTTTATCTCAATGTGAAATTGTGAAGTACTGGCATGGGAGCAGAATGATTCATGTCATGAGTGTGAAAGAACTAGTCTGAGTTTAGTATTCCTTCTTCTAACAGAGGAACACTTCTAGTTTTGTTAATTTTTTTTCTTTTTAAAAAATGCTCATTTTTTCGTGCCAGGGATTTTACTTGGGTTCTTAACTGGAAGAAATAAGGTTTTTTTGGGTTTTTTTTTATGCAGAGAACTACTGGAGGAAAAGCAGAAAAAAGCAATCAGAAAAGCAGAGAGGCAAAGATGCAAACAGACCAGCTGTTGAGAATGAAGTGKAAGGAAAATAATTATTGCAGCCAAGGGCTGACAGCCCTTGCAGGAGCAGAGCAGCTTTCATGAAGGAGCAGCAATGGCACTGCCTGCCTACACCATCTTCTCTCTGCAAGAAACTTACTTTAGTTGTAGGAGATGGGGATCATTGGTACTCCTTCCCAAATAGGAAACACAGACTGCTAAACCTGATTTCACATCATGCCTGATATTATTAGTAATAACAATAGTCAGCAGCAGAATGATAGCAACAGCACCTTTATCCAAACACCTTCAAAACATAAAGATAACTAAAAATCTATGTGGGACTGAGTCATTAAATTCAGGCAGGTTCAAGTTTAAGGGTAGTAATCACCATATGACTCTTTGTTTTGTATATATTGTGATTTTGACAAGTCTGTAAACTTATTTCAGAAATAAACATCATAGAAGAGCACAGAGAAAATATTTTTGCATGTGTTTCTTTGGTAATCTGAATCTACTTATCCAATGCCAAAGGCAGTCCAGCTGAAGCTTTGACACTGCTATTTTTAAGGAAAAGGCATTTGCCTGCATTTCATTTTTGGGTTAATGTCTTGGCACATAGTGCTACACTTAAAATATTACTTGGGTTTGTTTTGTTTTATGTGGATTGGAATTTTAATTTTTTTATACTATTGTCTTAGGTGCGAGGAAACTTAATTAAACAGAAACAAAGAAAATTAAAATAAAGCAAATCTGAATTTGTAAGAACAGATGCACTTGTGCTGGGAGGAGAGGGATAAATTACAGTTTTTTTCCAGCTCAGGCTCTGAAGAAGGCTTGATGGTCTTTSTATAAACACCTCTCAATAAAGTTTCCCCTTCTGGAGGCAATGTCTGCTCCCTGGCTGAGTTCTGTGTTCAGTCTGCCAGACCAGTACAACAAACACATCCACAGCTCATGGCTCACAGCTGCCATTGCCCTGCCACCAAGTGAGGATGGAGAGTGGAAGGAGCATGCTTCATCTCCTCCAATCCTAAGCATGCTTCATCTCCTCCAAGCACAAGTGCTCATTGCAGGTGGACGTTACAGAGAGAAGGTACCTCTGTTTCCTCTGTACTTCATCCTCAGCCTCTTCAGTCTGAGACTTCTCTCCAGCCTGGACATACCTGTCCTCAACCATGTGCCCAAGGTCCTCCCATTTAATTCTGGTCCTTTTCCCAATCTTGCACTATAATCTTTGTCCAAGTCCTTTCAATCTTCTCTTAACCTTCCCAGTTGAGTTCCCACGTTTCACATAAGTTGCACAACTCAATGTTTTTGTTGCTCCATGAGCAATTTTTTTGTCTCATTTATGGCAGTTTCTGAACAATATTTAGTGAAGGCAAAACAGAAACTGGCAGAAGCAAAATTATTTTAAATTTTAAACTATCCTGGCAGACCATAAGGGGGTTATTAAATGTTCAGTCAGAGTGATCTGATAACTAATAAGCTTTGTCCCTCACCTGCTTTGCTGGTTGAGACAAARAAGTACAGAATCTTTGTACTGGAATACCTCAGAGGAGGACAGTTGTTTAAAACTCTGTCTTAACTCAGTTYCTTGTCTACAAAACCTTTAACTAGGAGCAGTTAAGGTTTTTTTCATTATATGATCTGTTATTTCACCAATCAGGCTGCGTTATCAAAATGATTTTATTGGATCTTAGTGGGTGTTAATCCTGTCTGGRGCTCTCTGGTGCTTGACATTTCTTCTGAGGCTCCTCTCTTGGGCAATGGTGTGTGCATTCAGCAGAGACAGAGCTGTGGTGCTGCTCTTTAAATAGAAGCAATTGCTTCCTTTAGTGTAGAGCTGGTGGCTCACATCTTATTTCATCACTCATTTTCCCACTCTAAACTTTAGGGCAATTTCTATATAATACAACAATATGTGCTAAATTTTTTTTTGGGCCATCAAGTTATTCTTAGACACAAACAAAAGTAATAGCAATAGCTAGCAAGTGATCCAGGCAGGATCAGAATAGCTCAGTAGCCCTCAGGAGTCTAGGAAAAAGTTTCTGTCAGTCTAATGCTAACACTGTTCAGAGATAGATTTGTAAACTGCTTTTTTTTTAACTCCATGGCAGCCCACCAATAGCATTCGATGAAAAACGAGGGGAGACAAAAGATGAACCCATGATTAATGGGGGAATTTCTTGATGCAAATAACCATTTTTATACAAACCAGTGAGGTTTCTGACTTCAACACAARTGTGTGCAATGCCTGTTGTCATATCCTTACACAGCCATGGCAAGGCCAATGCAGAATTTATTCTAAAGTCTGTGATTAACAAGTCTTAGTAGACCCTTGAGCAAACAAAAAATACTCTTGTTATTGGACTAATAAGAAAACCTTCACTACAGAAAAAATATCTTTTGTCATATAAATCTAAATGAGGATGAAATGTTAATAAACACTGAGTTTGTGTGTATAAATCCCAGATGGCTACCAAMAATTTTCCTATAAAATATTTATATTACATAAAGTCATGTATTTATAATTTTGTTCCATTTCCAATTCCAAACTCTTTTTTTCCCCTGCAGGATTCTATATTTTGAATATTGCTTGGTCAATTAAACAAACAAAAATGCACAAAGTAATAAAGGGTTTTTTCCTGGCCTAACTTTTTAAGTTGCATCTTTTGCCACATGTAATTTTTTATTTTATGTCTGTCTTCWAGTCACCCTCTTCACTGCTGAAGCTGTCAGAAAAGGTGTAATCATCTAGAGAGGAAATTTATTGGAAATATTTAATAGCTGTTGGGGCTCTTTGCAAAAGCATCCCACTGACAGTGCTGCCTGTGCATTCCTCTGTGAARTACTCCTCCTTCCACTCTTCCTACTTGTTTGTTACAAGTAGAGACTGGCAGAAAAAGAGAAAGACAAAAAACTTCGCTTCAAAAATTGAGGATTTCCCCTGGCTAGAAGTTTTCTTCACGATCTGTTGTGAGCAACTCCAATGAGTCAGCTTCTTGCAGGAAAACATCTAAACATCTGTAAATCACTATAGCACTCGGGCAAATGACCAGCAGGATATTGCTGCTTCAGGGAAGAAAAGTTACCCTGCACTTGAGGAGTGACTGTCACTGGCCAGCCTTGACACCCTCGTCCCTAGGCAGCCACTGCTGCTCCTCCCTTTGTTTCTGTCTCCAAACCAGTGTCCTCTGGGTCCTGTCACCTGCTCCAGTGCAGGGCCAAGGCAGGCCCTCCACCCTTTTTTTCTTTACTTTCCCCCTGCGATTCCAAGTAAGGAGAATACATGGGTAAGCCAAAAGTCCCAGAAAACAGCAGAAGTGCAAGGAAGTTATGGTTACATTTGTTGCTTCTAAAGTCCTGAAGAAAATACCAAATGGTCTTTAATTCAGGACTAGTTTTAGTTGGCCCCACTGATGTGGATGGTCTGTGCAAAGCTCACTGTAATGCGAAAACTTTCCTTTTGGTTTCTGTATATAGTTTCTCTTTCTTTCCTGTTTTTTTGGTTTGTCAGTTGGGTTTTTTGTTTTTGGGTTTTTTTGTGTTAGATTGGGCTTTTTGTTTTGTTTTTGTTTATTTTGTTTTTTTTTGAGATGCTCTATTTTTCTACTTCCTTTACAATATTTATATTTGCAAAGAATATTCATTTTGATTCTTGGTCTCAGTCATTTAATATTCTTGTATGGTTTGCCAGTAATGAAAAGTAGCTTCTCTAAGCTATTTTTTTGTTTCTTAACTACACTGGRAATGTAAATACTTGTAGCTGTAGCCATTCAACTTCAGTATGTAAATTAAAGTCTCTTGGGGAACTCAATGCATACCACAGGCTTCCCCATGCCACAAAGAAACATGGGAAACTTAGTTTTTTAACTTCCCTCAGAAGTTCTGCAAACTACAGACAAAGAGTTCATCAGCAATTTCCCATTGCAATTTGAGATGTTTGGATGATGTGTCTCCATATAGGACTTGGCAGTTGGCAGACTGGGCTTTTCCAGTCTGGATGATTCTGCTACTAAATAARTAAGTGGTGGAAGCCTCCATCCAGTTCTTGTTCCATTTTAACAAGAAGACATGGCACAGGGGATCCCGTGGCTCAGTTTAAACAAGAGTACTTTTTACAGCTTTAGCAGARCACATCCCTCTTTCTTTAGTGTAATAACATCATCACTATTCTTCTGTTGACACTTGCTTGAGATACTGTAGTTGTTGATCTGACTGAGTAATCACTGAGCAAATGAATGAAGAATGCTCCTATACAAAGGACATAAGACCTACTTAATCACAGTGATTATAGATACTATTTCATATATTCTATCATCTTACCTGCCTCAGAATAATCTTTCTACAGTGATCTTTGTAGATTTAATTTTTATGGTTTTATTCTTTATCATATATGCATAATGGCAAGTACCATTATAAACTTTCATCACTGTTTAATTGATGGAGAATTAAAATCTGAGACTTACAGTTAGCTGTGGTCTAAATGCACAATCTTTGTTTCAAATGGATGACCACAGTTACGATTGTTCTCTCCTGAACTTACTTGCATTTGTTTCTTTACTTTCTCTAAACAAGATATATGTTTCAGATGTTTGCTCTAATGAGTAATTAAATTAGCCAGAGATGAATCTCATACTTTTCTGCTGTAAACTGAATGGGGAACATGCAAGAAGCTTGTTGAACTAATTAACAATATTTCCTCTTTGCAAATAAACAATTTATATTATTAGTGACCATTTAGGCAACTAGAAACATTCTTCATAAACCTCTCAGAAGAATAAAAATGAATTATATGGTGACTTCAAAGATCTGAGGATTGATAAGAGAAATAATTCTGAATCTTAATCACTAATTGATTAATCAAAGGAAATATTACAGATTCATTTGWCTGTTGAGACTGGGATTATATGTTYATACCATATAMATAAAGGGTATTATATTCAGTGATTCACAGGGTCTTTTGCTATCTTCTGTTCTAAATTATGAACTCAGAAGTCAGAAATTGAGAAATCTCTTCTTAGAATGCTGTTATTAAAGGCTCACAAACATGRACATCTAAGAAAATCTTTCAGCTGCTTATGATAATGCTTGCAACTRTGGAAGGATGTCTGAAACATATCCTTATATGTCAAAAATATTTTCTCTGTGACTTTGTCATTCTTGGCTCTCTAGAAGAGAAAACACTCTTTTTCCTCAGCACWATTTAATTTTTTTCAGCATCAAGAATGTTTCTGAAGCATAGTAAGTGTAACAGATTTGAAAACTTCAGCTTTATAAAGGGTGCAAGAGGAATCTATGCTGATGATGGGGAGGTTGTGTACTATCTCACTCTGCATGGTTTTTTGAGAATCATCAAGTAGTTAATGGAGGTTTCAGCCCTTCTCTCATTTTGAAAACTGTATGGAAATCCCCAAATTCAAGTAAAAAAAAAAAAGAACAACAGTTACAAGAAGAAGAAAAAAATATAATTTGTAAGAGAAGACTGGAGTGAAAAACAGCAGGAACATAGATGTGGCCTGGAAAGGGAGAGTTTGCTGCCACYCTTCAGGCCTCCATCTGCGCCACATAACACAGTTTGCACTGTGAGTCTGCTTAGYTTCTGGACACTGCTGCTCCCTGGACCCTTCTTCAGTGCATGCTTAATAGTGCTAGAGTAAACAAAACATGGTTTCTATCTTTTGAGCAAACATATTTGGGATTCATAAAGAAATTGTCATTATGCCTTTTTGCCCTCCCTCTGCTGGTGGCTTAAAACTTTCTCAGGATTGTCAAGCTCCACTCAGAGTGCAAGAGCAGTCATTGCAATCTTTCAGCAGTGGGAGGGACATCTGCCTGCTAAATATGAACACTGAGCATGTCTGCAGGAAGAAGATCCAGCTGTAATACTCTGACCTGGCCAAGGCCATTTTCACAGGGAGGGGCAGCATCACCAGACTGTGGACGAGCTGAGGCAAAAATCTAGTTTCCTTGAATGAAATACACGGTCAGAAAAGTCTAGAGACTCTTCTAGGAAAAATCTAACGTTGGGTTGTCAGTGAAATAGATGTCTAATAACTTTCCCCCCATAACTACCTAGGTTTTGGGCTTGTATTAGTGTATTTAGGTAATAAGGACACATGCTCTTATAAAGTGTCTAAAGCTTCCAACTAATCCAGACATGGAAAAATGATGTCTAATCACAGAAGACTATATGTTTTCTAGTCCTAGAATAACCTGTACTACTGGGAACACTCCTGCAAGGAAGCAGGTTCAGACCTTCCCAGGAAGCAAATGAAATCAGGGGCTCCCAGATTCTGGATGAGTCCCAAGCTCCTGTTTGCTGCTGCACAACAAACTTCTGGGGGCACTGGAAGGGACAGCCCACTGACACCAKAAGGGGATGAGCCTCAGTCTGGGGAATCTGCCTTCCAGGCAATAGTCTCTCCTACACATATTCCACTTCAAGCTTAGATCAGTTTTTGTGTAGTCTTTAGGAGGCCCAACTAGTTATATCAGTAATTTTGTCACATACAGGTAGGAAGTGCCAACCTTCAAAACAGGCTGTGGGTTATATGAATTCCCAGAGATGCCTAAGATCTCCTGTCTCTTCTTTTTCAGGGGGATTTCTCTGTTGATYAGGTAGTCAGCTCTCTCTACAGCTCAGTGCTTTGTGTGTCCTGTCTGAGACTCTGTCTTGTCCTTTGGAGGCTTTGGAGGACAGGAGGACTGTGAACATTGTATGAAGGACAGAGGCCTGAAAGTCAGATGCTGCAAAAGGTTCTGGTCTTGAGTTTTGTTATATTGGATATGAGCTCAGGGAGTTCATTAACACAGTGAGGAGTCTGGGTGAGAATTTTTACCCTTGGCTGGAGCAAATTCAGGGTAAAAGTTTCCTTCTGAAAATCAAACTCTGCTTATTAATAAGTTTAATTAATTAGTTGGATAGTGCACACTAAAACAYTTKCAGTGGAGATGYAAAGAATTAGYAGGATTATTCYTGTCAAWGAGAATCTYGTCAAARTGCTTTACAAACATTAAGGTTCAGMTTTTTACTGAARCATAGACATAGAGGTGGTGCAAGTGGTTGTGTCCACCCAGTACTACTTATGCCTGTGCCAAGGTGAGGTCTTTGGACAGCCAAACTGAAAGCCTCTACTCCAGACATCAGACAGAAGGACAGTAGTGAATTACCCAACCCACATAGTTACTCAGCTTCTCATTTTTGTAAATTGATTTTATCCAGTTTTCTGTGTTGTAATTGGTCTTCATTAACAACTGGAATGAAACAATATAAAAATTTCCTTAAAATCAATARTTCTAAGTGTCAGCTGATGGGTACATGCATCCAAGGATGCATGCTTTGATTGTTATGAACATATCACAAAAAATTTATTTTGGAGCAGGGAATAAGTCCTGAAATCTCAGAGCAGGGGATTACAGGGCAGATGTATACATGCATCTTCAAGATAGACATTTCATCCTTATGGTTTATTACCCTTTGCAAGATTTACTGATTTGTGCTGTGCAAAAAATGGCTTGATGACAAGGTCCATGAATATGCTTCTGAAAATATATTCACCAGCTCCCTGTGTTTATCAGAAGTACCATGAAACAGCAATGTAACCTCCAGACTGGAAAATCCTTTTCTGTTCCATTATTTTTCCTGTTGAGTGCCTTATGCTATTATTTAGTGCTTTATTGACTCAGCTCACACTTTGATGGATAAAGAGAATAGTCTTAGTGTATTTATTTTAATATCTTTTTTAAAAAATATTTCATTTCTCGTTATGCTGTTTTAACAAATTYATAAAGTGCCCCAGAGAACTTCCTAGTTGTGCTTTGTTCACACTTCTGGTGTGATGAATTCATTCAGTTTACTTATCAATGCACTTCTGGAAATACATGGTGAGAAATTTTCTATGTTAACAGATAAGATGGGGAGGATCAAAAAGGATGACACTCACCCAGGTGTAATAACATAGATTCCATGAGAATAGGTCCCTGGTATATTTCAAAGCCTGGTCCCAGGCAAAATTTAGTGGCAGGATAACATGATGATAATGAAGTTTCATTTTTTGAAAACAGATTTGAGAAAATGTCAAAACAGAAAAACTTCTCTAAGATTTTTCAAATTCTTTTTATTATAAAATCAAATCTAGCAAAAAAAAAAAGTTTCAGTGAAAGCAATTTCATGAATCTGAAGCACATTTTTGAGGGAAAGGGTTTGGTCATAAAATTTTGGTGGATTCCACCATTGCATTCCAGTTTGGGATAGGAAAAACTTTGAAAAGTGTAAAAATTTTCTGGTATAGATAAGCCTTTTCCTCTCCAAATCAGCAGACTTATCAYGATTTGCTAGCCTCATTGATGTCTCTGAACTACTCTTTATTTCTATAAAAGAGCCAAATCTTAAAGACTTAAGAAAAACCCCAACTTTTGAAATATCTTTGCAAAAATTAAGATGCTGAAAAAAGGTACGTGATTTTATTTAATTTTATAAGGCTCAGTATTTTAAAATGTATTTGAATGTATTGAAAAAACATTTATGCTTTCAGAGAAACTGAAATCCTAAAGTTAAACAATCTGGTACTTTAGCTGCAAGTCAGTGCAAAATATGATCTATTTGCTATGTCTGATAATGTCTTTTCAGAGCTTTTTGACTGTGTTGTTTTTTTGTTGTTTTGCTGTTGGAGCTTACATGTATTCTGCAAATTTTTATGCCCTTAAGCATGTGAAAATCTGWGAACCTTGTCTATTTTTTTCTCTTATCTTGCACAATATTATTTGGTTTTACTCTTTAAACTTCTGAAAAATGTGAGATTTTTTTTGGAAGTGTCATGGCTTGATTTGTTACATAGTTCTTAAATGTTTGAGCTCTTTAGTGAAAGAAAAGAGACAAGGCTGKAGATACTTTGAACACAATTGTTTTGTTCTTCATTCTTCTACTACCAGACTCTGCTCTCTTCTGGTGATGTAAATCATGAATTTATGGACAGACAAATATCTCAACTTTATGTACAAAGCAGGATGTTTATAAAGGCTTTAAGGATACCTTCAGTGAGAAAGAAATAAGTGCTTCTGCTGCTAATTTAGGATCACATTAGGACTTATTCTTTTCTGGACAGACAAAAAGCATTTCAGCATTGCTGGCAAAATGCAAAGCCTGGTGMTCTTGGTGTTGGATACTGCTCTGTGAACGTTGCTCAGGCAGAAGTGGATGGCAGGGCATAAAACRAAAGCAGAGTAAATATTTGTACTTTTCTCCCTTTGGCAGCTTGACTGGGGGGACAAAGGGGAGAGATTTGGCTCCAATCATGTTTGAACTTCTTCAGGATTTCTGTCCAGAGAAAGAGATTGTAAAGGGGAAAAATGTTTTCTGTTTAGCAGCGTGCTGTCTGCAGATATCTGGAGAAAAGCATCAGCAGCTGCTGCCTCCCCTTGCATCCTACAGCCAGGGGCCAGAGCACTGAGGCACAGGGGCTGCATGGCTCTCACACTCRGAAGAGCACTCCATTCTTCACAGCCCTTTCTTTGAAGTCAGGTTGAAGTCTTTCTGTAATTTATTTTCTTTGCATTTTTCAGCCAGGTGTAACTATTSAAAAGCTCCCTGGATCAAAGGATCAGGTGCCGTGTCCTACCTGCACTCCCCACCAGACCAGAAAGGGAGCATCACTGTGTTGGTGAAGAGGACACTTTTTAGCACAGAATAGGTYTTGTTCTGGAAGACTGAGTTCACCCATTTTTCTTTGTGTAAACCAATCTCTCTTCAGAGATGTGAGATGTGGTTTCCAGGTCCTCAAGCACTGACATTCAGTCTGTAAACACTGAAGAAGTGGTCTGACTACTTGGCTATTGAGACAATCTGCATCCATCTGAAAAAGTTTTTGAGCCAAAGCTGCCTGATGCATTTGACCTGCTCTGCTATGGAAGCAATATCAGAACTGCTCTCTAACTTATCTGCTAAAATGAAAGACTCAGCTTTTGTCTCATGCCTTTTGTACTTTACTGCCTTCAGCAGTGGGGTTTCTTTGGGGTAATGAGTACCAAGCAATGCAACAAAATGCTCTGTGCACCTTGTGCTGACAGATAATGTTGCCTTTATAAAATGCCATGTGATAAGGCAGAGTTTCATGCTGCATAAAAATGGCAGCTTCAGAGGAGGAGTGAAATTTTGTCTAACTTGATGATGGTTTTTGTAGAACCTACCTCACTTCCCTCCCAGAACATGGGTAAAAGTTCAAATGAGTCCTGAACAGGGATGAAAGGCATTGTTTTCCTCCTCTTTATCTCCAAGCAGTCCAGAGGGGATGAGTAATGTTTTTGTTCCAAGAAGGTACTGTGCATATCATCTCTCATATATTCTGTTCTTTTGTTTCTGCATCATACAGGCAGAGCAAGGAGCCATGAGAGTGGGAGGACAAATTAAATGAATAGTTTGGAGATGCTAGTCTTTGCATCTGAAGGATACACTTTTGGAAAGTTCACATTTTAAGRAAAAAATTATCACATTTGCTGCACCAAACTAGAGGATTGGTGTCAGGGAAAGATGGCAAACTTCCCTGTTCATTGCTGTGGTTAGCTGCTCTCATATGGGTAGATGTGTGTGTGACAATGACACAAAACTATTGCARCACAGCAAAGCCATCARYTAATCCAGKGATTTCAAAACRTGTATTAACCCTTGGTAGCCTGGACACAGTCCCAGACCTGCTAAAACACGTTTGTTGAAAGCAGTAGGAACTAATAGTTGCCATTAAAATGCTGCATAATGGATCCTGCTTCCCTATAGTTACTGCAACAGTCAATATTACTCAATATGGAGACACAGCAGAGTCCTGGGTTCAGCCAGGACAGGATTAATATTTTATGGTAGCTGGGAAGTGGGCATGGCCAGGCCCTAATGTTATTTGACATCATCTCATGCCACTTGTGAGGGGCAGGAGTAGGGCACTCTCTCACTGTGGAATATAAAACACTCCAGCATGGTTTTACTTTCCGTGTAAATACTTCCTTTGTCTTGTACCTTTTGTTATTGATACTGTTGCTGTTACTCGTTGTTGTTTTATCTAATTGCTGTTTCCTCTAAATTGTTCTGATCTCAGCCTGTGATTTTCAGRCCTTTTGTGCCTCCAATTCTCAAGTCCATCCCCGGAGCAGTGAGGGAGTGAGTGAGCAGCACCTTCTTTGGGAGAGTCTCTGAGTAACTGAGTTGGGGAGTATTGTTCCTAAACCTAAACAAGCAAGAAGCATTTTCCTTAAAATGTGAACTTTCCAAAAGTGTATCTGTTTTCAAACACCAAAATGTTTGGCTAGATTACAGGAACTCATCCGTTTATTGCAAAATGAAAACCGTCTATTAACTTCAAAGGGAACTCACTCCTGTATGTTTACCAAACCTTTGCCATAGGCAGTGAAAGTCAGTGGAAAAAACCCAAATTGATACACAGAAATGAAAAAACCCTGACAAATGCCAAAATATGCCAGGCTAGATGTGTGTGTATAAACACATTAGGTTATTTTTTCTGTTTGCATCAGAGAATAAACATTATAATAGGGCTTGRGTTCCAGCCTTTGTTTGCAGCTAAGATAGAAGCTCAGTATCTACTATGGCAACAGAARGCTATGCTTGTGCTGGATAATTTCCATGAAAACTCCTGCATTGCCTCCATTTGTTAAGGCACAGTGTGTTAAAAGGCCAGTGGCTATTTGTAGCCTTGTCATGTCTTGTTCAGCTCAGAGCAAATCTGGATGTGTGTGATGCAGTGTTTTAAACCCTGACAGGTGCTGTCATTTTGTGAGAGTTCCTGYAGGAAACTGTAGAATTTCTGCAGGAAACTACAGAGTTCTCTAGAGAAAGGTTTACTCCTTGTAGTGTTTTCCAAAATAATTTTCAAAAGCAGTTTTGCACAGAAAAAGGGCTAGATTTTGATCATGTTTGGTCTCATTTAATCCAGTGATGTAAATAATCCCCATAATCCTAAAAAGTTTATTAATTAAATGATAGCTATGTGAGCAAGTTGGACATGAGCCTAACCTGCTCCAGTCTCTTTATCATCCTRCCTGGCTCCAGCCCTACAGATGGGAACTTTCTGGGAGCTTCTCCACGTATTACAAAATCTAATCTTTCCTTTAAAAAACTTGATTCGAACCTAAAACAAGAAGTAAAGAGTTTCCTGCTATTTTAACACTAGAACTCTCTTTCTCCCACTGTGGTTCCCTTCCATTCCCTATATTTTGTTTTTTGACAAGTGGACAAAGCAGTTTCATTGTTTTTGTCTTAATATTTTCATTCATGTAAATACTGGAATACTTCTAGAACATATATATATATATATATATATATATACACACTCTCATGGAAAGGACAAATAATCCTTGTGATTTTCTTAAATTTGGAAAATGACAGTTTAAGGCAAGTGAATCTCTTTGTTGAAGGCTTTCCTTAGGGGGGAAAAAAAAAGAAATGAGAAAAAGATTGGAAACTTTGCCCCTAACTTAGACTAAGACACTACTCCTTAATTAGGTTTATCATCCAGAATCTTTGTTTTTGAGAGCTGCTGCAACAAGTGGAAGTGGATTTAATTTAGTTTTTAATTTTAAGAAATAATGGAGGTGATCTCCTCCATTACGTTTCCTGCCCCTTATATTTCCTATCTTATAGTTTCAACTGTCACCCTGGAAACCAAAGGCACTGACTCACTGCCCATAGTCTATCCCTACAGGAGACAGACCAGATTTAGTCTGGTTTGAYCTGGGGACACTCTCCCTCCTCTCCTCTTGTTTCCCTTCCCCACATCTCGAGTCATCAATGTGGGTGTTTGTCCAAGAGATTCCTCTGACCTAATTTAGGCTGAGAAACATATTAAGTGTATGCTTAACCCTCATTAAACAGCTTTTAAGATAGGCAAAGGTTGGGTGCCATCACTCCTGTTTAAGTGGGCTATTGAGAAGCTATGGAATATGGCAGARTGAGATGAAAGGCTATTCTTAATGACAACAAGAAGGGGGAAAATGTGGGTTTAGCTGAGGATCCATTAAAAAAATAATTGTTGTTGATTTTGTTCTTTTTTTTACTTTAGGAGGAGAGGGAAAAGGTAAATGAGCCAGAAATACTGACTTTATGACAGTTCTTGTCTGTGGGAGGTTATTTCTTGAGAATTGCCACTGACAGGATGCTTTTCTAAGGGTAGCAGGTATACTCCTACCCATAAGTTGCAAATTGTACCTCTGGAACTGTGTAAGTGTAAGATTAAAATAAAATACTTTCGATAAGAATAAGAGAGTTTGGGTTGTCCTTCACAGAAAGTGAAGAGCAATTGTAACCTGAAAAGGCTTAAATCAGTAACTGTGACTAAATATAGAAGACACAGCAGCAACATGTTCTGGCAGCTGGAAAAGAGACTAGATAGGTCATACAGCATTTGCTATAAAGTTACAGATTTGGTGAAGTCCTACCACTGTGTCTTTACTACTGCTGATAAATCCAAGTTATCTAGATTTTGCCTTGTAGATAATGTAAAGCAATTCAAAGTCTAGGATTTGTGAAGACTTTGGAATATTGTGCAGCCTATTGGTCCTTTCCTCACAGCAGGCTCAATGACTTCAACATCGTTCTTGACAGATATTGATTGGTCTTGRAGACACCTCCAGAAAAGTGCAATGACCACCTTAGTTGTTCTACTTCAGCTTGCACCTGTCCCATTTTGTTTAATGTTTAAGACAAGTCTGCTTTTGCAAATTTAGACCATTACATGTTCTTCTAGGCAAGATGGACAGGGAGAAAAAAATGCTTTATTCTTTGGAGCAGCCTTTTATGTGCATTATGTTTTTTTGTGATATTCATGCATTTGAAGCCAGTTAGATTTTTATTGCTCTTATAAATAACCCCAGCTCTATCACTCTTTCCTTATTTTCTAGACTTTGATTTCTATTGTTGCACAGCACAGGAATTTCCTGTTTATTTGCATTTTTATTGGAAGYGCTGCCAAAATTTTTCACTTTTCTGGTCTTGTCTAACTAAGAAGGAAAATGGTCTTGCCTCGCTTAAGTAAAGCAAAATGTTTATTTAATCTCTTTTTTGAAGTAAAAAACATTCATTGTAAAACTGAAAGGGAAGCATTTAAGAATGTATTCAGTGGAACATGACACTTCAATTAATTAGCTGTATTTGCTTCCTTCCTAATAATAGAACCTGATTAAATGTATAATTTTTCCATTGTGCTAAGTAAGGCATTTCTCTCCAAGTATTAGTAAATTCTATAACTTATTTTGTTGTAAATTAGYTAGCAGAAAATGGAAATAACTTTTCATCCAAAAAACTCTAAACCATTTGTCTTGTTCAGCATATCAAAGCAAGTTGGGATTGTGACTGCTGCTCTCAGAAAAGGTTAACAGTGGACTAACATGATGAGAAAATCATATGCTGACTTCAAAAAAGKTATGCTTATGTAATTCCTCTGAAACAAATAACAGCCTTTATAGCTCCACTATAAAATGCTGTGGTGGAAATTTGAAACTTGCTGAAGTCTTGATTTTTTCTTTTCATCTTCAGCGTTCTAGAAAATTATGAATGTGATTTTTACTGTCATGTATTAAGCACAAAGGAAAAATATGCTCAAAGAGAGAAAATGTAACTGTTGCTTTCACAAAACAAATATTGTTGAATTTCCACAGTTGCCTGATAAAAMAAACCAAAAACAAACAAACAAACAAAAAAMCCCAAACCAACAAACCCAAGTTCCAAACAATATAGTGAATATCCAGAAATTAATGTACATGACATTGTGACTTAGGTACATGGCATTGCAAATTAGGTACGTGGCATTGTGACTTAGAAACTAATAATAAGGTGGCAAACTTCTGCAATTCTATCCAAAATAAAGTAGAGGACCAGTAAGAACTTTTACAGGTAACAAGATTTCCATTTAATAGACTCTGCAACAGAATTGCTTTGATTCCTCTCTGACATCTGTGACAGTAGCTAGTTATGCTGTTCAAAAAGGAAAAGACCATACTAATCAAGATTCAGGCACTGCTCAAGGTCCAAATCAATTCCTACTTAGTAAGGTGGTATATAAATAAAACCTATACATGCATATAAAACTCCACTCTTTATGTAAATATAAAACCTGAAATTTTTTCTTATCAATACATAGTGAAGTAAACAGCACAAAATGATGAAAYGATCTTTGAAGGAGATGATGGAGTTCTCATGTGACTTTATGCATATTTTACCCACAACTAGCACTTTGTTTTAACTAGAAAAACAATGGAGTCTGAGGAGTATGATAGTTTCAGTCTCAGAGTGGAGATCCCTTCTCTGGGCAGGATTTGTTTTAAGGGAATTGCTTCACAGGTCTGTTCTTTGGCATGGCCTCAAAAATAAAAGAGTGAGCTTGGGAAAGAAAGTTGGGAAACTCTGGAAAATGTAGCCAGGGCTGAGGGATCACTTCAGACAGCTTTACTACTGAAAGAAACTGTGCTGTGGAGCTGCATCCTGCAGCACAATAAGCAGTCCTCAGGAAGGAGGAAAGAGGCAACTGAGAGTAAGTTCAAATTTTCTCAGAGAGTAGTGCAAATCTCAGGAAATAACAGCATATTGAAACAGAACCAGTAGTAACCATGTGTAGCCCAGGATCCATTTTGGGATTTGTGATTTTAGGATGTGTGCAGRACTAAGTGTAGATTGCTTTGAGAGTGTATGAAATCTCGAGAAAGTTCAGCTGAAAGACTTGGTCCAGCTAATGCTTCTTAGTTTAAATCAGGCAGAGAAGAGATGCAAGCATCAGGCTCTTATGGCCCAGGTAATTGTTCAGAAGTAAACCTCTCTTTGGTGATATTCTCTCCACATGAAAGTCTTCCTTTACATCAGATTGAGAAATCTTGTCCATTGATAGAAGGAATTTCATATTTGATGAGTCAGCATTCTCACTTAACATTTTATCGAGCAATTCTTAATCTTTTATGCCTAAATAGTCTTCCATTTCTCTAACTCAATTCCATGTTCATCTCCCAACTCTGCAAGTCTGACATCTATTTGTGCCTGTTTGTAGCAGAGTAGCCCAAGTGAGTYAGAGGAAATACTCCTTGGCCTAAAATTATTCATKATTTATACTGCTTGTAGTGCTTGCRGTAAGGAAAAAGATAAGCTGCATTAATCTAAACTTTGTATGTGTGCATAATTTAGATGGGTAATTTTTTTTTTTTGTTAAATATAAGTGAGTGGAAAATAAAGCCCTCAGGGGACTTAATTTTTGAATCTATTCCTTTTATTCATTCAAGCATCATACTCCCTTGTATCAAATAGCAGATGAAATTAAAAAGCATTGGTAAACAGATGATAGAGAAATTAAGGAAACACTATTTAATGTGAAACAATAGGAGCTGTCTGCATGGGTAATATAATATCACTACAGGATTTSTGCTCTGAAACTGCCTTTGGAATCTGTATAGGCAATTCTTGAAATCTGAGCAGTAATTTATTGCTATTTTAATTGTTTTACATATTGCCTATTTACTTATTTGTCTTAAGAAWTAAATGTATTAGAAGTGTAACATCAAGAAGGAAACAAAAAATATGAAGAAAAAATGGAAATGAAGAATAATATTAGAAATAAAGAATTATGTATCATTCCTACAATCTGAAGTTGTATGTTTTCTTCTTTCACCTAGCAAGTATTTTCTTCCAAGAAAATTCTCAGCTACTTTTCAGCCCCCTTGGAAGATCAGTGTGCTGCAGCTCTGCCATACATCCAGTAAGTGAGAGATCCATGCATTTTTGGGTGACATATACTGGTGTTCATACAGCTTTATATGGATTCACTGCTTCAAAAAGGTGAAGTCAAATATCTTTGTTTCATGTAAAATAATTAATAATTCCAGAAAGAGCTYATCAAGGTCAGAAGATATTTCAGCCAGATCTTTGATTAGGCTTTAGCCATAAGATTGTTAACATRTGCTTTAGAAGAACAGCATATGAAGGCCTCTACCATCAACATTTAACAGTAAGTATCTTTCTAAAAATCAGAATAGCTTATCTCAAATCCTCAGTGCTTGTCTCACCATTAGAGCTATGAATTTAACCCAAACATYAGTCCCTATTTTCTTAATGCAGCCTTCAGATTGTGTCATCTTTTGCATTATTTTCCTTGAAAATGGCTTGAGGAAGGAACTACATAAGTCAAAAAGTCCACAAAAGAAACTTGGAGTTTTATTAGTAAATTATTCACTTGGCATGGAAATTGGAGGAAGTTAGTTCCTAGTATTATAAGGAGTAGAGTGAAAGAGAAGAAAGGGAAAATAAGAAAGAGACTGAAACTGAAAGAAAAGAAAAAAGAGAGAAAGATCACTATTCCTGGCTCCAGTGTTAATCCAGCTGATAGGATGTTCAGGGTCCTGGCRGTGGGTACCCTTTTTACAGGTAATATTTCCCTACCCTGCAGATAACTTTCTCACTTTCTATGGAAATTATTTATCACATGYAGTTTGATTTTCTAAACCTTTCTAGAAATGGGTCAAAGGGCTTCAGGGGTCCTTRGTGATCTTGATCCTTCCCTCCTGGGTCAGTCTCTGGTCAACAGTCTCTGATGGTTTCTTGAACTCATTCCTGCATTCAACACACTGCACTGTGTTGTGTTTATCTCAAAGAACCAAGAAAAGGGATGTTTGTCCACAGAAGTGCTGCCCTACCTCCTTATGGCCYCCTTCTCCAGCCACATCCTGTTCTTTCTCACAGACCATTACCAACAATCCTTGATTGTCTCYACAGCTTTCCAACTACCATGGTTTGAGACAAACACATTAGCCCTCTTATCTTCTAGGCTTCCACATAGCTGAATAAGCAGGCACCTAGAGCAAATCGCTTTCACTCAAGCAATCTATTTGCTGGATTGTTTTTGCTTTACAAGGTTTTTGTGCTGGTAACAGGGCAGTGGTCACAGTTAAATATTTGTTATCTGTAGGTTATCAGAGCCTTACTTCAGTCCTCAGTGAGCTGCTGTGTGTGATGCTGTTAAGTGCTGCCACGTTTTAAGTAATTTTAAGTTTTAAGTAATTAGCTCACCCATGCATTTGAGCCGTGCAGTATCCGAGCACCTTGCTGAACCAAGGATCTGAGTAGACTTGCTTTTTGAAGGCAGGGTACTTCTATAAACCAATACTCCCTCAATATTAATAGTCTATCTGCAAATGATTGAGATATAAATATTACTTCCACAGTGGAAGAGATGGAGGAAACTTCCTTTGCTTTTAGCACAAGCCCYTGAACTATTGGTAAAATATTTAAATCACAATGAGCTGAAATAGGAGTAACTTCTCTCACAGCTCCTTCTTTACCAATTCTTCTCTCTCATGTCTGCAGCCAGCACAGAAACCTTGAGGAGAAATAAAAAAAGAGAATGTTTAATACCCAGTCTTCTAAAAGTGATGGACAAAGAGAATTACAKGGTCCCTGGTGAGATCATTAACAGGTGTTTGACAGAACACCTTGGGATCAAACAAAACTGTATAAATTTAATTGTTCTCTCAGGATGGACTTTGTGACTCTGCTGCAAAAATTTTGTGCATGGATATTTAGCTTTTATAAAGAAAGAATACATTTTTCTTTCTTTGAAATGCATTCATTATGAAACTGCTTCTAAAAATGYTTTTAATGATCCCCTTAAAAATTGCTTTCAGCTTTTGCCTTCTGTAATATTGGAAATTGAAAGTATTTTCCTTAAGTGCRTCTTTTTTTTAAATTATGGTCTATAGCTTGAGAGTATATCTGGGTTTTGATTTTTTTTTTACGAACTTTTTTTTAACTGAGCAAAACTACTGTTATTTCTGWCATTGAAATAGAGCTTATTATCATGTCAGTGCTTCTGCAAATCTGCAAGTCCCTGTTATAATGGGGAAATGCCACAAGGAGACTGAAGAGATTCYGTACAGATTTCTGAAGATGTTTTCAAAATGAATCTAGTACTCTCTGTGCACTTTGTATGAAATATGTGATGGTCTCTCTCATAAACAGAGCTAATCTTGCTAATTCGTGTGGCCCATTTAATATACCTTTTTTATCCAGGTCTGCATCACTAGTTTCACATTATTGTGCAGTATCAATGTAGCATATCTGGGCTTGTGTGTTTTTGTGATTCTGCCTTTATTAACTGAAACCATRTGAAATAAACCCTTATGAAGAAGGGTAAGGAATCTGGTTCAGAATTTGCTGGCTTTTATTAGATACAAGATGAATCATAAATTTTCTGTTCTCTAGTCAGAGGAGTGTAATTTTAGGCTTAAGTTTCTGGTGCAAATGTTTAATATTAGTTTTTCTTCAGTGATGTTCTTTTTAAAGCAGTGATTTTGATAATGATCTCAATGTTTAGCTCTTTAAGTCAAAAGTGTATTTCTATGTGTGGTGTGTGCAAAGGGGCAATTGGATGGAAGGCAGACCTGTGAAAATGGGAAACAGACCTGCTCAGGACATTTGAGAGTATTCTTGCAACATGTTTCCTCCTGGTTTTAATCCATATTCAATGAAAATAAACGCTGCAAATGTAAAGAAATGGTGGGGTGGGGGGCTAAATAGATTCAAAGTATCAATTAATGAGGCCTCCAGCCTCTCAAGGTCAATTCTGTGAGTTTAGATTCTCTAAAGAACAGACTTTCCAAATGCCAAAAAATTCTGAAAGGTAAATATGAAAAATCAATTAAATTAATATTTTTAAGACAATCTCTGCTTATGCTTTTTCATGATACACAGACTCTGTCTCTAATGCTTTTTTCTTGTATTTTTTCAGAACTGTTAGTATTATTAAAATTTTGTTTATCTCTTAAGAATTTGTMTGATATGCTGCAGGACTCTTAGATATCTATGTGYAATTATCCTTCAGCAAAAAACTGAATATATATTAGAAGTGCCCATTCTTCTCATTTTTCTAGCTTTTGAACTKAGAAGTAATTCTAACAATGAATATATTCACCCTTGAGTTTCTTCAGCATTATGTGGAAGCTATGTGACTACAGGGGAGTAATTTTAATCCTATGAGTTCTTATAATTTTTCTTCTGAAGTCAATGATGGCTGGGTGTAAATTGTGGAACAAGGATGCCTCAGGAGTATTTTTCCTCTTCTTGATCTGCACAAATAACTCACTTGAATTTGGGCTAGCTTTTTTTCTTCTCTGCTCCTCTTCTCTTCCCTGATAAGCTTTAGTTTCCTCAGGGAGCAAACGCATTTATTTTTTCATAAAAAGAATCCAAATTGTGCTATAGCTAAGTCGAGAATTCAGAACCAAGTTTGGAGTTTACCAGTCTACCAGCTCAACATTTTAATGGTTAAATGTAGACATGATCTTCCAGGATAATGAAGAYCTTAAGCTTGCAATACCAAAAAAATTGAATAAACCAAAACCAAGATGGATTCTACATTTTGTTGTTCAAAAATCAAGTAGAAAAAGACAATAAATCCCATAAAATCCCCCYTCTTCTTTAATTCTCCTTTTTCTTCCCTGCACCCTTAAGTCTGGTTGGGAGTTACAGTTGTATTGTATTCTTAGATACAAGTTCAGGTTGTTTGCATCAGCTGAGTTAAGGTTGTCACAGCAACCCAAGGCAAGAATTGACTTGCTTTTGCAGATTCTAGCTTCTAACCAGGAGTTACTGCCAATAAGGAGAGGCTAAATTTTGTGGAACTTTATACAAGCCACATGCCTATTAATTCTTCCTGTTGTTATTGACCTTCCCACTTTAAGTGCTCCAAATCAGCAATTTCAGTGTAGCTAATGTAGTGGCTTTCTCCGTTGGCTGCAAATAATATTTACTCAGCTGGGTGAAATGCACAGCTCAAAGAACAAATTAGTTTGTGAAATGTTATCCAAAGATACTTTGCTGTTCCCTAGATGTTTAGAAGCAGAAGCAGAGACTAATGAGTCCCAAAGGCCCAAATCCCAGTCTCTTTCTTATTCTTCTCTCCTAACTCAATTAATGACTTTTCTTCCAGTTTATTTTTAAGGCCTGTAAAATTCAGAAATGTGYATGTTTATTCAAATTCCATACACACCAGAAAAGTGAATAAGTATTATAGCTCTGTTTCTTTTTYAATAAAATAMAACWACAACAAAAAMWTTATCTTGTAKYTTTTCATTCATCAATCACAGAGTAAAAGCATTGGGCTTAGCTTTCCTGCTCTTTCTTAGTTAACTTYCCTTTTATCTACATGTCTGGGTTTCCCTCATATAACTCTGTTCTCCATGTGTGCAAGAACCTCACACTCATCTAGTTTCAGCTAAATTTACCTCCTCTAAGGCAGTAATAAAAAGATCTTAAGAGTAAATGGGAAAGGTTCTTTTAGCAGTGTAAAAATGCTTAGTTGTAAATGAAAACCTTATTCTCYGTTATGGTACAGATGACTTTATTTCACAAGAATAATCCATATAGAGGAATTCAAAATGGTACAGCTGGCAAATTCTTCAAATGAAAACTTATTTCCTCACAGAAAGAGGTCATGGTCCTTGTAGCCCTCATAGCTTAAAAGCAGAAGCTGACTTCACCACATTTCTTTTCAAAAAACCCCACTTGAATTACTTTTTTAGCTCRCTTTGCTTTTTGGTGGTGGTTTGATTGATTATGGGGGGTTTTTTAAGGGGTTGTAATCTGTAAGTGATTGAGTCACTAACACATATGCAAGAGGAAAATGTTATATCTATACTTATGCATATACATGTACACTTGGTTTCCCTTAAAGATGGCACATTGACATTTGTTTTCATTTTAGATTGGCTTATTGCCTGTATTCATTTCTTCCATCTGTGATATGATCCAAAGATTGCAGTGTGTCCTGCACCATTCCACTCTCCAGGGCAAGTCATGTGCTGATCTGAGAGATGTGAGTCTTGTAGATACTGTAGCAGAAAAGAGCTATTAGATGACAGATGGTGAGTTTTTACTTAAAAACCGTATTTTTTAATTTTAAGATTTCTCTCTGCCATTTAATTGCACAGAACAAGAAATTTATTTTTCCTATAGAAATATTGTTATTTTTATGTAAGAAAAGATTGCCCATAAGGTCTGTCTTATGTATAAATGTGTTTTGCAGCTGTTTTCCCACATTAAGAGAGATTTGACAGTTTTCTGTCTATTGATCGATGATACTCATGCTACAATAAGGTCACAATTGTATCTGGARAGATACTGAGCAGAGATCCTAATGRGATATCAGAATTTGCAGTAAATAAGAAGGAATTATTCTGTCTTTGCTTTAGAACAACACAATATTTTAAAATAAAATATTTATGCACAGACAGGATGAGAATGAATACAAATTTGCAGTCTTTAGACCTCTGAATTTAAATGAACAATGGAGATTTAATTGTTGGATATTTTCATTTGTACCACATAATTTACAATTTTTTAAAGAGAAAATGAATTATTGTACAGGCACACAAAACCTTGATCATGAGAATTCATCAGTTGGAGATAATGAAAGGCACACACCAGCAATGAGGCATTGGGTTCATTGCACCCTCGATATAAAGTACTATGCACTAATAAAAACTATGTGTGCCCCAGTCATAACAGTATATGAAACTTTATTGATATTATTTTAGCCCAAGTTGAACARTTTATTTTTGCTGTAGGACTGTTGACAGTACCCCAAGCTTGCTAGCTTAAAGCTGGTATTTCCACACAGCACTCTAACTGCATCATATTCTCTGACTGAGGTTTAGAGGGAACTTTGGCCTCCTCTCTTAAAACCAGCTAGGTTTCTTTGAGTATCTTAATAGCCCATTCCTTGAAACCAGTCCACTTTGGATGACGGTTTCTTGAACATAAGTGTGTGTGGAATGTCAAAAAACATCCCTGAGAAGCACAGCTATGATGATACTACTATGTTCCCACTCCTACTGAAGGTGTTTCTACTATAATAATATCAACATTTCCATGGCTGCATCCTTTTGAGACTTTATATATTACTTTGCTCTTTCTTGGTATCAACATATTTAAAAAAAAAAAAAAAACTTTGCAAAATATTAATGAGTTTTCATCCTTCAATTAATAAGTTTGATGATTCTTCTTGTGTTGCTATCCTTGAGGTTATTCAGATCTTTCTAATTTGTTAGTACATTYTTATTCTGCATTGACATTCAGCTGTGTTTTCGTGGCAGATTTCTTTAGCACTTTTCCAAGCTTCATGCTGCAGTCAGCAATGAAAAACTAAGCAGTTTTAAGAAMAAAAGAAACACTTACTGAGCCAGACTGGAGATCTAGCCCCGTGTTATGCCTTGGGCAGTGGAAGAAGGAGATATCATTTAGGGAGTACATATGCACTTTAACACTACCTGTGGTCCATGACAGGACTGCAACTATTTATTCGAGGTCATCTCCCTGTTTCTCATCTAATAAAACAGGTATGTTTCAATTTTTACCTTAACTCTATCCCATCTGAAAGTAGAACAGTGTWGATCCCCTTTTCCATATAATTTATGTCATGGCAGATCCCACACTTTCCAATACACTCTCACATTTTTTGCCTTTTGATACACAYACACAGATACCATTCCTTAGTCTACAGATCATCCCTACAAAACCTTGRTGACTTTGCACTCCATATGTAATTCCAGTCTTTCAGGTCAGGAAAAATTGAATGGGGTGYTGGATTATGGCACACTATAGGCAGTTCTGATTCCATCAGAATTGAATCTGATGGGGTGSCCTGGTTTCATCAAGGTTTCAGCAATAGTAATTTTTTTTTCATTGAATACATCTTGTAAGTTTACACCCAGATTTTTGGGTGCTTGAGATAGAAATGAAGCTTGCTTTCTTGTATMTCTTTCTTCTAAGTATTCTCTCCTGTTGTGGGATCTTTCTATCAATTTCAATTTATAGAAAATTTACTGAGGATMTGATGTGTTTTTAAGAATCACAAGTAGGCCTTAGAGAGATGACAAAACAATCTAGCCCYTCTGAAGGAGACATCCCCTGTCAYTGGGGAAATCTATGAYTGTAMAAGGGTCACAAKGGTCCCTAAAATTAATGAATTTTTKCTCTGCTGGCTTCATATTATAYTCTGMTTTACTTCTTTTTAACCCAAAAAGCCTTAGAAAATTGTAAARCACCATCACAGGCAATAAAAATTATTTTCTACTTTATCCACAATATTTTTTGATAAAAATGAAATAGAAATTTTATGTGAAATTGAGTTTTTAAGCTTCTGCAAGACCAGGCCAAATGCCCACGTCATGAATGGGGCTGGTCAGCAGACAGAGCAGTAGAAGGCATTCCTGCTTGTCTAGACTTCAGTAACGCAGTAATTTACTCTCATCATTTTTTTCCCAGCAACTTCATTATCATGCATAATCTTCCTACTCTAAAATATAAAATAAAAAAAAAAATCAGTAAACACCATCCATTTATGGTACATTTCATCTAGACTGTTTCACAAATTTTTAGTTCCAAAAGACTYTTTATTTACCAAGACTTGCTTTGCTAACTTTGATCAAAGTTAAACTTTGCTTTGGCTTTCTCAGTTTGGCTGCAATTCAAMCTGTTGGGCAGGAGGACTCAATTCAAACTGGTTTATAGCAAGCAGTTTTCTGATTCTCCCAGTTAAGTACCATTATGCAGCAGAAAACAATTTTTTTTTTAATTTCTAAAATTATAGAGTTTGTTGAAAATTGATTGCAAATATTCCATTTCCATCTGCCTCCAACACGTGATCAGCAAGTGTCTTCACCTAACCCCGAAAAAACAAGAGAGATGTTAATGCTCCCATGCTGTGGGCATGACTGTCACTGGATTCAAAACCTCCTGAGGAGCTTCAACACATRCAAGTCCATGGGACCCAAACATGCATTTTAGGGGCCCAATTGGCTGATGTAGTTCCCCAGCCCTTCTCCATCACATTTGAAAGGCTGTGACTCTCAAGCAAATTCTCCAGCKACAAGGAATATTTTTAAATGGGGTAAAGGTGGCTGGAGTGGAACTTTTCACAGGGGCATGGTGTGATAGAACAAGGGGGAGTGGCCTTAGTCATAGAATTGTGGCATGGTTTGGGTGGGAAGGGAACTAAAAGATCCTCTAGTTCCAATCCCACTTCCTTGAGCAGGGACACCCCCCCTAGACCAGGCTGCTCAAAGCCTTATCCAGCGTAGCTTTGAACAATAATTTTTTATAAAACACATATTACAAATATCCCAGGSATRGGGCATCTACAACATCCCTGAGCAACCTGTTCCTGCACCTCACAACCCTCACAGTAAAAAATTTCTTCTGTACATCCAACCTAAATTTCCTCTCTTTTGATTTTTACCCATTGCTCCTTGTCCAATTACTACAGTTCCTGATGARGGGTCCCTCTCTGGTTTCCCTGTAGGTCTCCTTCAGATGGAAGGTTGCTATGAAGTCTCCAACTTTCTCTTCTCCAGGCTAAACAGACTCAACTTTCTCAGCCTTTTTTTTCATAGGAGAGGTGCTCCATTTTAATATTATCTATATATGTTAATATATTGGTATCTGTCTGATAAATATATATATATATATATATATATACACACATACATAAATGCAAATTGGTATATTAATATGCAGTCCACTGGCTCAATCTTTCTGAAAATAAACTACTTATTACTAGACATATTTCTTTCATTTCTTTATAGGGGCAAGTTCTAGCATCTGGATGAATATTTCTGAGGTTTGGTTTATACCATAACTGGTGTTTTTCAGACAACAACTTCTTCAATATATCCACAGAAAAAAAATTATCTCCTTTTATTCCTCTCTATTCAATCAAAATTTCAGAATTTGAACCTTATAATGCCCAGATGTGGCATGGTCAGATAAACTGATCTGTAATGGTTTTTTTAAATCTTTATTAATTATTTTTTCTACTCCTCCATGATGTGATTTCACTCAGATTGTTCAGAAGTTTCATAACATTTTTATTAATAATAACATAAGAGTTAAAAGTAGCATTTGATTCACTTATCTGATCTGCTTGGAAAGACACAACATTTATCAGKTCATTACAGTTAGTTATTGGCTTTCTAGAGTGGTGTGACATTTTGTGGTAGTTCCTCGAGTTGTCTCTACAAAAGAAACTTCTTTCATTTTTTCTTGTGGAGGCTTATTTTCCTTAATTAGTCTTCATTAATTTTTAAAAGGAGCTTAATGCAGTGTATATGAAGCCTCAGCTATGGTTACAGGAGACAGTTAGAAAAGGATTGGTAATTGCCTCCTTTTTTCTTCTCACTGCTGCTGAAGGTGGAAAGATACAAAGCTACAACTTCTAATATCTGATGATTGGAAACTCTTGATGCATGCATACCTTTGATTTTGCTGCATGAATCTTCATCAACCTAATATCTGTTGACATTCTGTGAATCTGACTCAGAAAAATTTGAACATGCTTCTCTATCAGGCATCTTAAGCAGTGCTCAAAATCCTTCCTGAGACAGACTCTATCTTTCCTACCTTTGTTAGCTTCCATTTGTATTCAGATTTCTAGAGGAAACTACACAGACAAGGCATTTGAAAGACATGAAGTGTGGGCTAAGAGAATATATATGTGTAGATTTAGGGTAAATTGAAATAGACTGTAAGAAGTTAACTCGTGTGCTAACAACATTGGAATGAATGCTGTGGTTCCAGTGGAACACTCAGTGTTCACCATCTTGATTATGGTCATGTAGGGTTTGCCAAATACATCTCTTCATCACTATACACTTTCTCCTTATGTCATGGTAGGTTTTCTATCTCCATTGCACCTAAATACTGGAATGCATAACAAGGAACACCCTATACCACTTCATAAATGAATTAACTGTCAKCTGAACTGTGAAATCGTGCAATAAAAATGATTGAATTGCAAATTTTGATGCATTCTCTCTCTGCTTTCCACACCAGAATCTTTGTTAGGGACTTTTAATTCTCTTTAATTTTCCTCTGGAAGGGGGAGGGAAGTGGGAGGTTGCACTTCATTTTCTGTTTTGCCATGGGGCTCATCATACTAGAATCAAGTGGGTGATTTCAGTAGAAAGCTCTTTGATTATGCAACATGTAATAATGTAACAGTACAATTGCTTCAAATTCATGGAATTATTTTAATTAACCCACTGTAATACTAGCCTTTAATGTGTCCAAAAACCAACAATGATGTTATGCAAATTAGGAAAATGACATTGAAAATGTTCTTATATATAATCTGATTTTTCTCCCTAGGTGTTCTGGARTCCTTTGTTGCCTGAAATGGCTGTGACTACAGGAATAGCAGRATGAAGTGCAGGTTGTTCATAAGGATCAGCCAAAGAGTACAAAAGAGATGGTATTGTGATTAAATTATGAACAAGTAAAAAAGTGTGAAAAAGGCTATATGGATACCAGTAGCACATTTTAGAGGTTTACAGATAATTTCTCTGATATTTGCTAACTGTAGTGAGGCTGGAGATACAGCCACTCCATGTAAAGCTGAAATTCCAAGATGAAACAATAAGATCCAAATTTTTCTTGGAAAATAATAAAAAGACAAGGACATGCCAGTAGATTAAATAAACCAGCTGTGATACACATCCTGTGTCAATAGAGAGCCAATTCATCAGTTGTATTTCTTACATTTCTCTCAAAGACATCTATTCCTTTATGGAAAGAGAGTGGTGCTGCTGCTGGAACTTGCAGTGCCGAGGACATCGGGGTTTTTTWAGAGATCATTGGAGTACCTGCATAAAAATTTTGCTACTTCTGTGCCAGCGCTACATTATACAGCTAAACATCCTGACATGTRATATAAGAGAGCACAGAAATGTAAAGAGCAAAAGTACCAGCCATTCCTAATTTGTGTTAATATCATAAAGACAGAATATTTGACAGGAAAGAAGCCAACTGAAACTAYTTAGTACCCATGAGCATCACTATTTATTAAGCTAACACTTTTGTCATTCACTGCCATGTGTAAAAAAAAAATGCATATATTAATGTCAAAGAAACATTCCATCTGTTATCAGGGATTTTTTTCCCAAGTATTTGGATGCCTGTGATATTGCAAAAATGTATTCTGTTTTATAAATCCTATTACTGTTTCATGCAGAGGACTGTGGAAAGGCTACTGTTTTGCTAGAGGCTACCAAATATTGCATTCTGGGTTATAATTCACAGTAATTTGAAGTAATGATGACATTTAGCTTTGGAAAATACTTTTCTTTAGGTGACCAGAATTTTTATGGTGCACTTGACAGATGCTAGTATAAGAAAAGCAAAAGCAATGATCACCATATGATTTATTTTTGCTACAGGTGAACCCTGCAATTTAGCTCATGTCAGGATGCAAATTGAAGTTGTCTTATGCTATTTAGCTCAGTTAGATAGCACTAATGTGATTGCTTATGCACCTTCTGTTTCATGGACTTGAAGTGCTCATTTGAGGCTCATCAGCAATAAGCTATCTTTGGTGACAGCTACTGTAAATGTACTCTGGGGAAACTGATTTAAGAAACTAGAGCTTTTCAAGGTAAATGTTTTGTGGTGTTTCATTCCAATCCTCTGTGAATTCATCAGAATTCTATTTAAAGATCACTCCATGCAATGTTTGTGGGCTGCTACCTCTCAAGTTAATTCTCATCTTGCTGCAAACAAATATGGCCTTGGGAAGAGTGAAACAAAACATTTGCCAGAGATTCAATCTCTAGTGAAAAAAACCCCAAGCCTGTGTTAGAGGAGCTCACTTAGAGAGCAACAGAAAGATCCATCACTTTGCATTATGAAATCCATTACATTTAAATAGTGTTTAAAAATTCAATTTTGGACACTGTTAGGCTTTTCTTACGGAAAGACAATGAGCTTCTCTCGAGCTTCAGGCATTCACCCTTCTCAATCAAATGAAAATTTTACTTTTACCCATGAAGATAGTTCTCTCTCTCTCTCTTTGTCCCTTTTCTATTATTTCTATTATAGCTGTAATTTTATGTCTGAAGCTATGGATGGCCAGGATATCTATTGCCTTAGCCCTGGTCTCTGGGAGGGATGTCATTCCCTTTCCTCTTCTACATGTTGTTGATGGAATGAATAGGCTGAACAGTTTTTTATTTGATACAGTGTTAGTATTCAGAAGATCCTGTTCATCACAAAATTCTAAAATTCTGAATATTTCCTAATTTTTCAGGAAAAATAAAGCATATCTTGAAGTTTTGTTRTTTTGGGTTTTGTTTTTTTAAAATTAATATTTAAATCAAATCTTTTAAAAGTAAAATCAACATTTTTGAGCTTGCTGTATGGAATTCCAAGGACAGTTAGGTCAGCCTACTGGTGCTGTCAGGAGCTGGGAGTCTGATACCTCACTCACACATGTGGGTGAGGGACCTTGCAACCCCAGTTTAACCCCAAAGATATTCAACCTTCTAGTTCTTCCTCCAGACAGGAGGGGAAGCCTGCTTGGTCTGAGTTTTGTGAGTCTCCCCAGGCACCTTGCTACACAGCTCTTCTAATATCAGACTTCCAAACCCTGTGGCAGTTGAGGTTTTGGCACAAACTCAGCAGAAAGTTGTGATTTCCCACAAGAGGGAATGGCACRTTGTGGGACTGCTCTGGAAGCAGGGAAAGCCATGCCAGCCAGCATCCATGAGGCAATGAATGCACTGGAAGAAGCTGTGACAGATTTCCAGCCAAACTTTGCAACTAGTTCAGACAGAGYTTTTGGGAATCATTGTTTTGAACAAACTAGCCTCTTCCACGCATCACAGGAGCTGTCAGGAAATTTTCCACCAGCTGTTGTAGATCAGAGACTTCTCTGGGGTCCCACACGTTTGGACTTGTCATCACTTTTGCTCAAGGTTCACCCAGGCTACAAGGCTGTGGGAAAAATATTAAGTAGTACAATATCATCAGTCARTGGTGGAAAATAAGTGTTTTTAGGGGAAAAAATCAACTTCATYGAAGTGAGACTGGAGAAGATACAAGTGACTGAGCACTTGGAAGGCAGGGACTCTGGCATTTTGAAAAATTCTGCCTTCTGCCTCATTTGTATTGGACCCAGATGGTGTGGCTGATGTTTTCCAGTTTTGAGCCAATTCAGGGACTTAGTAGAAATGTGCTGGTTGTTTAAATTGTAAGGAGAGCAAAGGATAAATTGTGTGGAGGGAGCAGCACAAGGAACACTTGGCAGGTTCATCTGTCTCTTTTATTCTGGAATTTACCCACATTGTTTTCCAAGAAAATCATAGCTTGAGGTGAAGTCAGTCCTTCCTGCTCCTGGAGCTGCAGAAGCTCAAGAATCAAGAATGCTGCTTAGCTGAGGCACACAGCCAAGTACATGCTTGACCTCTCCTCTGGGTGTACCCAAAACCAGAGTGATGCTTATTTTGGATGTTCCACTGTGTTATGGCAGCAGACAAGCATGTTTGCTAAATATCTGGAAACTGTGGCTATTTCATTTATCTACATTTCTTAAACAAGCACATATCATATATATTTCCTCCCGCATATATATAAAAACTCGTATGATAACATCTTTCATATCGTAGTGTTGGGGTTTGTGGTTTTCCATTTGTATTGGTTTGTTCCAAGCTACCCCCTTTTGCTATTTCACCCCTCCCTGAGCTCCTGTCYGTCCCCCCTGTGCCCTCCCCTGGCACCTGTCTGTTTTCCCCAAACCTTGCCCTTTGTTCTAGAGAGTTCTGTGGTTTCTTCTTGGTGATTTGATTTTTAATGTTTGTCCCTCCCCCAAGTTGTCCCTATTGCTCCCAGCTGATGTCTATCCTATTGTAACCACACCCCGATCCCTTCTGACTGGTTTGTTGTTACTGTCCCGTCCCCCCCCCCCCCCCCCCCCCCCCCCGTTAAAAGGTGTTGCACACCCCAGAGAGGGGCTCCTTTTGGGCAGTCCCCTCTCAGGGTAATTTGCCAAGACCAATAAACCCTGAGAACTCAGACCCCCAAAGGAGTCAGCCTCTTTTTCCAATGGCAGCAGGAAGGTTTCCACCACTCTTGCACCCACCAGGGTCTGTGTGTGTCCTCGGCCCACAGATCGTGGCAGGGTCACCTCGGGCAGAGCTAGCCCTAGAAGAGAGGGACCACCTGCATCTTAGTTTTTCCTGATGGTAGAGCCTAACTCACTCCCTATTCATCACAAGGTCAAAGGCAGTGCATAAAATAGGTCTCATTGACAAATTAATAGATCACTAAATTTGGAACACATAATATCCACAGATACTTCTAAACCACAATGACAGGATGAAATTTATGGTGTTGAATGACCAAAATTATGTTTTCTGCATGGCTGGGGACATTTCTCATAAACTGTAGATCTTGTTAGCTTGGCTCCAACAGTCAATGACAGCTTTACACCTTTATGGAAGCTATGGAACAGAAGGCAATATGTGGTCTGAAATKATTTGTATATAGTTTATAAATAAGAAAAGTGTGTTTCTTAGACTYTGTCTAATCCAATCTAAGTTTGTCTTTCTAAATGTGTTTGTAGCAGACAAAAATAATATGAAAGATTATGGGATATTGGCTTCAGTTTAAGTAGTAAGAAAACCAGGTTGCTTTAATTTAGCCAGTCCAGTAATGTTTCAGRCATTTCATATTTTTGCAGTGAGCAATCCTAATCAAAATCCTGCAGCTTTTATTCAATTAAACAGTCATTTTCTACGTGGTTGACTTCAGATTAGCTGCTTCAATACATCCAAACAAAAAGATTTCCAAATAAACCACAATTGTTTGAACTGTGAATGCAGTAAAACCTTATAAAAATGGTGGCCAGAGTAACTTAGCATGTTTTCTTTTTTGTAATAGGAGGCTCTGAAGATCATACTGCCACATAATTAATAAATTAATTTCTTACACGTTAGCACTGAAAACATAGCTGATATTCATGAAGCAATTTAAAGCCAGAAATACAGACAATGTGATGTGACCCTTTCTACACATGTTCAAGACTCTTTAATAGCACTTCAGATTTAAGTTACCTTCAGTATTAAATTTTGAGTTAAAGTTTATTWAAAACTTCCAAAAATAATGCTAAACAAAATACTTTTACATGTTCCTTTCATGTAGTTGTATACATTTGAAGCATCAGTGAAAAATCAATTTTTTAAAAAAATCAGGTCTACTGTGGTTCAAGGATCCACACCTAGATTTCCCTTTAGCGTGTGTTTTTTGGTTTTGGGGGCTTTTAAGAGGGGGTATTCTTGGAGAGGCTTAAAAAACTCTTAGTTGCTCTGAGTGACTGAGTGTTAAAACACTGACCTATACTGGCAGTGACAGTTCCTCTTTAATCAAGTTGAGGAATATGATGTTAATTCACTCCCTGAAGGCTTGCACTCAGCTGAGGGCTCAGCAGACGTGACTTGTGAGGGGAAGACCTCTCTTTCTGACCAAAAGAGGGGTGCAGGGAAGTTACAACAYTTTACATATGCCATTCCTATTCATATCAGCCTAGTGGGAAAACAGATGATAACCATCAAGATGTATGGATTTCAAAATGTATTTCAAACAAATTCAGGCAGACAATAAGCAGCAGCCCTGCCTAAGATTTGTAGAGTCTGAAGTACATATGATTCTGAAGCAAAATGTCACCCTATAGCAGCTGTAACTCCTCAATAATATAAAAGTAAACTGGCTTGTCAGGTGAAGTCAACAGAAACTGAAAAGGCATGAAGCCTCAATAGGCAGAATTTTTTSTCATTTCTGTTATAGACATCTAATTATGGCCATGCCACTTGAGAACTCAAATTTGGGCGCTTGTTAGTCTATAGAARGCTGTGAGAGAGTGAGCCTGAATGTCCAGAAAGCGTAATCAGCCCTCACTTCCCTGATCTCATCCATTAGTTTTGTTATGTTAATTTCCTCCAGACCCGTTTTGCAGCTAAGCTGTATGATGTTAATAAAGAATGAAGCCAGTAGAGGTGAGATCGAGAGCACTGAGTGCTCCCACTCACTCAGCTGCAGCTTCTCTGCTCTGAGGTGACAGATGAGGATGCCCTTCGAAAGCGCCCTCTGAAACTCTCTTTGGTTGCACAGTGGGCTATGGAGTAGAGGTTAGTGCCGTCAGAAAGATTGATGGCTTTCATTGAAGAGGCTCTTTAAAGTACCTTCCCACACACATTCCTGGTTATATCACAGTGAATTTAACTTGTGACTCTACATAAGTAACTAAGAATAATAGAGTCTGATTTACTGCTGTTCCACTCTAGCTCTGGACTGAATTGAATTACACAGGCATAAAATTCAATAGTGAAGAAATCCATAATATGTGCCTACCCATATAAGTCATTTCCCAAGAAAACAAAAGCATCCTCAATATGATCTTCTCCATAAACAAAACAAACAAACCAAACAATTCGAAACCAAAAAACCCACCAAAACAATCAGAAAAAATGAGGTTTCCTTATGACAATTGTTCTACATGCASAGATACATTTTAAACTGTTTCTTGCCTTCTGCATAGATCCTGCTGTGCACAAGCCATGAAGTAACTCTTGTACRTGGATAATGTCTCAAAAAGAGGGATTGCAGACCTATTTCCAATACTTATCTGTTTAAAGATTGCCACTCAGGATAAAGCAAACGTAACCCAGCTCCTTCTCCTGGCAGTACCCATCATACTGACTTTAAGCAGATTATGGTAATTAAGATAGAAATGGCAGGAACTTGCCATCTAATTAAAATGGAAATGGAATTTACAAAACAAATATCTAACAAACTCTGCTTTCTCTTATACTAAAAAAAATATAATAAAATCTGCACAGTATTGCCAGATGCTATTTTGTGCAGAAAGCATGAACAGGGAGGGAGAGCCCCTTCATGCTCTTTATCAGTAATGGACAGGCTGAAGATCAACAAGCAGGTCTCTACCTCGAAGAGAGCTTAGCCAGGAACTAATGGCTTCTGCCTTTCTTTGAAATTGCAGCTTTTCTRCTGGAAAGGTATTAAATGCTGCCTCATTTATCGGAACTGAAAGGAGAGAAAGCAACTGGCATTAATATGAAAAGGTATTTTAAGCAAATGGGCCAGTATGGAAGGAACCAAGAAGACTGGAAGAAAGGGACACTGGAACAGTGGGAAATGCACAGAAAAGAAATCTGGGAATGAGCTGAAACAAGGCTGTGAGCTAGGAGGGATACTGTGTGTCCTGCTAAAATATGTGTGGCACTGCAGATGCTGTACTTTGCTCTCAGATGCTTGAACACGCCAGTGTGACAGGGATGTGAACAAACTGCATCCTTRCCTTGTGTTTCCTGCTACAAGAGGAGCAGAAATCTGGCTCTGACCCTTCCTGGTGATGATCATCACCGTTTGCCAAATGCAGAGGAGACATAGGGTTATGTCTTTGGGGATGCAGGAAGAGCAAGGAAAATTGAAAAGCAAGGCCTGCACATACTAACAGCTGAGCACACCCCTGCCTCTGGGTGTGTTATCAGGCATTTTACTGATTTGAACTGCCACCTATCAGGCAACCTAAGCCATGACACCAAAATTTTCTTTCTATTTGGAATTAAATCGTGGAGTCCATACCTTGGATTCAGACACTTTGGCTCACACTGTGAGAGACTGGTTCATCTACTCACAGATTTATTTCCAGCCTTTGCCTCAGGCAAACCTTCTGTACCAGTGTGAACTCCCTCCTAAAGTATTATGCAAAATAGGCAAAAGCAATGTTGATTTTATTTGAACTACCTAAAATGTGAACTGACTGGCGAAWTTTTTTTGAAAAAATAACTTTTCTTCATGAACTTCAGATGCCTCTGAAGCCAGTATGCTGTAGCCCACCTTCTACACTTCTTTCCTGCACTGTGTCCCAACTTTGATAGAAATAAAGGTGTTGGACTGGATTATACTCCTCCTGGTAAGAGAGATTAGAAAGAGGTTTGAATTCTCAGTAGAGAGAGGAGGTTTTTCAGAAGCAATCTAACATGAAGGCTAATAGAGAAAAATGGGGAGCACACTGACACATCCAGAAAGGACCTCCATTTTTGTAAAGAGTCACAATTTGTGCTTCAAATACATCTAATGAACTGATTTCTTAGGGAACCATGTGGATATATTGAATTACTCCTTCAAAAAGRGCTTATGCAGAGCACAATCTACCCTATTCATCTGCCAACAGTACTGCCACTTCTTCTATCACTGAAGACCAGAATTAGTGTTAGCAATGAAAAAAAAAATGCTTTCTGTCTTGAAAACAAGCACAATGAAGTACCAAGCACATTCATGGATAGGCTCAATTTGTAACAAATCAAGAAAATCTTGATTGTACTAAATTGTGGTCCTTTTGGCTGACTACCATGCACCACCATTTGTCTAAGTTCACTGGGACACAAATCAAATAATTTAAATTTTACTTTTGTAAGTATATATTGYTTAGCAAGGTAAAGTCAGATCCATACTGATTCTACAAGCTTCTCACCAGAMACAGGTGTTCACTCTAAAGCTTATAATTTTTAGGCCAAACCAGCTTATATTAAACATATGAATCCCAGTTTTTTAGATCCAGTCATTTAATGGATTATGAAGCCTTACATGCTTGAAATGCTAACAAAAATCAGGCTTCATTCAGAAATTCTGTGTTCAAAGTTAAAGAACAATGGACCAGTAGACTGTTTAATTTAGAGACCCAATGTTAACTGGAAAATTATGTGTTTTATTGGAGAAAGGTGAAAAATTGTGTTACTCATAATTATGCTAATACAAATAATTAGTAGATGGTTAACAGTGGACCAATCAAAGTACCATCATGCTACATATTTCTTACTTAATCTTCTRCTTTCTGCAGAAATTTTCACTACTTTTCTCTATTTTTCCTGAGATTTTTGTAATTTTCACAATTTTTATATTTGCCTTATGATTTAGGCAGGTAATTATTCAGCATAGCAGGTGACATCTTTAACTTACTTCTGTTCGCTTAGCTTAGCACCCAATGACCCTTAAAAAACCTTTATTTTATTCTAGTTTACTGAAATAGCCATAGTTTTCTACTCCATGACTCCATGTAGATACTCCATGTAGATATTTATTCTGTCCATCTGTTTCAGTGAAAATACTTGTTAATTCTGGTTTTTAAAACTGTATTTCATGTTTCATGTACTACTGTAATGTCCTCCATTAAAGAAAATAGATATGGACTAGTGGTGGTTTTTAAATGACTGACAATGAAAAAAAAGCTAAACTTCCTACATTAAGAAAGTTTAGTAATTGAAACAAATAAAAGGAAAGAATATTAATATGAGGTATTATTAATTATTTTTAAYAATAATAATAAATTAAAAGGAAAGAAAAAGAGGGAGAGAGAAATAAAACCCAAAAGAATGAGACACAGTCCAGTTCTTCACCACCTGCTGAAAAATGCCCATCCCATCACTGAGCAGTGATTGCCCCTTCTTGTCAAGTACCCCTAGTTATATACTGAGCAGGAAATGCTTCTGAGCATCCTCCCTTGTGTCTAAACTCAACATGAGGTATTCATCATTCATTAATATCTCTTTGGCTGGTTCTGTGCTGACCATGTTCCCTCAATGGCATCTTGTGTACCTCCTCACTGGCAGAGCAYGGAAAATCAAAAAGTCCTTAACTTAGGGTAAACACCACTAAGYAACAACTACAGTGTATTATCAACATTATTYTCAACCCCCAAACACAGCACTGTACCAGTRACCAAGAAGAAAATTAGCTGTCTCAGCCAAATCCCAAACTCTCTCAGCCTTTTTTCRTAGAAGAGCTGTCCCAAACCTCTGATAATTTTCATGGCCCTCCTCTGGAGCTGGCCTACCTGGTCTGTGTCTTTCTTCAACTGTTTTTCCCAGAACTGGGCTCTGGTCACTCCATTGTTAAATGCCACTAGACAGGTACTATGGTCTGCCCAAACCTGACCTTCAAACTGAATTCATTTGTGGTTGGTTGAGCTTGGTTGGCTGCCATGTGTTCACCAAACTACTCGCTCCCTGTCCTCAGCAGAGCAGGGGGACAAAGTGCATGGAGTGGCTAGAGAAAAGCTTTTGCAGAGCATCTATTAGGTTTATTCCTTTTTTTATTYACATACCAATACCACTGAATTGTTTTTTACTGAGTATTTTTGTAACTAGCTGCCATTGTGTAGCAAATTTCATCAACACAAACTTTGTATATAGTCAGTTTTTAGTGTTGGATGTATTACTTCAGACAGAACTCCAGACTTTGCCTGGATGACCTAATCAAACTCACAGTATTATAATCATTACAATAAGAAATCTAGAGATTTTTCTCAATATTTTGAACAATCTTTTATTAGACAGATCCTTTTCCACTGTAATAATGGCTAGGATATTCAGTTGTAGTCCATTCAGCTGTATTGTGCATGATACAGTGCTGGATGTTATCAGCTTTCAGAAACAGAAAAGAATAAAAGAGAAGTAATTTTTATGAACTTAGATATGTAATCAGCAAAAAGGTAATGGACAATGTCTTTAAATATTAATTACTGGCAATTAGAGGAATTACAACCATGAGAAATATCAGTTAATTGTCTTTGTGGGAARTCTGGGACAAATGGACAATTCACCAAGGCATGGTTTAACTCAGAGGCAAAAAGAGCTTTCCAGTGATTTTTCCTGTGAGAGTTCAATGAGGCTCCCACTAAATCAAATTAATGAAACGTATGACTACCTGTAGCTATTCCCATGCAGGTACCTGACACTAACAAGTCTTCAATTGCTCAGTACTGAGAATTTCTGAGTTTGTCCTGTCAATAACTGGGAACCCCAATCCTCTCTTTTGTCAGTTTGGAGTGACCATCCACTGCTCCCTTAGTAGCTTTGCTTCTTCTTGAGAATGKTGTCCTTCATCATGCCAGACTTGCCTCTCCTTGTTAGCCACTTAAATCTATGTGTACTCCAGCAAGAGTACACKTATATAAAGCCATAGTACCGACTCATGGAAGGATACTTCATTTAGTTTCAAAAATATTTACAATGCAAAAAGTAATTTCAGTCTTCATTTCTACTAGATTTTGATTTCCACWGGCATCACCACAGCTACCCAGACCTGGCTGTAGCTGTTGAAGACGTACTTGGGAAAATCTGGGTACCATAGCATGAGTTCTGGCCCACTAAACATGCAAGCATWAATGTCAGCTCCACTGCTCCTGCTCTGTGCTCAGGTAGGCAGAATACCCTTTCCCACCCTCAGGTGAATAGTTTCTACCTGGTTAKACTGCCTATGGATATTTGAGTGKCAACCTGAATTGCAGYAGAAAGCTATTTGGAATGAAGAAGGCATGGGCAAAAGTCTCACTCTTTTAATTAATACTTTTGGACTTTTTCTGTGTATCTTTTGTGAATTAAGGAACCACTTTGACTTCAGATTGCCTGTACTGCCATCATATTCTGATCTTAGATTTCTAAAATTGGTGAAAGCAATGAGCTGTGGCCTGAATGTCAACATGGGGAGGTATGTGTCCTGTGTCTTGTCAGCTTCTTCTCCCATGGAGTTAGAGTCAYAGAAGTGTTTTTGTATTTGTGCCAAACCCTCAATGGGAAATGAGGACACTCACAGCATCCTATTCTATAGTACACAGAAAGGAAATGAGGAGAGATGACATGTTGCATGTGCAGCATCTTAAGTACAAAAGATTGTAGCTGCAAGGAATACTGTCAAGATGTGTCTGTTGAAATGCCACTCTCCTCTGTTTTACCTCACTGGCTCAACCCCCACCTGCAGGCACAAACACACAGCCTTAGGTGGGGTTCCCCTGCACCAGAAATGCAAAGAGACTTCTGTCAGCCTTGTTTCTAAAAATAGATGTTGGGAATCCACCTGGGCTCRGGGAAGTTGGTTGGGGTTTTTTCTTTCCTCTTGGATTTCCTTTACTATAAGGCAGAAATAACAGCAGACGATGTGGAAAGCCAAGATATGAAAAGTCAGTGCAAGTCCTGCATCCACAGCAACACTAGGAGCACAGAAAGATCTGGAAATGCCCCTCTCAAAATTTCTCCCGAGAAGTGCATTCTGTTAGGCAAATGAAAAACAAAWGCCTCACTCTGGCAAATAATCTCCTGAAATGTCTTTGCTCTTGCCACCTTCAAAAATAGAATAGTTGTGTTTGTGTGGAGCAAACATGAAAAGTTTGGGTTTTACTTGATTTTACAAATACACTAGAATTTGTTCATGACTAAATTTTAATGACCTTTTTTGCTTTTTGTGATTTTTTGAATGCTGATGTGGAGCCATTCAGTCTTGTGAATTTGTATTCCTCCTGCTGCAGTGTATATGCTGTTAGCAGRTCATTTATTTTTAATCATTCACTCAAGGATAATTTCTGYTTTCATTAGAATCAAACTGTATAATTCAAATAAATGTAGTCTTTGCAGCATTAGGCTCCCAGTTTGGACTTTAAAAAATATATTCTTGTTTTGGTCATTCAAAAAAAATTATGGAGTTTTAAATAACATTCAAAAATTAAGTCCCTTGTGACTTTCCTGAAGAATGCTCACAGCCAAATCATGTCCCTTACCCAAGTAATAGTCATGAATATGTGAAAATACAGTGTGATTCAAATGTGTAAAATGGGGGAAGTTCCAGCTTCTTTGCCTTGCCTTTAATTTTAGCTTATGCCACAATGTTTAAAGGCACAAGTGTTCTAACAAATATAAACTATCTTGGAGCTGAGTCCTCATCAGTTATTTTGCAGCCTCTCAGCTYTCTTCTCATTCCCTTCTTATCTCATTTTCACTAGCATGTCTGGCTGACTGGACCTGCTTCCATTCATTGTAAAGGTGGTTCTGCAGAGAAGCTCCTCCCTTGCTGCTGCCTTCTTRGAGCAGGGTCAGCCAGAGCTGCCCTCTTTTGTGCTTGGCCTAGATGAAGAGCATTGAGTTTATTGGAACATTTTCAGAGAAATGTATTTCTGCTGGAACATGGGGCTTAGCTAAAGCTTTTCWTGAGGGCACAATAAATTCACCTTTTCTCTTTTGTGAAACTTCTCAGAGCAGCAGTCTATTACCAATTTTTGTTTGAGAGTAGGAGAGAGAGAAAGAAGCAGAGGCTGGGGGAAAGAAGGAGAATAATAAATGTCCCTTCTCTTTTCAATCAAAAGGTAGGTATTTCATGAAAGCACTGGAAAGTATCTGGGTTTTGTTTTGATGTGGAAAACACTCATGGAATGCAATGGCCTTCTCCTGGTTCTCCCCCATTGTGAGGAATACAGCTGATGAAGAAAACATCCAGACTCCTCACAGRATATTTCTTTGGTTACTGTTATTCTCAGAACTATTTTACTCAGCTCCTCACCTTTGTGCCCCTGCTTGTGCATCTCTCTGCAAGCCCTTAATACTGTGTAGCTTTTTACCTTTAAAATTGGYCATTTAATGAAACTCACCAATCTCGACCGTGCCAGCCAGATGGAGTGTCTGAAGGCTTTATGCTTTCCCATTGCTTGTATTTCCCATTGACCAATTTATCACTCTGTACTGGGAGAATTTACTCACAGCTGGAGCAGSCTGGCTGTTCATCAGCTGTGTGAACATGGAGAGCCCACTTGCTGCTGTGCAGGTGCCCTGTGCTGAGAGCCCCATGAACACTGCCTGCAGCCCTTAGAAGACTTTTCCTCCTCCATTTCAGGCTACATTTTACTCTGTTTTTTCTGATTCTATCAGACTGGGAGCTTAATTTTGATATTTAACTACTATTTCCTTTGCTTTGTWCTATGTGTGTTTTCAGGTCCTGATTTTGCATTTTGTTTAGTGAAAAGATAAGCTTAGACTTGTATTTACATGGATTAGCAGCCAGGAAAAGGATCTGCTTGCACAGATTTATGGCATCTCCCTTTCACTRTTAATATGCAGTTTTCTCAGGGCCTTCCCAAATGACCTGCTGTATRGGCAATACCAGATACTGTGCAAAATGTTCCTGCCAAGTGCTCCATGTACTCCACAGAGCTGGAAAATTATGTCAAAGAGAGGAATGAAAGCTGTGCTGAATGATTTGTGTCAAATGATGAGTGAAAGCTGTGCTGAAGTATTTGCCTTTTGTTCAAAAAGGTCAGAAAGGGAAAAATCTAAAAATGGCATGTCTATTTTTAAACTATCTTATCTCCTGGGATTATATAAAAAACTTCTTAGGTTTTCTGAGGTAGGAGGTGATTAAATGAGCACTGAGGTGGTAAATGAATAATGATGCTTCCTTGGTTGCAGAGAGCTGCTGTGCCCATTGAACAAATACTGACATAAAAAGAAACTCACAGGTTTGTGTGCAACTGGATTTTATTTGTAGCCTGGTTTCCTAAGAAAATGAGAGTAAAAATAATATATTCATTTATCAAGCCATTCATCTGTGCCTCAGTCTTTCTCATAATAGGTTTTGAAACAGTTAATGAAATGTCTGCAGTCTTGTTTGAAAAGAGGATTTGGATATTGAAAGTCTTTTAAATTTTAGTTGAAAATCAGCACCTGGGTAAGAACTGAGAGAGGCATCCCAGCCTACCCAAAACAGAGAGAGCCAGAAATGCTGCCTTTATGCATGGTGGGTTACTGTGGATGAAATCCTGTGCCAGCCTCAGCATGGCTGCTTCCAGTGGCATCAGTGATGTGTCTGCAAGCCAGTACAGGAATGAGCTAAGGTGTTTGTGCTGTGGGATTAGGAGACAGGAAGAATGCACATTCAGTTCTGGCACAGTGCTGCCTTGTGGACATCCTAAATCAAAAAAAGGGGCATTCGAGTTAAATAGTTGATTTGAAACACTTACCCTTGTGTTTTCTCCCAGGGGTGAAGYCTAAATCATGAGCTTTGAGCTTCTGCTCTAAGGTTTTCCTTGGCTARCTATTCCCCTCAAACAAATACTGCTCACAGAAGGATAGTGTTATATATTTAGTGTGGAGGGTTTAGTCTTTTTTGCTTTGAAGGCACAGAATTTACCAGAAAACTGGCCTGTTTAAAACTGACCCATTAAGCGACTTCTAAAATAAATGATAACATTTAGAATAATTACACTGTAGTCCTTCAGATCTCTGCAGCATTTCCATAACACTGCAATGCTGCCATCATTTTGAAATGGTTATCTTCATGAAATGTAACTCTGGGATACCACACTACCAAATATTGGCAACACTTAGTGGTCTGTTAACTCTTTAGTAGTTGATCACTTCAGAAAATATGCAGTGGTAACAGATTTATTTGACAACTTGTTGTTCCTGAAGTTTCTACATGGCGCCTCTGAGGCTGTCAAAATATTTACCCTWCCATATACACTCCCTGACAGTATGCATGCTTTCCTTACCCTCTTTCAACAATAAAGAGTGCAGTGCATCTCTCTGGAAAAAAACCTAAAACCCAATAGAAAATATGTTATACAACAGTAAATTATGTAACTGGAGAAATATCCTGGATTTTTATTTACCGTTTGGATGGCACAGACTCCTGGGTACTTGTCTTGGAGCTTCAGAAATKCCTTCTTATACATATGATGACCCAGAGCTTGAATTATCTACTGTATTTCAAACTTGAACTTGAAATATCTACTGCAGCAGATATTCAACAATTTTTTCTAAGGATAATTGTAAGATGCGTGAATTTATGTAAAGGAAATATAGTTGGTCAAGAAATAGAAAAAGTATCAGGGTTGGATCCCAAATCCTAAATGTTTCTTTTTCAAGCTTTGTTGCTCCAGTCCTGAGCTGGCACTTGCAATGTCATGAAGGCTGTTACTGGAAGCAGTGGTAAGTAGCAAACTCTGATCTACAAAAATGCTGCCTTTTTGGCACCACRCTGCTTTTGTTTCTTTTCAGGAGTATGGCAAATGAGTCTGAAAAGGGATGTTAAAAATTAAGAAATATATTTTTCATCTTTATAATCATAYTGAAATAACCCTGAGAGTATTACTACCACCCTCACGGGATCCTCTAGCAGACTACAACTGATCTTCCCTTTCAAAAAACCCAACCCAACCAACCCCTCCCCACCAAAAAACCCCAACCTTAACTCCAAAACATAAAAACCCCCAAAAAACACGTAAATCCAACAACAGCAAAAAAACCCCTTAAAACAAAACCAAAGCCCCCAAACAAACACGAGAAACAAGAGATAGCTTACTGATAAAGCCATTTTTCCTATAACAAGGCACTCGCAGAAAATATCAGAGAGTAACAATAAAAATGATTTATTAAAACTCTCAATTATTGCCAGAGCTATTGAGAAGAAGAAATTGTCATATTTTGAACGTATAATTGCATTTTAGAAAGAGACCATAAATAAAACAACAGTACTCATCCCTCAGTCAGTGCATGAGCACATGCCTATAATGGGTGAAGAATATCGATCAGGAGAGAAGCTGAGTGTGCTCAGTGCTTTTAAGATTTGTGTTCTCCCAGAAAACCTCTGTGTGCATTCACTAAACTCACATATTGTCGTAAACACAAAAAACTCAGTTACYAACCAGTACTTATGATAATCASTCTATTAATCTTAACTTCAAATCATTATCAGATGTGAAGGAATGTTTTATAATGCATATAAAAATGTATGAAGTTGACAAAAAGGTTAGCTTAACATTTGGAGTATGAATGCAGTCAGCACTGACAACTAGGATGCCCAGGTAGGATGTCCAGCTAAGATGGAAAAAACCATCTGCCTGGGTGCTGAGTGTGGTGGAGAGAGTCAGGCTGGTTCTCTGAAGATTCCTAGCTACACCACAGCCCAAATTTTTGTGGAATGAGAGTTGGGGYGCAGTGTTACTGGAGGTAACTCTTTGTGCTGTATTTTTTAATGCTAAACTCAGGTTTTTGTGCTACCCACAGAACAGATARAAGGTTCTTAGCCACATTCTGCTCAGAAAACTCCACAACACTCTTGATCCTCTGCAGATCATGATGCAATCAGCCAGGAGCCCAAGGGCAGAATCCCTCCCTGCTTACAATAAATTCTTCAGAGTTTATTGAGAGTTAGCTGTGAGCATCAGGTTATTACTGAGGCTTTCTAATCAGTAGCTGCATTTTAGAGTGTAGGTGCTTGAATTCGCTGTTTTGGGAAAAAATCAAGAAGAGKAAAACAATGGAAATCATGTTGCAGAGGATGAGGGTTTTGCTAATTTAAGCTATTGCTGTGTCATTACCTCCTACACAGCCCATCATGGGCTGCATTCTCTTAGGAAGGGGCACAACATTTCAGCAGTGTTTCAAGGACCCTGAACATCCTCATGTCAGAGGATGTTTCAAGGACAGCTGAGGCTTGCTCAGCTTTCTGAGCAAACTGAAWTGTCTTCTGGCAGTTCTCAGGCCTGGCAGACAGAGTCCCTGTCCTGGAGAGGCCGTGTTGAAAGCCAGAAGATAGCTCATAGCAAGCTTGTGTGGAAATCAAGGACACTGAAGTAGATGTTTGAGAGCACAGCATCGTTTTTGTTYTGAGGCTGGGGAACAGAGTCTAATGAATTTTGTAACACATGGGGAAGACTGTGGTGACTCACACCAGGATTGTGCATTTGTGCCTAAATTGCATAAACACAGTTGGATGTCCATACGGCTGTGTAGAAAGAGCTGTTTATAAACTGAATGCACAAACAAGGAACCCCTGATGGCAATCTTCATAGATATTGTTCATATTGGTCTCATCTGATGCCTAATGTCCTGACTGGATCTCCTGTATTGCAGCAAGACCAAAAGGGAAATAYTATATTCAATCCTTTCTTTTTTATATCTCCAAGATCCAGCACAAGCAATGTTAACATCTTCTTTAGGAACAGCACTGTTTTTCAGGGTCTTGTCCATTCTCCAACAAAGCTCCTGGCCATTGGATGTGGTTCTCATTTCTCCTAGTGCCTGGGTTTGGGATCAGAAAGCACTCAGAATGTTGACTTTGGTGAGTGCTGGGCAGTTGTGAAACTTCCAGGTCTTGGGAAAAGTTGTCTAATGAATATTGAATTGACTCCCCTGCACTCTTCCATTTTCYAGTCTGATCTATGATGCATGCAAAGCATTACATATTAAGGGTTATCAACATAATGAACAAAAGACTAGCAAGAGACTATTGTTAGGACCATTAGAGGTGGTGCTTGGGGACATTATGTCCTCAGCTTCTGTCTCCTGCACTGCTGAGCATCACTGTTTACACAGTTTACTAAGGTATCATATTTATGTAAGTCATTTGTTCTAATGATTTGTTTGTTCTTTAGAAATGTTGTTTAAAGTAGATTACCCTTTCCTTTTACCATTAAAAATTAATAATAAACTCAGTGTAAAAGTGTCATGAGAATTTCAAGCTCCAAATAGTTCCCTTTTATTTTTCATATTATCATTTGAGTGTGAGTGTGGCCCCATACTAATGTTATAAGATGTRAAAGCATGTGGAAGGTTGACATTTTGTGCCTTTGCTTCAGTTTAAGCCTTTTTTTTTAATAGAAACATAATTTAATCTCTGGCTGTAATCTTCACTTTCTTAAGAAACACTATTTCTATTGACTTTTTTTCCCCCAATTAAGTTGGAATTTCAAAGGACACTTGCTTTCATCGTGATACTAGTTAAGGATTGGGTAGAAAGCTGCCTAAAGGGTCATTTTGGTGTTGTCTCTCTGTAGTAAATTGATGACCAGAGTTCAGTCACCACAGTAACCCTAGCACATACCAGCTGTTGGCATACAGTCCTGACCTTTCAATTTATTGAAGGTGTCACTATCAAACCATTCATTTCTGGTGGAAAGATGGATTGATTTCTGATGGGAATGATAGGATTTGTAGGAAAGCGCACTCAGAAATTACTTTGAAAAGTAAAAATATAGTTGCACTTCCTGACTTTCCAGCTACAAAAATGCCTTTAAAATAGGATATTTCCAGATTTCACATAATTTGAACTACAGTGACATTCACCACATCACTTCCTCAGCTCTTCTGAAGTCACTGCAGCAAATGTTCRTGCCAAAATTGTCCTTGAAGGTAATTTAACGGCTGGAAAAATAGAGGAAGAGCTRTTCCCTTGTAAGCAATAAGCTCTCAGCAAAAAAAAAAGTTTAAAGCAGTTTGCGAGTTCTTCAGTGGTTCAGCTATGAGCATGTTCTGGGGGAGTAATGGGATAGTTACATTCATATTATCTAAATTACAATCATAATGCTTGAGAGTGCCAGGCTCCCCTGTGGATGCAGGAAGCYCTGCTGGTCACCTCAGGCTGCCAGGCAGCTCTCCTTGAGGGGTGCAATGCCCACCATCTGCTGGGCTTTCTCCTTAGGGACAGAGCAGCTGTGGGTCACCTTTCCCTAYGGAAACCTATCTGTTCCCAAACCAGCACCAGCTATTTACTGCATAAGSTGAAGAGTCTGAAATAATTTGCCCYGTTTATCTGGGCTTCATTTTATTTTTCTTGAAATAGCCTCTTGAATTCTGTTGAACAATTTGCCTTCTTCAGTCTTCTTTGTGGACTATATGCAACCTGATTGCTGATGTGGGGATTTTCAACTAACAAAAYGCTATTTTTCTTTTGTTGTTGTCATTTTGAAATAGAATAACTTGCATTTTCTGGTAATAAAGTCTTTGTATTTTCATAAATAATAGGTCTTTATTTTTGAAGTTTGAAAATGCTATGAATCCCATGTAGGTATAAGACTATTTGCATTCCTTATACAAAAAAGAGTGTTGAATTTGGTGGTACAACACAGATAGAGAAGGAGTTGCCAAAATTAGTAACATGGCAGAATTATAATAAAAAAAATATTGTTAAGTAGGGTATTTTTCTGCCAAAAGTGAGAAGTCACTGATAAAGAATATTGAYTAACCCATAAATTACTGAAGTCCTGCCAAATTGCCTTGTGTTAATGGGGAAAGCTCTGTACACCCCACATTGCCCTGATTAATTACTGTCTGTGACTGAAAGTGYCCATACTATTTCAAAGGAGTTGCATTGTTGGTATGAAGTGTTAAGACACAAGGAATTATTACAGCCATATTAAACTACATGGAATTCAATTTATATAATTTGATCTGACACACCTTGATCCTGGTTTGTGCATTGTCTGTGGGTCAGGAGGTCTGAATAAAGGCACAGGTCTAAAAGAAAGACACTGTGTTTTCCAGTGGATTTTACAATATCTTTTGAGTTGATTGAGTTTCAGGMAAGACAGTAAGACCTATGCCAAGGCAAGTGAAGGACCAAAGAGAATGATGTAACTGAAGCCCCTTCATTTAGATCCCACCCAGAGCTGAAGCTGGGTGTCCTTGCTGTGCTTTCAGAGAAGGCCCCTTCTGCTCCTCTGTGCAAAACTCTTGGTGTGAAAAGCAGCAGGGGTCCTGGGGAGAGTGAGAAATAGAAGGATTGCAGAATAAGAGCCTCTACTACCTGTCCTGTGGAATTTAGTGTCATTTATGTCAGATAGCCATTGGGAAAACCACAGAAGCATCAGGGAGGGGAGGAGCAATTTTTGTGAGAGCCTATTGGTCAAGGTATGGAATGATGCTTGTGCTCATATGTCTGCTCTGATTGTGGGTTCCTTTGCATCCCTGTCTCTTAAGTGGTTGCAACTAAGAACATTAGAAAGGTGTCCCGCTGTCTATTGTGTCCCTGAGTAATTAGGAAATTCTCTGCAAACTGACTGGGGAGGAGAGCAACTAACTCCCACTGTATAGCTGATCCCATTAAACATCACACACTGTTTCATTTAAATGATGATGAGGGGGAATGCTGAATCCTCTGCTTCTGCATCAGAATTCAGAAGCACTTCTGGACATTTCAGGGACATAACTCCMAGAAAGGTTTAGTTTGTGAATCACAAAATGAAGTGATACACAGGAGAAAAGTTTCATCAGCCTAAGCAAGATTCTTTTAGTATGTGCAAAAGCACAGCTTCACAGACAGAAAGGAGTTTTCACTGAAAAATGCAAATACACGTATTGATTCAAACATCTGAAAAAGTAGAGATTTTTTTAGTTTGCTTYTCTGAATGTTGAAATTCAGCAGTAGATTRTGCACATAAGTAATATTTTGGATCCTGTAAGGTGTCTTCAGGTTCTTAAAAAAATTACATTATTTATAAAGGTTATTTACCAGCTGTGAAYCACTGTTTCTACTCAGTTCTCAAGCTGCCTGCTAGATAAACAGTTGACAGCTCTCTATTGTCAATAAATAACCATTCATCCAATTGTTTCATATAGGAAGCAATCAGAAAGAAAATCATTATTGGAAAACCACCAGAAAAYACATAGATGGGGTCGTGGCATCAGCAATTGCAGGTTTTAAAATTATATGGAAGGAGGAATKGRTTAAAAATGGAAGACTTCTRAGGAAMAAAAGTTGGGKTTTGAATTGTTTTCTCTCAAGATGACCTTGAAGCTGAAAGGTGCAAAGAATATTCAGTCTGGGAAAATTCACATTGTTTTCTGTCTATCTCAAGAAGTCAGCTAAGAGAATGTTGTAAAAGACTTAAAAAGCATTCTTCACAGCTCTAGAAGAAAGGGGGGAGGGCAGATAAGAAGACTGGAGATTGAAAAACACAGCYTTGTGAAGATTTTTGCCTCCATCAGGCCTTTGCTATGTAACAGGCTGGGTTCAGGCCTCTGTTTTTTGCCACTTGTAAGATGAAATAAACTTAGCAGGCTATGTGTCCCTGTTTTGACAGAAAAATAATGGAATAAATCTTTTCTTTGCACTTCAGCTATGCATTGGGGCTGTCTTTGTGTTACCTGCGTGTATTTGGTTCACACAAGGTAACAGCTCAGAGAGTAATTCACAGTACAAATTGTACTTTGTGTAGTATGCTCAGGTCTGACTTGCTTCTCTGATCTTTACTGTTAGAACTAAGCAAGAAATGATGGTGCTATTCATTTAAGGTACTTTTATTAAGGGACAGGCATGAAAAAGATAGCATTTTAAAGTTCTAGATTAAAAATAGTGAGGGGCATTTTTAATAACATAAATTTTATGACTGTAAGTATAAACCATAACRAGGTGACGGAAATATCTTGGTTTTGATTAGATAATGGTAGCAAATTTATATTTCATTTGGCGTGTACTTTAGGCACTCAAAGCCTTTTTCTGGGAACAAAACATTTTTTTTATGATCTTGTACTAATTTTATGTTTTAAAGGTGAACAAAGTACTTTAAAAATAAACACTATTGTTACTATGCAGCAGCTGAGAGAAAATAATTGGTGCAATTCTGTGCTTTGCTTTGAATTAGTGTGATATGACTTGAAAGAAAAGTCATAGATTTTTTTTTTGGAAAGAGACAAATATGAATGGTGAAAAATGTTTTAGGCATGGTGTTTAAAAATTTACTTTATAAGAAACAGCTCTGCATTTAGGAGATACTTTAATGAGACCATATTCTTCCTTAAATCCACAAAGTCATATAAAAATGGTCATAGAGGAGTGGTTGTATTTATATCTGTCACTATTATTGAAATTTCAGTTGGTATTTTATTGTTCCATAATTTCAATAACAAATACAGTGACATATTTTACAGCTTATGGAAAAGGTCATTACTAAATAAGCAGAACACGGTGGTATAAGTCTTGAGAATAAATTAATGAATTYAGAAAATCTTACATTTTACTAAGATTTATGAGGTTGTGGCATATAAAACCATAAAGGAGATTAAAAAAATAGCCATAAAAGTCTTTGTATGTGAGATGATTCTAAGCCTTGGATTTTAGACTGCCAGGCTATCTTCTTTTCATGGCCACTTTAGAGTTTTGGAAATTTTTTCCAAGACTGTTAAGCAGTGAAAAATTAGGCTAATATAAAATTAAGACACTTTTTGTATTATAATAAAATAGTATTTTTGGAAACACTCATGAATCTTATGTCACAGAAGAGAGCTGCTCTTCTCTCTCACACAGTCTTAGTATGCAGAAAAAAAAAATCACCAAAATAGAATAAAAAACATATGCACAGGAAAAGTCCCACAAAAGGAAAATGTTTGCAGGCCATTTGAACRTTGGGTTATATATTGCATACATAGATAAAAATAAACCATTAATAATGTATAAGCAAAGAAAAAGTCTCTTAAAATATACATCTGAAGAAAAAAAGCCAGAATTGAGTAAAATGGTACTAGAGAGAAAAAGAGAAAGAAGGAAAACATTCTGGTTTTTTTTTTTTCTCCTCCTTCTCCTGTGGATATATTCTGTAGGTCCTTTATGCTTCTCTCAGTTTCTCAGCTACCTGAAAGTCATAGTTGAATCTGGGACTAGAACAAGAAATTTGCACTCAATTTTCCATCAATAACCTGACAGAACCCGTGTTTGCTGTTTAAATATCTCCAATACACTTTGCCACTGGAAAGAAATCAATCTTTTAGACAGCATTGTGTAGTTCAACCAGGCACTGGAGGGAGAGGAAAGTACCTCCCTTGGAAGAAATTTATTATTTTTATAGTATCAGAAGTGCACATGATTTTCTGCACTAAATCATCAGCACTGGCCCAACGTGTCTTGCCTCAGAGAGCTGCTAAGCCCACGTCTCCAAAAAGCAACTGATTGGGGGAGGGAGAAATTCATCAGTGCCTGGAAGGATGAGGAAATTGCTGATTGGAGTGGCAGAGCAGGCAGGAAGGAGGGTGCAGGAGGGAATGCACAGGAGGTGCTGGTTAGTGAAATATGTGCAAACACAGCTTCTACTTCTGTGTTCAAGGTACAGGATCACACAACACCTCTGAAATCTGTAGAAAGCTCAAGAAGGAGAGGATATCTTTCCCCCCTGCTGCTACCACCTTGGTAGTAATTCAGTTAAACCATGACAACAGCTTGGCTTGAAATGTAGGCTAAAAATGTTCATCTACWGCATAATAAGGAAGCAGCTAAGAACTAAATAATGAACTAGTCATGCTGTGGCCTTCTGAATGGGAAGGGTAAAGTTAGTGTGGTCRTGCTCAAGGGAATATAGTTGGACTACCCATAAACTTCCAGCCAATTCTCAGCCTCTGTGAGTGGTGATGCTTTCATGATCTTTTGCATAGGTCCTTGTAAARATCTGAATAGTGAGGGATGCTTCTGCCCAAATTTGTGGGGGTTTCAGTGGTTGTTGATAATCACAGATGTCACTTTTTTGATAACGTGGGGTCATGTTTTTTTGGTTGGTGATATGTGTATGAGCAGTTGCTTCTTTACACTGTTTGCCACAGTGGGAGTTTTGTCCAGACACGTTAACCAGGACATGCTAACCAGATCTCCCCTCCACCAGGACTGGAGCTAGTGCTATCCTGTGAATAGTTAGTGCTGTTCTGTGCTTATCTCATGGCAAAGTCCTTCTTTGGCCTTGTTTGAGACAGGCAACCGTGCTCTTTAAGTCCTTACACTTGTCATTTAGCAGAGGTTATTCAACCATGRATTTGGCTTCTTGCAGAAGCATTCACAGAGAATATGCTCTCCACCTGCAAATTTTTGCTAGGGCAGATGATACTAAATGGTGATGTGAGGGAGAGAAAATCCTCTCCCTCAAACAAAGGTCAGGAGGTCCTGCCCCTGTAACCAGAGCCTAATGGTAACCACGCCCCCTCATATTGTACACTATAAAACCGGCCAGCTCTGGCCAGTCKDBGCTCTTGGATTATGCATCTGGGGAGGCCACGTGTGCTTGTGTTCCCCTTAATAAATGCAACCTCAGATCTTCATCCAAGATCCCGTCTCGTCCTTCCATAACCAGCTGATAGAAAAGGTGAGCCCAGGGCTGCTCAGAACTTGCTCAAACCCGCTCACAACAGTGATGGGCATAAGGAAATAGACCTGACTGGTGCAGACTGAGAAGCAAATGTTCCCATATTAGTAGGAACTGTGCAGATATGCTCTTCCTAGCTGTGCAGTAGTCCATCTATAGTCACTCCAGTTCATCTTTCAGCTTAGTCTTTTGGAAYTGTACTTTGTGTAGGCAGGAATACCTGACCTTTAAACCTGACTTAGTGGCTGATTTTCTGAAAGGCACCTGTAAAATCCCTGGACACTGCCTTTCTAGAGCTGTTGAGCAGACTAAAATYCCCAAAAGCCTGACTACATAGTGTTGAATCTGCCAAAGTGACCACTTTCTTCTAAATGCTGTTTCCTATACACAGTGACTGCAATAGGCAGATGTGTATTAAGATACTGTACGARTGTTTTTCAGACCATGGTAGAAGAACAAATGGCTTCCCTAACAGGAACTACAAATTCTTTATATTTCATCCATCCTCTGAAGTCAGAAGCATAAGTTTTTGCATCTGTTTTAGAAGGGCTAGTGACCAACACCTCCACTGAAATCAAGGAGGATTGCAGTTGATTGTACCTTTTGAAACAGACTTGAGRTATTAAATGTCAGGCAAGAAAACTCAGCTGYTCTGAAAACATGTTTTTATGGATTTTTTCTTCTTCATCAATATTGTCTCACCCATGTGCTGCATTGATTAGTAATCCACAGCACAGAAAGCTCTTTGGAAACCTCAAATATCAATACTAGTATTGCAACTGTTGCTATACAGTAAATGCACTGATCACTTAATTGGCTATAAATATGTGTAATCTGTGATATTTTAGCAGGTTGATAATACCTCTCCATTATTTACATCACTTGATGCCTCAGGTTGTGTTAGTAGTTGTGGCAGCTTCACAATGTACTTTGTTACACAGGTATAGTTATACTTAGTTATACATTTTCTTCCCCCCCTTTTTTTTTTTACCCTGCAGTTACTACAAGTGTAACTGTTTTGTTTTCAAGTTTCATAAAGTAAAGTGTTTGGGAATGATTTAAAGACCCTTAAATTATCAATCACTCTATGAAGCTCAATTTTTATTTCCTTCACATGACAAAAATGGTAGAAAGTATGCAATTATTTTCCTTCAGATATACCTTTGGAAATTCTAGCAGCTTGAGATCTCAATGGTATTATAACAAATAAGCAAACATCCAGTCTGTGTCCTTATAAGAAAGCATTTTTGTAGCAGTTAGCTTTCACAGTTGAAATGTAAATAGAGGCTTGATACCGATTGTATAATGCAGAAAGCTCTTATTACTCATGTATTTACAATTCTGTAAATGAGTGGCAAAAATCTGCTGGAAAACAAAGTACAGTAAAGGTTTTATCTTGCTGTGAGTGCTTAAGAAGACAAGTGGCTTTATTCCATAGGGAGTCCTTGGTAAGGTAAGATTTTGTTCAAAGGCAGAGCTAAATGGAGGGCAGACAGAAGCAGCAGTGTGTGGGTTGGAACCTCACCCAAGCACTGTGTGCTGGGGCTTCTCCTTTCCRTTACAGTCAACTGTACTCCACATGTTGAAGTCCCTGACAACTCTTCTTGAGGCTCACTTATTTTCTGATGTCCAAAAYAGCATTATGGCTATACTCTGCTGTGTTTTCTTGACGCTTTTACTACTCTGTGGGGTTGCAATTATTTCCACATTATGTATTATGAAATGAAGCAAGGGGCAACATCAAGGTTTGCGGGTAACCTGTCATTCAATAATACTTTTAAATTTCCAGTAGCTAGGAAAATATCATAAAAACTTTTTGTTCAGAGGGACTATGAAGTCTGAGTCACATCTGTTGCTTAAAGCAGAAGAGAGACACAGTGATGGCTCCTAACAAATCACCTCTTCCATATTCAATTTCACTGCTGGTAGTGGAGAAACCTACTGCCCAGAGAGAATGTATAGCCATCAACTTGTTCTCTGAGCTCCYATAGGAGTTTGCCTTTGTGTAGGAGAGTAGTCCATATAAAATTGCCTTWGTAGTGGTAATCTGGACATCAACTTTCATATGTTCCCCATTCACCAGGGGCTGAACRTGGGTATGATGCAAGGACTCCTGAATGCTTGCTCACAAGGCAAGCACACCCTTTTAAGGGATCTGTCTATTTGTTTGAACATGGTGGGAGGATTTCACCATGCACTTGCATCTAGAAGCAATGAAGTAAGGAAAGGMAAATTCTTGCAGTATAAAAGAGTAGACATGTACCACATCTGGGATTTTGATAAAGGGAAGAAGGCATTTGTAAGACCCAAGAGAAGATTTATTCCTCAGGGGTCTACTACTACAGGTGGAAGTGGCCATTAGATTGCAGCCTAAAGTTTATGAAACAATGCATGAAGAGCAGGAAATCAACATCTATCCCATGATTAGTTCAGTRTTACTTGAACAGAGGTATTAGTAGAAAAGAGCCCTGGTGCTATCAGTATTCCAACTGTCAAGAATRTATTTACTCTTCTGGGATGAAATTTCCCAGCTGCACAAATATGCTCATCAAAGGCTGGGGCACATTTTTTCGACATCCCCATCAATCTGAAATCAGTTAGATGTGTTTTTGTAAAGTGAAGCTGCTCATTGTAATTTCTACAGGTGAAAACTGACAGTGTGTGACAGTTTGTTGTGATTAAGAGATACAGTTTGGAGAGAAACCAAGGATGTAAAATATTTAAAGTCAGCACTAAAACTGTGAAAAAGCCTTTGAATTATTTTCAAGAAATAATATTGGAGAGTCTCAAACKTTCTTCTGGATTTCAGCACCTGAAGGATTTATCATTTAAGGGGAAATACAAACTTGAACTTACATTTTGTAGTGTCACAAGTTGTGTCACTCATTTGTTGCTTTTTTTTTCCTTAAAGCTGGCATTTGAAGAAGAGTATTAGCATGATCTAATGCTTTCTTCTGTAAAAGGACACAATCTCCAAAGGTCCCAGGTTCTGCCAAATATGCTACAGGAAGGACTGAGGAAATGGGTGTAAACTGCACACTGCAGAACTGTGTGAGGCCATGTTCAGGGTCATACCAATTTGCAAGACCCAATTACATTATAAAAATGATACCATAGTAATCTCATATTAAAAATACTGTCAATTGCATCTTTGGGATCAAGCACATGGAGTTTCTTGGTGATTGTTATACAATATATACTATTTTATTAGAAATTTTATTTATACATTAATATTCTACTTTTATTTCAGGTTGCTGTCCTTCACTTACCTGTTTATTCAGCTGAAATGCTGAAAAAGTCCCCTTTATGCTTTCCTGAAGGTAAAGGACTGTTCAAGTCTTTGATCATATCTTCGGAGTTCTCCACTGCCCTGATGCTGTGCTATCTGACCTTCCCTTTCAATGCCAGTCTTCTGTGTCTTTGAGTTCATGAATTTGTAATATAGGCCTGGAAGAGGTCAGGATTCCATTATACAGCAGAGTCAGYTGCATTGACAAAAAAAGATAAAAGGATGGGTATAGTCCCAAGACTYAATTTTAGGTAAGTCAGAGCTCCTTTTTTAGGTGATGTACTCTTAAATTTCCCCRAATTTCTCTCTGTCTTTCTGGGAAGTTATGCCAGGCCCCTTTAGGAAGGTTTCCARTTGGTTTTATCTGCTTGATGTTGGCCATGTGTAATCACTGACATGTGAACAGTCTACTTGGGGCAGTCAGTSCTGGCAAGGAAARCCTAGTTTCATCCACACTGGCATAAAAGYATATTTACATGAATGGCAAAGTGAACCAAACTGAAGAATATTCTCCTTGAMWTTCAGCTGTTTGCCTTGAGCTGGCCCTGAATTAACTCCTGAATGTAGTAAATGAAATAGGGCTTATCCACAAAACTRTTGATGCCAAGGTTTCTATGGTAATCACTTATTCATGATGGTGCTAATAATGCTCCTGTCTGCTAAATCCCAATCTGTGAAATTAATTGATAGGCTTGAACCCAGCTCATGCAGCAGTATTTGCATTTTTTCTCAGACTCTTTTCCAGACCTCAGTATTAAACTCTATGAAACTGAGAGATGGTGTGAAGAAAAGCATTTAGAAACACTTTGGGTAAAAACCGTAATATTTTAGAAAATATGTAAAACCAGGAAGAAACTATGTAGRACCCTTCAGCTGAATCAAGCTCCTTGGAGAGTTACAGAGATAGGGGATGTCTTCAGTYTCCAGTTTACCACTAATTAATCCCACTTAATTTAACTCAGGTGGGAGCTTAGTCATCTTATGTTTTCTGCAAAGTCAATGGAGGGAGACAGAGATTTTCTGAAAGTGATTCAGCCTTCCTAAACAGAACTTTGCAAATTCAGGGGACAAGGTCTTTATGAAACAGAAGTTTCTAWCAATAATATATAATTATTACATCATTAAAATATAATTCATAACACTCATGGTTTGATACAAGAGGGGTCACCTCAGTATTCTGTTGATACATGTGGTTTATATTTTCAAATCAACTGATGAGTGTTTTACTTCAGTATGAATTAAAGATAGCATCCCATGTTAATTTTAGACCAGATGTTTAAAGGTGTTTAAATGTCTCTCTGCTGTTGGAATAAATAAATTCTGAAGTTCTGGACCCTTATGGTAAAGAAGTTCTATAAAAGTCAGCCTTTATTYRATGGCCTATTGCGCCTCATGCTCATATAGGTTATTGTAAAAGTCTCAGTTGTAAAATTTGTATCCTTCCTCTGGGGCTATAAATCAARTACAATCAGCACAACCCTATTTCTTACCCTTCCGTATTCTATTAGAGACAGGGTTATTGCTCTGAATTATGCCAGCTGAGCAGTCTTGTTATCATCATATAATATTTTTCACCTTGACAAGCTTCTTGTGAAAGCCTCAGCAGGTCATTTGGAKGCAGGCAAAYACAATTTTCATAGAATAATTYAGGCTGGAAAAGACCTCTAAGATCATTGAGTCTATCTGTTAACAATACTGCCAAGCCCACCACTAAACCATATCCACAGATGCCACATATCTGTCTTTTAAATTCTTCTAGGGCTGCTAACTYRCCTCTTCCCTGGGCAGCCTGCTCCAGCCCTTGACAACCATTTTAGAGAAGARATTTTTTGTAATAGCAATCTAAGCCTCCTTTGGTCCAGCTTGAGGCCATTTCCTCTTGTCTTGTTGCTTGAGAGGAGAGACTGACACCCACCTCACTACTGAGTTCCATTTACACAGTGTGTATGACTTTTGGGTTGCCCTAGACAACAGCAGTTAAACTTGTTTATTTTTTTACTAATCACCCACTTTTCTGGTTGAAGGGATCACCAGCAAACCTTGTGCCTTACACTTGATCACCAGCAAACAATCAGCTGCCTTACACTTGAATATCTTAAGAAAGAAAAGACACTGGGAATTTACTCAGCTTTTCTGTTATAAAATATTAGTGGGAATAAAGAAAGAACAATGGCTTTTTTCTGTAGACAAAAATCCTTGATGTAGGTTTCTTGCAAGGCAAAAGCAGTTCTTTTGAATACTAGATAAAAGCAAAAGTACATAGTGGTCAGTTTTTGTGTCTCTTCCTTGAAAGAGGTAAAGAACTGCTTTTATTGTAAACTCAGGAAAATATTGCCTATATTTTGTATTTTCTTCACAGGCTCTGTCCCTATCCTATCCTATCCTATGAATTATGGTTATTCAAGAAACAACTGTAAGAGGAAACAATTTAATTTTGTTTTATTGTTTTGTGTGTCTTTCCACTAGATTAATTTCCCATTATGTTCGGGGTTGCTATGTGTTATTCAGACACCGAGACCTGCCAGTAAATCTACACTTCTCAGTGACTCTATGCTTCATTTTGTCTTGGCTGAGGTWTTAACAAACAGTCCTGTCAAATACATTCTGCAGCTYTGCCAACTTAATCAAAGGCAGCTTGACTACTTAGTAGGAACTGTTGTAAATGTGTCTCATCTGTAAATCACTTGCTCTGAAAAGAGAAAATGTCTGACTTGTAATATCAAAATTTAGTAAAGATTAATCATTTAGTTTTCATTTAGTTTGGTTACAAAATCTGTTCTCTCTATTCAGAAGTTTTCTGTAAAGGAGCTTATATTTTACAGAATCATAACCTAAATACATTCTCAAAATGTGAAAAATGTATGTYACACAGACATGTTCTTTTAGTTTTTTTTTACATTGTAGTCTTTCCAGTCACATTGTAAAAAGTATTCAAAAGTGACTTATGTAAAAGGAGTGAATGAAATTAGCAACTCAAATCCCCTGTGGTTACCCAAATAGTAGAAAATGACTTCAGAATAGTAAAGATTCAAAGTCAATATTTTTTATGAAAACTGATGCTGTTTTTTTATATTTTTTTAGCTTTTATGTAAGGCTGCATTTCAGCAGTTGATGGTATTTGGAGTGATTATTTTTCTAAATAGATGCAGCTAATTTGTCTGTKAAAATAATTCTTTGTTGGGATATGACTGCATAGATGAGGCAGTAGGAAATAAGATTCATCAGTTTTATTTTGTTTACATTTTAATTTAACACATTCCCAAGACACATGGGGAACCACAAACATGGTGAGTCCTCAGTGAGGTCAAAAACTGCAACCATTTGAATGTCTTATGTTTCAAAATAGAAAGAAAAATTAATTTTCAAAACTCCTCAGGATAAGAATTCTGATATATATTTACAAAATCTCAGTTTCACCTCTGAAACATGTTTTCCTCCTAAATGGCATTTACCAAAGCTTATCCTGCTCCTGACTGAGTATAATGTTTAACTACTGTTCACATGGAGTGAAAATTATGCTTTACTTGAGAAGAAGAACAAGACTGAAATGGGTTCAAGTAAAAGCAAAATTTCTGCAGGGAGGTTGAAATGACTCTCATGCACAGCATCTGATTTCTTGTTATAATTTATCTTTTTTTTTTTTTCTGGAGACTTACCAGATTGAATGAAGGTCTACAAAGTGCTTGGTTTTTGATAAAATAAAATGGCTTATCTCAAAGCACACTAGCACAGCTGWCATGAATCTAAACTGCCCATTTCAGAAGCAAACTTGGTTCAGCCAACTGGATCTCCTCATTTCACTCCAGAATTGTCTGTAACATGTGCATACCTGACCATGGATGGAAAAATAATACATTTTAGACTAACAGAGACCAGAGGTACAGCCACCTGTGTTAGGCCATGGCCCCCATGGCTCCATATCTCTCTTCCTTATCAGGCAAAATCTTGTTAAGATGAAGTTTGACCAAATATGTCCAGCAGTACATCTATGTACTGTACTTCATTAGCTATATTCACATTATCCTCAGGTCAGAAGGCCAAACATCCCCAAGAAAATGGAAAGAAAAACATGTGGAGGAAAAAATATCAAATGAATACAGTTTTCTCTTTCTTTCTTTCTTTCTTTCTTTCTTTCTTTCTTTCTTTCTTTCTTTCTTTCTTTCTTTCTTTCTTTCTTTCTTTCTTTCTTTCTTTCTTTCT